>NW_019091552.1:32226-279898 GCF_001949145.1 Acanthaster planci
TTAAAACAAGTGAAAAAAATACACAAATTAGGTGAAAAACAAAACGATCTTGGTAATTTTCAACATAATGATTATAGGTCTACTCAAAGGGAAACAAAATTTGAAATGAGCGTGTTATTGCATTTCCCTTAATCATATTAGAAGGGATTTCTGGTCATTTGATTTCAGGGCAACCTATGTACTACACGAATGGGAAAACTGCCGTCGTCTGTACAACTTCATGATGGCGCAGAACATGCTGTCTGAAATACGGCGCAACAGCGGCATGTTGTTTGGCGAGCAGGCCAAGGCCTACTGGCGCGACCGTGAGTCAGACCCGATCGCTTATAACATTGACCAGATCATGAACTCCACTAGCCTGGTTCACTTAGACGAACATTTGACACAGTAAGTTATTTAATGTAGAACTACAAGCATGACTTACATGTACATGTGTTGGTACTTGGCACTGGTTCCTCGTATAGGTAGCTACTGGAGTACAGCATGCTTGCCAACTGTCCAGATGTTTGTAAGGAAAATTAAAATCTGAAAAATGTTTCACTCACTGCACACTGTCTGGGGAAGTTTGCTCGTCCCTGATAAACATGAAGATCTCCAGATATACCAAGCAAGATAAGGGACCGAGGGGTAATCCCCCTATACATACTCTAGACTATTGTTACCTAACACACCCCCTAGATGTCTGAAAAGAATTCCTGAGATTCCGATTGAACAATGACCAACACAAGGGGGGTGCTCTCCATCCATATCTTGCTTCAAATGTCCGCAGAGCATGGTGATCTTGGAGAATGATGAACAATAGTGAACTGCAATTCATGTACTCCTTTGGATTTTGTGTGAAATCATTGCCACACAGGTGCACAGTGATGTGCAACTGGATACAAAAACCCAACAGCTGTTCCATTAACCCTAACCCTCCTAAATCCTCCAAAATCCTTCTCTGCAAAGTGGAGGAATTTGGAGGAAGCCAAGTGTGAAGGTCATGGATTAGACCTTATGTTGTTTGTGCTTAGTCAAGCACAAATTCAGCCTGATATTTCTTTTGAATCAACTGCACAGCTCAAGAGTGCCATTCGCACTGCCTCAATATAATGACAAGAATTGCCGGATTTGAAGGAGTCGGGCAGTTAGGCACACCTCCAAATGAAATTTTGGAGGATTTGGGCAGAATACAATTTTTTCATGTTGAAAATTTGAGGATTTCGGAGGATTCAGGATGGTTCCTGGTAAAAGGGCCCGGGGGTTAGGGTTAATTCATTCACTGCATATTGGCAGAGCTTTATTATGCTTATCTGTTTGCCTTTTTGTGGCGCATATGTTTGCATATGTACATGTACTTGGACGTGTGTTCCCTTTGGCATTTATACTTTTAAAAAGTAAAACTTCTGAGTTTTGAAATACTTGACTAGAAACTGGAAACAAAATGCCTGAACATTTGCAAAGCAAGCTACAAGATAAAGTCCCCACTAACAAAACCACAGCAGTGAAAACATAGAAATATTTTTATTTACCTATTAAAAAGGATTTGGGATACTTTCCTCCACAGCAAAATGGTGCGCAGCAACAGCTGTGAAGATTTCTACAAGGAATGCAGCAGTTCTGTTCATATTGACAAGGTGGGCTTTTTTCATTCTCTTGCTACAAGTTAAGAACTGCCTGCCCTGCCGCAGGAAACATTTTGAAAAGTGATGCCCCGTGGGGCTCATTGCGGGCCATATTTCCACTGCACCCAGTATCTTGAAAGAAATTGTGAAGTCTTGTTCATCAGTGTTCCAGATTTATATAAAAAAGGATTCGTAAATTTGGAACCCATGAAAACTGCTTGCCCAAACTTGTTTTGGGCTGTCTTCAGACAGGTGGGCGGGTGACTAGCATTCATTTGTCTTTCCACAGGTTCACATTCCTTTGTTGCTCCTGAACGCAGCGGATGACCATCTTATCCCAGTCAGGCATAACGACACACCGGTACGCTATGCCCAACGAGCACCTAACGCCATCTACTGTCTGACCAAACACGGCGGTCACCTGGGGTTCTTTGAAGGGGGGTTCTTGGTACCCAACACTGTGTCTTGGATGGATAAGGCTGTCGTTGGCTACACAAATGCTATCATTGAACTGAAAGAGGTCTGTTTGGAAACATAACAGTTTGTGTAAAGTCTTGAAAAATGCCCTAGACAGGATGGACTACCTCACAAGCCAAGTAATTCATGTAAATCTCTCTCATGAGACGCCCTCTTTGTAAGAAAATCACAACCGCGTATTCAACACAATCAGGTGTGCATTGGCACAGTGTGCAAATGTTTTATACATGTACGCATGTTGATCCAAATAGCCGATGTGCATTATGAAAATTTAAAATTCCAAACTACAGATGCGCGTGGCAATTTGTAGGAAGTGACGTCTTTAGAGAGAGACCTATTACAAGTCTGACCATAAAGGAATTAATGATGGCAAACGTGCGTCTTGGCCTGCAGGTATTATTTGATTGCGCATGTAATTGTATCCATTATTGGGTTGTCTTTTGAAATCAAAACCAATCCATGAATATAGAGGCTTCCTTTCAGATGGTGAAAGAGAATTGCTAGAACTTCTTGATTAAAAAATCTCAAACATTACCAGCAAGAAATAGGTACAAACACAGAGAAACGTATTTGAAATGGACGACATGAATCGTAAAGATGGCGTGGTGAAAAACATTCATCAAGACGAACGGTTTGCTTCTTTATTGATGATTAAACCTTTGCATAAGAAAATTGGCTGTCCAACATTAATCAAAGCTATAATCAAAAGGAAACAGTCAATCTGTTGCAGAAATTACCCAAAATTTGCAGGCCTAACTCTTCCATAGTTCATGAGAATAGCTTGTGATAGAATGGAAAATTAGACTCATGAGAACTTGACTTCAGCTGTGTGAGAAAGTGATATACCTGTCATCTTCACTTGAATTAGGTTCAGAAGGGAAAGAATGAAATAACTGGATCTACATTTTGAAAGTTTTGTCTTTCATGAAATATTTTTGGTTTATCAAACCCTTTTGATTGATTGTTCTACACTCACTATGTAAAAAATGAATCTTTACATTTTAACTACTGTAGAAGTGTTTTAAAATGTGAAATTTATTTATTGCATGCATGCAGCATGTAAACATGTCATTCAGGGAATTCACAATACTGGTGTGGCAAATAGATTTTTTTTTATCAAGAGTGCCACCTTTTGGATTCCATACTCTTGTTCCATCCATCCATTATTTTATTATGTGCAGTATAATGCAAATACACATACAATTTACATTATCAGATGTCTTGCAGTTTGAAAACTACCGTTATCTACAGAAATTGTTAATTTTAAGCACTCAGGTTAATAAAATTCTGTGAACGGTGTCCAGGCGTTGCTGTCTGGCAGTGTCTACAGATGGGTGTCAGCATTTTTCACAGCACAGATAAAGCAGCCTTTACAGTGCACTTGAATTTTTCTGCAATGTGAAATGCTGACATGGCATCATTTTAAAAGATAGTCCTTTGCTTTGTTAAATACATGTAATTTATAAATTATATAAGTGCAGCCAATGTACTTTTGTACACACTGCAAGAAAGTCCAAGTTTTAATAAGATCTATTACATGTATGCGTAAAACATTGAAAAAAATGGAAGCTTTTGGTTTGATTTAACTACCTGTAACTAGACTGGTTTAAAGGACAGGGCTTTGTGCACAGCTGTGTTGACAGTCAATTTGGAGGGGTAGTGCGTTACACGTTACACAGGGCGCTTCAAATACTGTACCCTGGTTGTACCAATGCTTGGGGAGCCCTGCCATACCCAATTCATTAGAAACTCCTTGTTCCTGGGTGTCTCTTTACACCACTGTGCAGTCACAACAAACCACGTTGCAGAAGAGTGATTTCTGTACATTTCTTAATATGAGAAGTGAACTTTTAGTTCAAAGTAAATTTAGTTTTGAGGAATTTACTGGTACCTGGCAGCTCTACTGGTAAATTGCTCCGAAGAAATTATCTGTAAACTTTCCAATTGTAGCTAACGTAATACCTTTTATTCCCTTGAAGTTAACGGTGCCGCCTCCACATGTACTCATTTCCCTACCTCATAAATTCTCAACAAAACTCTTCTCCCTGTGTAGTCCTGCACCAGCAAAGAAGAGACAGCTTGGTGGGAAGATTTTTAACTGGGCTCATGCATGGTCTAGGTGTACACCCATCGACAGTCATGGGCCAGTTGAGTATTCCTGCCCCAAATGAAGTGCATCATTCGGGAACAGTAATATGCATGCATGTGGTTAGCCTAAATCAGCAGGTCCGTGTGCCAACTCAAACCAGTGTTGTAGGTCTCGAGACCCGTCTCGAGCCCTACAACACTGGTGTTTTTTCCTGGTCTCGGTCTTGGACTTCCAGGTCTCGACTATAACACTGACTCACACACACTGAACATGTTTGTGGTAGCGTGACATCAGGCACCTTGCATGAGATGACCTTGCTTATTTGAAAAAGTGAACTTGCTCACTGTTAGGTGATGTGCTCATGGCACCGGTAGATACAATCATTGTATTGGTTGAATATACATTTATTGATGTTGCGAGCACTTTAGATCATGATGCTAAATCAAGAATGGGCATGTAATCCATCAGTCAATGACTTCTAACACAAACATTGCTTTTTGCTGATCTATATGCTCTGGGCTTTCCAAAAAAAGAGAAAAGAACTCGCTGAGATGTGAGTTGGACCAAAGACTGCTCAAGACTCAACCTGACTAAGTATCGATCACATAGTACTCCCCCAGTAATGGTAACAACCACTGTTGAAATTTCATCAAAAAGTCAGAAAGCTGGTTTTTTTGAAACTACGTATATGTGTGTGTGATCATCATGAAGGTTTCTTTGACGTGTAAGGCACAGCTGTAATACCTGTTTTTAATGAAGCTATAGTTTATAACTTTATATCCTAAGCATGCTACCTGACCACATTGACAAATGCACAAGGGTGTAGGTTTGAGCCACAGTACAAGAGAGGGGGCCGATGATAAAGTCAGTGAAGTTACATGTGAGCAATAATTATTGATGGTGTTTGATACAACTATCTAGAAGGGATGATTGTTTGGCCCATAGTCCCTGGTCAAGAAGTGTCCATGTACATGTGCATGTATATTCAAATCGAGGGTCATTGATTGAGACAAGTGGGTCCATAGGTGGGTCACAGTCTCAATCCTTTAAGAGCCAATCAAAAAGGAGCAGAATAGAAGGTCCATGATTGCTGGTATTTTTACACATTAGCGAATGTGCACTAACCTTACAGACCTAGTGTGGACTTGTTAACAAAAGATATCCACGCGATGCAGGAATGGAAGGCATTCAGTGGACTTACACATGTCCACAGGACGTTTCCCCTTCTCTGAAAAAGAAGTTTAGAGAAATTTTTGGGTTGGGCTCATCATCGTAAAAGGAAGAGGAATAGTCAAGGAAACCTTGTACAAAAAGCCAGCTGAAAATTGTGTTCCCAGTTCAAGAAAAGTATTTTCACTGAGTTTTCTTTAACTGCACGAAAAGAAAGGAATGTCCACACTAGGTATGTAAGGTAAGTGTTTGTGTGTGTGTATGTTGGGGGATCTATAGTTTCCTCATCCCCAGGATCTGTGCCATTGTACAAAGGTGCATGCAGTCAAATAGTGTATATTTCTCCTGATGGCACTTTAATTAGAGCACTGTGTCTGAAATTTTCTTTTCCTTTTTTTGAGTGGTAATATGGTAATGAATCCCCATGTCTTTCCGAATTGTGCTCTCTTGGCTGGCATGAAACTTGTAAATTGTCTCAAATCAGGTTTCCGCTGCCTATAAACACATGTTTGTTTCTTAGCATTTTATTTCATCAACATTGCAGCATTGTTAGTTCACTTTACCCCAACATTTCCTCACTTTTAGAATTCTAAACGTTTTCCAGGCTTAGGACACCAAGGAGGTGTACATTTTTGTACATGTACCTGAAGTTGTGATGCCAGGACATTTTATTTGAGCAAATACATATACTTTATTGCCCTCGGCATGTATTTGCCATGAGTCATCTAAACGTGAACTGTGGAGAATCGGTGAAGTTTTGAAATTGAATTCTGTTGTCAGATGCTGGGATTATGATTTCAAAGTACTCCTGCTGCTCGCTATACAGTGTAGTTTGTGTCTTTCACTTTTGATACAGTATTTAGGATGAAAACAGGACTAGTAACATAAGTAATGTTTATGAGATTTTATGGGAAATTGAGTATCATTGTTACATACAAAAATTGGTTGAGATTAGTCATCTTTGCCACTGCTTGATTCAGAGTCGACATTTTTAGTCGTCTATTTAGCCAATGTACATGTACCTTAAACATACAATTTTGGTGAGCATGTGTGATATACATGTAGCTAGACAGTTGAAAAATGTCTTTCTTGCAGGTACATTGTAAATGAACAACCCAAATCAATAGTGTAACATTAGGTGACACCCATTTTACACAGTCAGTTGGTTTTACACTTCGGTATAATTTTGCAGGTACAAATTTCCAAAGTCCAATTTATATGATGTGGCTGTATTTTTGTTTGTTGAATGATAGTATGCATTATATATAAGGCAGTTGGTAAGTTGGCTGTTAATGTTACTGGGCCTGCAGTTAACAGTGCACCTGCCCAAGATAGTCTTGCTAAAATTTTCTATGGATAAGTCTCTTTCCAAGTCAGAAGTGACAGCACATGGCACTATACCCAGCAAGAAATGAGACCGAGGGGTACCCCCCAACATGTCCAATCCCTATACACATTCCAAACTATTGATACTTAACACATCCCCCAAGATGTCTGAAAGGAATTCCCCAGATTCCTGCGAGACAATCACCAACACAAAGCAGGGGGGGTTCCCTCCGTCTCAAACCTTGCTGCATATGCATGGCACTCCGTCAAACCATAATGTAACCACGATCAAAGTAGCCTTTCAGAACAGTCATTTGCATTTGGTGTGATGTTATCAAGGCACTTGTGTTCCACCCAATGCAGACTTGAATTGAGACTAAAACATCACTGTCAGGTACATAACCTCAATACCATACAGTACCTATAGGATTATTTAGTAACAATTGTTCACAACTGTTAATGTACACGACAGTAATAACAAAATTTACAAAATGGAGTATTTTTGTATAATTGTGGGTAAAGTGTGAATAAGGAGTAAATAACGATTATGGGTGCATTCAGCCACGTTTATTTTATATACATCCTACTGAGGTATAAATTAAAAATCTGAATTTTATCATGCATAAAACTGTTGGTGTGATGAGTGTTGATATTTATCAGAAAAGAATGGGTTAGGATTTACTAATGGGTATGTCCATTGGCTTTATACAAATGGCATTGGGTCTTGGAAAACTGATTGGGATGCATTGGGTACAATGGATCACTTTTGTTCCCAAAGGTCCAAAGATTGAGTCCCTTGAGGAATTTTGCCTCATCCAGGTTGTGTGAGTTTAGGTGACATACTTTTTTTTCTGGCCCCCTGAACAAAAGCTGTATCCCCCACTTTGAAACCGATTTCAAGGCATTTGGGGGTCAGGGTTAGTGGCAAAATGAAAACAGTCAAGGAAATCACTATGCAGCTGAAGTGTACATCGTGGGAATGAAGTTAATGTTTTTACTGCCCTTTCTCAAGTGAAAACACTGTGAAACAGTTTTGTTTGCAATAGGGGTGGCTGAGTGAACAATTTCTGCGAGTATACAGGAATTTTCTTTGGCTCCATAGTTTACATTAGGAGGTCTACATGTAGACTGCTAAGTGCTTATTCATTATAAAGGTCACGACCCGCAATGATGTACTCAAAACATGCATCCAAATCAATGACACAACTGGGCAAGTTGTTCAGCTGCAAAATTTTATTTTTAGCCAATGCTTTACTTTTTAATACACTACACACATGGAGTTGATCAGTAAATACACTGTTATAGCCTTCCAAAGCCAATGAACCTTGTACAAAATTTCAACACAAAACCTGCAGATGCTATAGACAAATTCGACGACCAAAATTAGAAGCCATTACTGTGGGGCCATCCTGTTTGCACGCAGGCAGTGCGTGCATGTGAAATTCCTTGCCGAAGTGCATGCGTGCTCAGGTTCAGACACCTGAATGGTGTCTCGTCGGACTTGTCAACTGACATACAGTAATCTAGTTTATGTACCCCTTACCACAGTTTGGGGCACAAAACTCACTACCAGATAATGTGAAGATGGACATGAGCATGTCCCGCTATCCCCCAAATGAGGTCCACTCCAATAACTAAAACCACCTCTCATTCGTTTGTGTACAGTGAATGACTGCAGTGACTCAGCCAAACAATTGATACATAAGACTGAGCACGAAGTCGAAGGAGAATTTTCCCCGTAATGTTTCAATAATACTGAACTTGACCTCAACACTTCTATATGCATGGAGTAAGTAATTTCAAAATCTCTGAGTGACATAAAATTAGAGAGTGCAGCCTACATTTGAATGCAGGGTGTGCCCTCTGGTTTGCACTAGTAAGCAGGTTATTGGTTTGAGTTCCACCTAAGCAAGCTTGTTATCTTTCCCTACAAGCCTATAACAAACACCTTGAGCACACAAATACTGTGAACAAACAACCATGCAGACTAAATTGTGTCTTCCAGATACTGGTTTCATGTGAGAATACTGCCTGTAATAGCACACAGTAATAAGCCTTGTGATGAAAAGGGTATAATGGCAAATCTATCAATATTGCAACTTTACATGTATGCAAACTCAGAAAAAAGTAAATATATGCAGTGTACATACAATGTGTAATATCTAAAGAATTTCACAGCTATGCTGAGCACGTAATTGTGTCCTGTGGTGTAAATTTTAATTCTGAGTTTGACATGCCCTGTGTGGCTCTGAGAATAAAACAGTGCAGGTTTTGTGAAAGTTTGTGCGGACTAAGCCAAGTCCACACAATGTCTTCTCCTCTCAGTGAAACAGTTTTGGAGGTAATTAGGGGTAGGGCTATTGTAGCATAATAAAGAGAAACAGTCAAGAAAACTGGCAGCAAAATCCCAGCTCAAGAGATTGTTAATGGAAGGGGGGAATGAGTAGTTTTGCTGATTTGTTTTTCTTAACTACAGGAAAGAACAGGTACAAGATTACGTCAACATGCCATGCCTATGACCTAGCTAGGGCTAAGCCCAGTGCATTTTCTACATATGCATGATCATGTAAGAATCTCTAGTATCTTTCGTACAGCCAGTGCTCTTTGGTAACCTGTGACTTGCTGTTAGCATGATTAATGCAAAATTTTCCACAAGTTTAGCATATACATATTTTTGCATATAACGGGACGGATATCGTTACTGTCATCACAAACTGATGCAAAGTGATACTTTAGTGTATACATTGAGATGAGAATTTACAGTTCCTGTGATATTTGTTTTGACAAACACACATATTTGTGTCTGCGCCTTACATGGAGAATGTACAGTTCCTTTAGGTTTTGATGAAGTCTCAGGACAAGTTTGTTTTCACAGAATAAAACCTTCGTTAATTTCTCAAGTAAGAATGAAATTAAATGCTACTAGATTTTATATTCCACAAGTATACGTATGGATAATTCTTGCCAAACATTATATACATGTATATATATATATTTCTCTGAATCGTATAATTATCTGAAAACATAATGTGTTACTTTGTGAAACCCAAAACTTAAAACAACATGTTAGCATTTGAAGCGCATCCTATTTCCTGTCAATTTGTGAAAATGTGCCAAACCTGGACATTTGTGTCAGAACATGAAGTCGTTGATGATGCGTAATTTTCTTTTAAATTGCTTTAAATATATCATTCATACATTTTCCAAATTTATCTTTGCTACAATATCATGAAAAATTGATAAACAATAATGTAAAATGAAAGAAAACGGAGACTAAACCAAAATAAATGACATGAAACAAAATCTGAATGATAAGAACTACACCTGCAGTACCAGTACGTATAGCTTGCATTTAGAAAAGTCCAAAAGTCAACACGTAATTCATGCAAGTAAACATTAATGAGTTGATGATTCTTTACAATCAAGGCAACAACTGGAAACTGCATTTGACATGGAATAATTAGCACAAAATCACACACTTCTGTTACTGCCTGTCTTTTGTTTCCTCCTTTTTCAGTTATGACGGAAATTCTGAAATCAGGACTGCTTCATGAATAATTTCTCATGCATACAATAATTTCAAATTACAGTATATATATATCTCCAATACTCGACAAGGAACTAAAGCTAGGAACAATAGGCTTGCAATATGCTGTAAATGTACACATACCAGTGGTGCACCCAATAGGGGGAGGGGGCTGGAGGGGGCGGGAGGCACCCAATAGGGGGAGGGGGCTGGAGGGGGCGGGAGGCACCCAAGAGGGGGAGGGGGCTGGAGGGGGCGGGAGGGATCCAGCCCAATCCCCCCCACGAGATTTTCAGTTTCTTTACTTTCTGTGAAATGGACATAAAACATATACACCTGCATCTATCCCTAACAGTCCCAAATCCTCAGATTTCAATATGATTTTACATACACCATACATGTAAGGGGTTAAACTACTAAACCTTTGATATAGCTTTTTGGGCTTAAGCATCGTGAGCTTTTTTGCCGGGGTAAATTCCACTTGTAGCCACCCCCCCAACAAAACCTGGGTTCAGTGGGTTCGCCACCGATACATGCAATTTGCATCGCTATCACAACCACGGAATAAATCCTCAATCCAAAAAAACAATCAGTCCATTTGGATAATTCAGTTCTTTCATAAACCATTAGAGGGTGCAAAATTAAGAGTTAACTCATTCGGGGGGGGGGGGCGGTTGGTGTTTGCCCGCCTTGCAGACACATTGCCACTTCTTTACTTTTTGGAACCGAAAGGGAGAACGCTTTTGAAATGACACTATCACTTTGCGGGGGGGGGGATTGCTTAAATTGATGAATACAATTTGCACAATCTTTTCCAGAAAAAATTCCCTGTTCTGCTCCGCGGACCCCACACCAGGGCATATGCCACCAGTTGCCTGGCCCAATGTAGATATAACCAACACCTAGAAACCAATGGTTACTGACCGGATGCATCGCAAACAGAAGCGGCAAGAATGGTAAATGCCAAGACCAATGCCATAGAACAAAGGAAGCAAGAGTGCCTCAATCCCTAATTTCTTGGGTCCAAGATTTGTTGTAGCACTCATCTACTACACCTTACCTATCTCTTGCCTCATTTGTCCAACAACTTCAACATCTCTCACTGAATAAATATAGAGCATAACAAGAACCATTACTGTGCTGTCTTTTCTTTTTATTCTCAATTAGTTATGGTATGCACAAAATGTAAGAAACAAGGAAGTCAGCTGATCTTTTGAAAAAGTTGTATGCCTACATTAAGGACAACCAGAGAAGACTGCAAGCTAATTTTCTTAATTTTCCATCCTACATTAATTGTGCCACTTTCCTTTGGCCGGGCATTTCTGTTCAAAGCTTTACAGCCTCCATGGTCTGACGGTCCAACTATCGAGAACTGTTGACGAGTGTCAGTATCATCAAGAACAGCTGGACGATATCGACATAGAGGTTAAGAGCAGCAAAGATGTATTCCTCTTGGGAGATGCTGTATTTGTGTTTGCCTCCGAGGAGCAATTGGGTGTCAAAAACGATGAACTGGGAACACAATGAAAAAGAAAAAAACCAAGGCATGATGACAAGTTCAGATGTTCTTATATCCACTGTCTGGTTATGCTAACAAAGAGACAGAGCCGAGAAAGAACATCTAAATATTTTCA
This sequence comes from Acanthaster planci, assembly GCF_001949145.1. The sequence goes on from NW_019091552.1 coordinate 44,053, forward strand.
ACATTTGTTTCCCGTTTAAATCTGAATTTGTCTCCTTATATGCAAAATGTGAGGCACTTTGCCTTTCCTGTTCTCTTTCCATGTTTTCCCTTTGAAAAGGGTGCACAAAATACGGAAAGTTTTCCTTTTTCTGACGGAGGGAATGATGACCTCCTAAACCAGTTGTGCCTACGTATTTTCATATCCTGAACAAAGTGAACTTCTTGGCTGACAAAGATGAAAAATCTGTAACACTACCTTTTTTTTTAAAGAGCCCTTACTGAGAAGAATCTAATGGAGGAAACCCCAGACAGGAAAATTTAAGGTTGTATCTGAATGGCTATGGCAAGAATTGACACATGCACTGTTAGAAGCCACAAGCTCTAGTGGCTACAGCCACTTCAAACAGACATGTGTGACACTCTAAGCCACAGCCAGTTGATTTGGACATGGCTCATCAGTTTAATAAAACAAAAGGAGGAAGGAAGAATGAACATGACTATGTATGAACAAGAAGGTAATTCCAACAGAAAGATGCAAAAAAGAAGTACTGAATTTAATGTCAAATATATTTATAGTAATTTTAGGACTATAAGCCGCCCGGTGTAAAAGCCGTGGCACATCAATGGTTCCACTATATGTGCAATCCTAAAAAGTGTAGAGTATGAAGGAGTGCTACTATTACACATAAATTTAAGCCCTCGAAAATTACCAATTTTTGGCAGGCTGGATGATTGTCCTGGGTGCGTGGGCAGCGCAAGTTATGCGGACGGGGATGCGCATTAAAATCTTGATAACTGGAAGTCGGTTAAGTCGAAAGTCCATTTTTTAGGCCAACTTATTCTTGCCTAAAGAAAAGACTTTTACGTACGAAAATACCCCCGTAACTCATTACGTAACTCGTTATGTGCATGCACGTTGCACAGCGCATGCACTGCACCCCGACCACGACAAATACCACCTTCAGCTAGCCTGACTGCTACCGCAGACCCATTTGCAGACAGTCCAATCACTGACTCTTTCTGATTACTACGTGACCACGGAAAGTGATGTTATTGGAAAACCCAAGTGAAAATAAACCCTAAGTTCAGTGTGGCATGTCACGGTGAACACGATCGGCAAAAAGACAAAAAATTTGCCACCTGAAGAACCACCATTTAAGTGTTATTTCCTATTTGAAAAGAAACCTTTAGGTAACAACGGTAAAAAAGAACTTCATAAAATGATTATTTGTGCTTATAAAACACACCATGAGAATGAATAAAAAGCGGGAAAATAATCACATGCTGTCACAGCAGATCAAATAAAATTTGTTGTGATTATGTACATGTGTGTGTCATGACTCCTTGACTCAGGGACTTTTGTATAACTCAAAATCTAAACAACTTGAATTTTTTTTATTCCCTGAGGTTCGAGTTATTGGATGTAAACAGTAACCAACGAAAATATGACTGCACTACCTGCACGCGGTATACTCAGTTTTTGTGACTGATTTTTATCATTCAAAGGTTGCCGTAAAAGTCGCCCAGAGTATAAGCCGCAGAGACATTTTTCTGCATTAGAATCAACGTAAAAACCACAGCTTACATTCCGAAAATCACGGCATAGGCACGTTTCAGAAGAGATTTTAATCTGTGTCCTGAAGCAATCTGTTTCAATGAAATTCTCTTACCAGTCCAAATATAACAGCACCAATTGAGGCATACACAATGTCCAAGACCTGGAAGGAGGCAATTAATGTGAAGTAGAGGAATTAACTTCAATTATTATGAACTGAGTGACACTGAGAAAACAAAACACAATCACACGTCAACAACTTCAGTGAAGTCAAAATAAAATTCTTAAACATTTAATGAGTTGCATGCAGAATATTCTTTAGGTCTTTAATCTTTGCACCAGGAACAAATAACCATTGTCACGGTAAGTTCGACCAAAAAAAGTCCAGTGCGATCATGGCTTTAGACCGTTAAACATATACTTTATAAATCATGATAATGAACATATTTGGATTGGAAGGAAAGCTTTCTTCTACTCACTCTGTTATGGAATATGGCGGCAAATATTCCAAAGAGAAGAAGTGTGATCAAGGCCACAAAAAGCATTCCAGACATCATGGTAAAGTCAATCTGCGCGAAAATAGAGCACGTAAAATGGCACGTCAGCTTACTCCTTATTCCATTTTGGTTTCTTGGAAATTAACTTCAGAAAAACCTAGTTAAACACCCAAAACCTGTCAGGGTGATACAGGTTTTGATATCCATAAAAAGCTTACCCTGGTTTGAAACGCAAAGATCGTCAGTGCCAGTACCAAAATCTATGAAATATAAGGAAGGCAGTGTAAGGTTTCTCACTCAAATAAAAAACAACAATAATCCTTTAATCAAATACATGTACATGTATGTCAGATTTCCATTGTTACATCCAACAGCCTTCATAACACCTGATGTATTCATATACAAGCATCATCCATTTGCTCAACAATGTATAAAGTCACAGAAACATTAGGTGCTAATGATTGATAAGGTATTAACGATTTGGTACTAAAGATTAGGTGCTACTTGTTTTCCTAGGGACAACTAGTTAAAATGAGTTCAAACTTGAAATGTTTCTTGACTCAGCTCATTTCACTCTCTTTCTTTTAACACAAATCATCAAACAAACTATAAACAGAGAAATTGACTGGAGCGGGATTTGAACCTGCGACATCCGAAATACTGTACCGGTGCTCTACCGACTGAGCTATCAAGCCCTACATTTGAAGCCCTTCCAATTTGCTAATATCTTTGTTCAGAGATGCTAGTCAGCCACACACCATAAAACCTGAAGAACCACACAGCCCGGGATCAAGGCCCAACGACACGATGCAACCTGGGAGGTGGTGAACAGTGATCGCTAAGGAAGATGTGGCTTGTTTTTTAAACACAAATCATCAAAAAAACTTTAAAAGAAAACTGACTTTCTTCAAATGGCGCACTTGCCCCTTTGATGATAAAGGGAAAACTAATGTGGCGCACTTACATGTAGTTTTGTTTGTTTTGTGACTTCCCAGTCGCACATTTATACAGGACTTAGTGATATGTGCATGGACACACTCGGGGGACATTTTAAAATGGACTGGACACTACCATTTTGAGTCCGTGTTTGTCAGTCACTTACTCCAGTGATGCCAGCAGCAATAAGCACAGTGGTTGTGTCATATGTACTGCAAGCCAGGCCAAGAAGGACTCCCTCACAAATTGTCTATTGAAGTAACCAAAACCAAGACCAAATACTGTTAACAATGTTGCCACTGACTCCTAGAAGTTTGCATTTTCTACAAAAAACACTAGACTCTCGATGACATTATACACTATTGTATTCAGACGTTCTGTAATTTAAAAAAAAGTCCCCAAATTTCCCCAACTTTTCAAAGCCAACTCCTAATTGTGTTGGCTATTCAGTGTGCCTACTTTTGAATTTTTTTACCACATATTCTGATTTCATTTGCAGTCCACAAAAAAAGAAGTTACAAGAGCAGGAATTCATCCTGTGATTTCTCGATTACATTTTGAAGTTTAAACAAATTTAAGTGCAGACATATTGCAGGTTGCAGATCTTCCATGAAATTGTTTTATTATTTCATTCTAAAAAGCACTTTCAGTATTGTTTTGTTTTAATCACTAGCAGCAAGAAGTGTGGAGAGTAGAAGATGTCCATATTTACAGTTGAAAACATCACACCCACACAACAAAATGTTTCTGGTACTGACTTAAAACAAAATAGCCTGCCAATGTAGTCATCTAGTCAATTTGCATATGAATAACACTCAGATTTTGCCACTCAAGCAGGTCTTGAGAAGGTGACTATTTGCTCATTTCAAGGTACAAAGTAATAAGTTGAAACTGCCCAAGGATTACTACTTACAAACAAGAAAAGAGCAATGAAGTTGGCAGGGAAACTCCTACGAAGGTCTGCGCAGCATGACAATGCGATGATTAGCACAAATGTCACAGCACTGTGGATTGACAGCAACAAAATATTCCGCATTGTAGTTATTGGCTCGTATTTTTTTGTTCATTTATGTACTGTTTGTGTTTTGACAACTTTTTCTCAAACAGCAGAAATACATAGATTAGTGGAAAAGCTGCCTACGGCACTGGGCATGACTAGAGTAGCTTTGAGTAAATCCACTGTTGCCACCAACTTTGGCAAAACCCCAATTATTTTGAGAACAGGCACCCTGATAATGTCATGTATTGGAATTCCTGAATTCCTGTTGAACCACTTGAATCAACAGCCAGAAAAGCCCTTTTCAGAGATTTTTACTCCAGGAGAGTGCACTTACAATGCAGTCCAAAATGGCCATGAGTTTTGGAGTACATACACTTTCACTGAGTCACTGAAAAAAAGGACAATGACAAAATTGAAAATGATTAAATACGTTGAGACAAGTACCGGTTTTATGAAGACAATACCTTCTCTGAATATCGACAAGAATACAATATCAATTCAGTGCTCTGAAATACATGATTGCCGAGCTTTCGGTCACCGAGTACCTTCTTCAGGGCAAGCAGAACAGAACCTGCTTGCCCTGAAGAAGGTACTCAGTGACCGAAAGCTCGGCAACCATGTATTTCAGAGCACTGATTTGATATTGTATTCTTGTCAATATTCTGATCATGGTGCTCGAAGCCCTTTCATGTTTACCTTCTTTGAATACACTGTAAAGAATCTGATTGATGCACAGACACCAGCATTTCACATTTGCAAAGGAATACTGCACTCAGTGACAATGTTATTTAAAAAAAATAAAAAGTGTGCAATACCAACATTCCTTGAACAACCATCTCGAAATGAACAGAATTCAATTTTCACCAACCAGTGCACATGTTAAGACACAGGTATCTTTGCTATTCTGAAGTGTTAGGCCGTATGTGGAAAGTTCAAAGCCATCTTAAAAGGGTCTAATCATCAACTGATGAGAGGTCTCAAGTGTTTCACAACAACTACTGGTAGGAAAACACTATTCAAGGTGTGGGAAAGATTGATTATATTGTTCAGCAAATTAAAAATTAGTTCAACAAAACAAGCTACATTAAATAGACACCCGTCATTTGTGGATGGTGTAGGGGATACTGTAACAGACGTGCAATTAAAGCAATTATTGAGTAGCAAGAATATGATATGTGTACTTACACAATGGCAAATGGGATTATGATCGCTACGGTAACCACCAACTGTGCTGTGAGAATGCCGTACACCTTCCTGATAAATCCTAGATGTACCCAAATATACAATAAAACAAAGACATCACCATTAACCAGTCAGGTCTTCCGATGAGGGATTGGGGTTGAGTCATTTGCTTGCAGTGAGTTGAGTCGAGTCTTTTACCTATCAGGACTCGAGTCAGGTTGCCAAAAATTGGGACTTAAGTTGGACTTGAGTCTTTGACACAAGTCATTACAACTCATTGACGCAAAAGAACTGCCTCCTGCTTATGTTAAAAAAGGCAGTTACAGTATCCGATTTTTTTTTTATAAAAAAAGAACGCAGATGTACAAACATCCACATTAACTAACCAAGCCTGACATCCCTGTCGGCAAACTCGAAGTCGTTTCCCCCGAACTCCTCATCTCCAGACATACTGTTGTAACTCATAGCTGGAGAAAGAACACAAAATGTCTGTTACTATGACACTCATGTATAATTTGGTCAGTAGATAGAGTGTCCAATCCTGAGCCAAATTCACATCATTCCAGTTCTGTGCTTTTTATCAATCCTGGAGGAAAACTTGGACTTTTCTTTCCCTTCTCAAAAGCATATACTGTACATGTATCTTCCTCAACTATCGGTATGAATTACAGGAAAAAAGTGGTTCGCTGATTTTGACTGTGGAACTATTGACAGACGGCACTGTTCAGTGCAAATCTTGAATCTTGTGCAAATTGATTGTATTCCATCATCCAGAGTTGATTTGCTACGAACTCCATTCGTAGGTTAATCAACTCAGGAGGGAGTACCGTATATGTGAGCCAGATTCAAGATTGGGCTGAACAGTTTCAGAACCGTCGGGCAGTGATCATTCGATTGCGCTGAACAATATTTCATATGAAGCTGATGGATTTCAAGTAAAGTGACTCTCTGAATGCGCATGAAAATAATTTGTCAACTGCAAGGTACGTGTATGCATGAAAGAATGCACTTAAATCAATACTCTACACATCCTTTGTGGAAAATGAATGTCATTTATTAAACAATAAAGAGCATGGATGTGTCTAGCTGAAATTTGAAGATCTGAACTCCGGATAGGCCTGTTGGCTGTTAACTGGACTTGCTAAGACAGCGAGCATGGTCAGATGGTGAGCAAGTGATACCTGCTCTGCTGTGCCTGCAGGATACAACAGTATCGTCTTTTCTTGGATTAAATACTTTACATAATTTACATACGGACAGCTTTTAATTAACAAAAAACAGTGTCTGCGAAAAGCAACTGCTCAACAACTTCAATTTGCTTCAGCCTTCAATCTATGATGGCAAAAGTACAAATCTAGGAAAAGCAAACTCACACCATGGAAGTACGAAAACAGTCCCTTAGACGGTATTCCAACTCAAACCTTCCCAAGTCTATCTTCCCAATGAAAACTCAATACAGGACCAGGTATCACTATCTGAACTGCATACTCAAACACACCCTTGCTATCATCAGATCAAGGCTACCTTGCACAAAAAAACATGCATTTGCATAAATGTAAGTCAATATTTAGCCTGGCAAACATTAACTTATAGAGAATAACTGTAGCACTGATCTATTTACATGGTGGATTTATAACGGATTGGTGCAAAGATTAGGCAGAGCATAGCATACAGCAAATCATGGAAAACAAAGCTGGGCCACATTATGGACAGGGCTACAGTCAGGACAGTCACGGCAGTTGGCTCATCTAAAATAATTAAGCTTGGCTTCAAAGCTTGGCCTAATCAGTGCTACTGATAGGCTAAATTGATTGACATCATCATGTACGCAAAATAATCATATTTAATTTGTAAACTCGAAAAGATGTATTTCAAAAGTTGTCACTGTTAAAATGCACACTTTTTCAAAGATGTTGCCGAGTCCTGCCTCCATGGACATGGCGGACGATGGGGGAACTAGGGGTCTTTAACACTGAGCGCTAGCGCTTTTAACTTATTAGTTGATGCATGGAGGTTCCTGTTGAAGTGGTCAGGTGGTTGAACCTGAACTGAAATTCTATTTCCTGCGATTGCCACGTCCAGGCACGTCACATTAGTAACAGTCAAAGCATAAATGCTCTACTTGAGAGGTAAAAGCTTTATGCATTTGGAGTAAGTTTGCTGTCTTACCGGAAAATTGTGTGGTCGGTGACCTTCTTTTCTAGCAGATAAAAAATAAAAATGCGGGTTTGTGTAAAAACACAGAGACACACACAGTCCCTATCGTGACCGATTAGTGCTCGCGTTTGCACTCACATGACTAGAATCGCAGCTTGGTTTACATGTATGATATAATATGTACCATATCGTCGGAAACCCAGCTCTTTACATACTGTATACAATGCTCAATCTCGGTACGTAACCGGTAACCATACTAAAGGTTGAAGGCCAAGAGAGATTTCAATATTTTATAGGGTTTGAGATAATATTTTCCAGTTGTTAAATGGAAACATGCACAGGTATTCAAATAAAAAAGTAAAACAATATCATTTATTGACTTTTTAAAAGAATGATTTACCAAATAGCAATTTGTGACAAGTTCTTGAGTGTTAGAAGTCCTTGCAGTATAAAAGCCCCTCCACATGGCACATGTACATGTGGAATATTCCACAAAGCGCGCCATAGAATTTAAGTGGCGCGCCGCACCGTACGTACCATGTACCACTGGACGAAATCATTCTGCTTTGCACGTCCTGACGAGAGCCCCTAGCCGGTGTATGCACATGTATGTTTGTGTGTTATTTACCGTCACCTGTTTGTTGAGCTGTAGGGCCACATTTCCAGAATGCCTGCCTTACTTGACAGTTGCGAGGAGCTGTTTGGTACACGAGATCTTTATGAAATTCTAGCTGTTGGGAAAAGTGCGTCTTCCAAGGAAGGTAAACAGCCACCCTTACCCAGCACACTGCAACACTAGTACTAATCGGACCAATCGGTGCCACGCGGAGAGAAATACGTAATACCTGCGTATCGTGAAACCATTGAAACCTCTGTCTTGAAAAGTAGACCTACAGGATTTCAAACCATGAAAGTATGAGCGAAGAAAGAAACCGAAAGAATTCCACATACGGATGCGGCCGGACGCCACTTGACTACTTCCAGAACTCTAACTCCAGATAGCTATGCTTATAAACTCACAGTCACATGCATAAACACCTTTTGGCTCTTTTGATAGTGCTGACTTATTCTGCCGTTATAGCTATTTGTGCAACAAAATTTCGTACATCAGAAAGTGCTAACATGCCTTTATAAGTCAGATTTAGCAGGGAAAATATTTAAGCCTAATAGTAATACTTTATTTAGCAAGTGCTTAGAAAATAGCAATCTCACAGGGTCGTGCACAGGGTGTCAAGTGCATGCTGTCTGCATGTGGAACTCTTCCCCTTATCTCGTTCCATGCTTTAAGTTGTTATTCTGAATTTACAAGATAAAAATCAGACCCAGTGTCCTTTCCACTTTTCCACTCAAAATTCCCAGAGCCACAGATGAAAAGAAAAGTGAAATAGGGCATATCCTGCAATTTAATTTGAAATATAATTTAAACTATTCAAGGAAAATACTTTGACTTTTTTGGGTAGTGTGGAAAAATTGGTAACTCACTGGCACGGCGCAGCCAGGATTCAGTCCTGTAATTGTGTGCTCTCAAGGCCAACTTAGTAAGCACTACGACATGCGCTCCCTCTCGATCAGTGAGGGAATTGTACAGTATCAGTTAAGTGGTGGCACTTTAAACAAAATAATGTGTGACTAGTTGGTGACGTGACAAAATGTACACTTTGACTATAAAATAAAGGATATGATTATAAAATGAAGGATATATTGCAACAGTTTTTGGGAGACTGGACTACAGGTTTGAACCCACTACCCTACAGTGACCTACGGGTATGCTATGTGTATTAATTACATGTACGTGATATTGTTTGTCGCCGGCAACATAAAAAATAGGGCAGGAGATAAGACTTTGAGCTGGTCCTGATATTCTTTTACTCTTGTGCTTGCATGGCAGCTTAACATGCACAGTGATTGTTTTGGACTTGGAAATTTTACCAAAACAAATCTTTGTCTGGTTCCATACATTGTCACAGGAATTGGTATTCACAAGATGGGATTCAGACCAAATGCAATTTTGAACTTGATAATCCTTAACCTTGGCTCTTAAATTCTCCAGAGCCACAAATGATGAAAAGAAAATCACCAAAAGAAAAGCAGAGTTTTAAAGAGGGAGTTTTATTTTTACAACTTTTTGGAGGTAGGATTAAAAACACTTTAATCAGCCTGCAGTGGTTAATGCACATGTATGCACCATTGTATTCAGAGGGAGTGTTTACTGAATTTTACTTTACATGTTATTCATCATGAGATTCGGTCTTTCGTTCGGATAATTGACAAACTTATCACAGTGAAATGAGTTAACACTTCTACAGTCTCGGCAAAAATAATGAAAATTCATGGGGAAAAACAAAGTATCACCAACATTTTCTTCTGAAAAATGTAGTCTGCAATTACAATTGTAATGAAAGATCTTCAAATTTTACAAGAAATGTTTTTCATCACCCAGTGAAACGAGGATACTACAAGTTGTCATTGAAGGTCCATCCAGACCGAGTTAGCAGCGATGCTAAGGAAGATGCAACTAAGAAGTTCCAGGCTCTTGGTAGAATCTACCGCGTCCTGAGCGATACAAATCTCAAAGCGCTCTATGATGAAACAGGTGAGAAACAGACCGGCAGCCGATTTCACGAAACTTTACGCAGTGGCATAAACGTTACAGTTTATTATGTAAGTTGTGTAACAAATTAAGACCGATTTCATGAAACTTGCACACTGCATAAGTCTAGGACTTATGCAACAAATTATAGCGTACCTTAGGTAGTCATGTTAGGCCAAACATAACAAAAATGAATGATTTGACTAGATTATCATGTTCCGTTAAGCCTCATCATTGTTGAACTTAACATGGCTTACACAAGAAACATACAGCTTTGTTATTGAAGGTAATGAGAAACTTGTTTGGCTGTGAAAGAACTGCGAGATTTTCTGTCCGGTTCTGATGAAGAAAAAACAAACTTTTTTTCAAAATGATCAGTGGAGGTCATTCATCGACCGTTTGATGACTGTTGTTATATTGGAAAGAACAGCCGTTGTAAAAGCCGGTTTTGCCCTCGTCCGAAAAATGTAATATTATTGAATAGAGTATTAAACTTCGTGAAATCGATCGTAAGTATATTGTGCCCCTATGGCATAAATTTGTGGCGTGAAATTGACTGCAGACCTTTCTTAGAAAGGTGCACTGCGCTCATTCAAGCTCCATTGAAAACAGTGTAAAATCAACAAAGTTTGGAGCCCCATGGCAGGCAACTGAAGTCCCTGAGGCCTCTCAAACAAAAAACAATGTGTCATTTGATTTTCAATTTATAGTAGGTTAACCAATTAATTTTTTAATTACCTGCCCAAAACAGACTTGCCCTCCAAAAAGTGAATGTTCCCAAGTCTTCTCAGCAGCCATTTTTCAAATGACATCCCTCACCTTTCTCAGGCTCTTCAGACAAATTTTCAATCACATTTTTGTCTGCTTTGCTCCCAGATGGGTGCCCCCGAATCTACAGAGATGATCCTAGGCCATACTGACACAATCCCACAATTTCTTGGCTCACACAGACACCTCTTTTTGAAAGAATTTTGTAGGGGTATTCTTAAGCGCCCTCGGCCTGGTGGAAAGGTTTTTTGGATTGGGAAAGTGAACCCAGAAGGATGTGCAAAGCCATTTTTTCCCCCAAAGTTTGACGTCAGTATCTAGAGAACTCTGCAAAACGAGAAACTGACTCGCTATTTAAGAAAATCTTCAATATTTCCAGAGCGTGGGAGACATGATTGTTAACAAGACATGACACTTTTGTTAACAGACCAATTTTGACTTTGTGAATGAAGATCAAACGATCATATATGTACATTGCACAGCCGATAAGCTGACTTTGTGGAGAATTTCATGCGTATTTGATGAAGTAAAGGAGTACAGATTTACAGAGTGGCAGGCAGGGGTGATGTGACGTGCCCAAGGTCACAACTTAAGACCAGTAGCTGGATTTGACCTGATCCTAAATCATATTCCTTAAGGTCAAACTTCTATGAATTTCAAATTCATATTTAATCTTATCAGGGGAAGTGGATGATGAAATTGATACCGAAAAGTGCAAGGATTGGGCAGACTACTGGCGAATTCTCTTCAAGAAGGTCTCTGTCAACGATATCCGGGAGTTTGAAAAGAAGTATCAAGGTGAGACAAACACTTAACCACTTGCTGCCGGGGTTGCCGGTACCGGAACTGTATTCTTTATATGCGTGGCCATGGTCTCCGAAATCGGACAAAGGGAACTGGGCCTTGTAACAAAAGACCGTACTCGTAACAAAAGACCAGGCTGCTGGGCATTTCCAACATTTTTTTCACTCTCAATAGTGGAGATAATCCAGCCTTGGTTTTAAACACCATACCATGGTTTTTGGGATTTAGCGCACGAGGTTTACCACCGGGGACAAAACCGCTCCACCAACGCAGTGATGAGCCACACAGTACCGCTGCACGCTAATCTGGCCCCTAATGGAAAGAGGTCAGCAGCACACTGTGTCAGGTTTGTTACAAAAGAAAATTACATAACACCACACAATGTGGGCTCTTTTTATAAGGCAGCAGGCCGGGCTGAAATACTCCAGCATTAATATATGTGGTCTGTCAGATTAGAGTAGAAACCAGACAGTCCTTCGTGTGGGTTAAAGTGTGAGGAAGTGAAGGTTCTTTTTGGTGTACGCGTGTAGTGAATGAATATATGAATTTTTGAAGAATTTTGAAAACAGAAAACAAAGAAAAAGTGCCCGTCCCAGCAGCCCGGTACAAAGTGGTTAAAACTTGGCACACGTAAAAAGAAATCTATTAAGGGTAAATCTGTGAAGTTTCATTGGAATCTGACAAAGGATTTTTGTTCCAGCCATTTATAGTTTAGACTCTGACCTGTCTCAGAAATACAGGCATTTACATTTCTTGAAACTGTACGGATGATTTTCATAAAATTGGCATCAAAATAACTACAAAGCATCGGCGTGACTTCTCAAGGTTAAGCATTTCTGGTGCATGCAAGGGCATTTTAATGATTCTGGAGAAAATAAAAGGGACCAGATTCCACCCATCCCCAACCCCCAACTCTTTTAGGGTGAAACAGCAACAATGAAAGGAGCAAAGGGCTGTTTTGTTTGTCACTTACAGGTTCCTCTGAAGAACTGGAGGATCTGAAGGCTTCGTACTTGGAGTGTGAAGGAGACATGGAACAAATCCTAGAAAACGTCCTGTGCTGTACCCACGAAGACGAGCCTCGCTTTGCAGAAATCCTCACCGATCTCATCAACAGGGGAGAGTTGCCAGAGTATGAAGCATTCATGAAAGAGAGCAAGAAACAGAAATCAAGTCGAAGGAAAAAAGTAATTTTTTTTTTCGACGAGAAGTACCATTTTAGAAGTATTAATGGCATTTTAGGATAGGCGAGAGTGAAATATAGGAAAACATGAACATTAGATCACTCGCATATCCCTTTTGGGTAATTTGGGTTGTTACTTGGACTTACTGCATATGTTGAGGGGAATACCCTGATAATGGAGGACATAAAGGCAGTGACCTTTTTGTTTAGCCTGATTTTGAAATAAGTTCCTGAAGTTTTGCCAATTTTGTAAGTGTCTAAGTAAATGGTATTCATCATCACACATCTCCCCAGACTGCTGTAGCTATTAAGTTTGCCCTGTCATTAAGTCGAAACATTTTAAATCACTACTCTTCGTGCCTCTCACGCGGTTAGTCACTCTTTCGGTCTTTCGTCTTGCAGTGATGAATTGCTTTCTTTAATGTGTCCTGCTGTTCACAGGCCAAGCGGGAGGCTGAAGAGGCGGAACGCCTCTCTAAAGAACTAGGTCTGGGAAAGGAAAATGGCGACGATGCGTTGACGGCCCTGATCAAGCAGCGGCAGCAGTCTCGAGAGCAGCAAATGGACAATTTCATGGCTGGATTGGAGGCCAAGTACTGCAATCCGCAGCCAAAGGGCAAGAAGGGTAAAGCAGCCAAGAAGAAATGAGAGACTCGAAAAGAAAACAGTGAATTTTGATTTAATGCCATTATTCTCTTTGGATGGAAAAAGAGCATAATCAACAAGATGGGAGGTCTAGCTCCCTGCATCATTTTTATGACATAAGGTACCTGTTTATTTGCCCATCTGTTTGTCAGTGTCAGTGCGCTGTCTTTGGAAATATCTACAGTCATTTGCAAAAGTTTAAGACCACCTGGAATTTTAGTGGTATTTTTGTAGGTGGATCTGCATTACATTGTCTCATTGAATGGTTACTTCAGTTAACATGTTTTTACAGTGGTGCATAACATCAATGTAGTGCTATATACCCATTTAAATGAAATTTTTTTTGCAAAGGCAGGTCTTGCATGACATTTTGTCTGTAAGGCAGCATGGGTAAAAAACGCCAGTCTAAGTGATCAGAAATAAAGGAGGGCACACTAAATATTGGACTGTTAACATTTCATGGAAATGTAGTCAAATAGCTCTTGAACCAAGATCCTGAGGTTACACATTGAAAATAAACATAAGTTGCCGTGATTGCTTTAAATTTGGTTTTTCTTCAGGCTAATGCATTTTGTATGGGTGGCCTAAGCTTTTGCAATGATGGTAATAGTAGCCTGTGATCCGTGTTAACTTCTGGAATTGGTGGACACATAAGACTAGGATGAATTCCCAACCAGTCTTTTACCTGGGAATAAGTTTACTGTATTATTTGATGGTAGTATCTGTATGTACTTTTCATAAATGAGTAACATTATTTGCATGTTTGTCTCACATTTATGACTTGAGAATCGAAATGATCCAGAGGTAAAACAGTTTGTAACAACATTCTGCATCTGATGCATGCGTGAGCTCGCTTCATTTTGTTTATTGCTTAGCTATTCAATAGATACATGTATGTTATTATTTAACCAGGATTGCTGTTCTAATGCTGTTTTATAATCTACCCTCAAGCGTTTTTACTCTTCACTCCGAGTCCTACAGCAAAGTTTGTACGACATTGTCATGTAACCACTAAAGCATTAATTTTCTTCTGTCGCTGCCTTTATCCTGTGCTTGTAGAATGTTTTTAAGCAACACAGGGCCTCAACTGTGCTTGTGGTCTGTATATTCACCACAGACATACAAAAAAAACCCACTTGCGTTTTGTATTACCTGTGCCGTTCATGCACAGACATGAACACTTGGGGCATATGGCAGACGCATATGATCACAGACCATATTTAACCATAGTTTGACTGACTCTGATGGAACGTAGGAAAGTCGATGATGGTTGGACTAGCCTAGTCAACTTTTTACGACCAGCCTAGGGCAAGTTTATGCGATGATTACAGTTGTAGTTTGACTAACGCCACCCGAATGATTCACATGAAAATAATTGTATAAGATTTCATTGACCAAGTATGCTGCGAGAATCGCAGCCAACTGTGAAATGTGAGTTACGATTCATGAGATTTTAGAAAATTGACTAAGGTCGTTCGAGCGTCAATGAATCATGTATGCTCATAGTTAACCCTAACTGTCTAGGCCCTCTTGGCTAGGATACACCCTCAATCCTTCGAAATCCTCTCACTGCCCTTGTAAAAAACATTGAATATGGTCTCAGTCCTCCAACATCCTCTGATGTTTCTTGAATATGTTCTTTGGAGGGGTTCCCACTGCCTCAGTCCTTCAAAATCCTGTGGCAATTCCTCACATTGTGTTGAGGCAGTGTGAATGGTATCTTGGAGCAGTATGGAAGATTTCACATATAATGTGGGCATGAATTAATGCATAAACAACGCAAGGTCTAACCTACAACCTTGAGACAAATCATCCTTCACAATCAGTAATTCAATTTGCCATGCAGCCTCAATCCTTCAAAATCACCCGGAGGATTTTGGAGGATTGAGGATGGTTAAGGTTTTAAAAAGCAACCGACTAGTGGTTGAACTATAGTCAGTACCCAAACTTGCATGCATAGCCTATTGAGGTTGGTCGCATCGTTGATTGCGTAATAGCAGAATGCAGAGAGGACCAGTTCAGAAAAATGTTGGAAAAAACAGTATGATGTCACTAGATAATGACTTATTTTTTCCAATTTGCCCTTTCTGCGGCCCCCTTTTGTCCCTTTGGCCTAATGACTGACAAAAGTTGACGCAGGGGAAGGTTGTTCGCACTTCAACATCACTGCACATGGGCTTGGTACGTCATGAAACTAGTGGTCCATGATCGAAGTTGCCCACAAATATGTCTGTTTGCCGTAGAGATAGTAAGTGATGGTGTATTAAGCAGCAGAACTGTGAGATAGGGCGCCATCATGCGATATAAATTACGATGAAAGACTAACGGCTGTTACGAAGACTACCAAACTATTAACCAATCACAACAGAGTAGGCGCGAACCTGGATGGTTTGTATTTAGGTTGCTTGAATTTCTCTCGCTTACTCCCTCTGCTTGAGAAATAAAAACCGCAGAGACGTTTATTTATGTTCACTTGAGTGGAGCGTAGCTTAGGCCCTATAAAAGAAACTACAAAATAAAGCTACTTCTGAGCTCTCAATGTGTAAATTAAATTAAAGATAGTTCTCGATATGCTATATCTTCTGGTTGTTAGGAGGAGGAATATTTGCGAAAATTAAAATTAATTGCAAAGTACGTCTGTATTTTGGTTGCCTTATTATTCCACACTTACTCCCCACAACTGTTCTAGATTTAGAGAAATTTCTGTTCACCTATAGTGATTTAGTATGAGAAGTTGATACTGCCACTTTCAATAAATGTTTGAGGATGTTATGAAATGTTACACTCAGTTTTTTAAATCTCACATTAATTGTCTTGACTTGATTTTTGTCAAATTACATCGTGCAGGAATAACAAACGCACAGCCCGCGCGTGCGCAATGACAAAGTAGGCTCACAAGCTTCAGAGTTTGAAAAAGTCTGCGCTGAACGAACATTTTAGGGGAGTTGTCATCCATTTTCACGCTTTTGAAGAAGTCAGAAAGTTATAAAAACAACCCTATGGTAAGTAACTGCGCAACGTAATAATGTGCTGCAACTCCTGTGAAGTTCTATCTTGGAGAATTTATAGTAGGCCTAGTCCAAAGAAATTGAAGTTTTGGCTCGGGGCGCGCGCGAAGCACAGACACAGGCGTCTGGGGCGTTGATCATGTCGATGAGCGTAGCTGAGACAAGTAGGCTTGGCTTAACGTTAAAGTGTCGTGTAGGCTAACGAAGTCAGGTTTTTTGTGGGATGAAGAACTGGGAATTTTTGGATCGATCGTGTGCATGGGTACTGGCGTCATGTACAATTTTTATCGACCGTGTCAACAGGGTCAAGGTAGGGCCTAGGCTAGACACCTGAGGCCGATTGAATTAGGCCTGAATTAATTTTGGGCTCCCCTAACGTTAGATGGCCACTCCTACTTAGGCCTAGGCCCTAACTTTGCATTGTTCCTAATCTTCGATGCCGTTTGTACGACTTAGTCTAAGGCGGGGACATGCATAGGCTAATAAATGAGTGAGGGCGCTGTTCATTTTCTAACACAGTTTAATTGTGATTAAAATTGTCTTTTTTTCTGCACGCTATGGCCATGCTACCGATAACTCTCTACTGGCATGACTGGGGATTGTATACTTGGGGACCCCAGTTTCCCCCACATTTTCACCAGACAGAGGTAGCAGAAATTTTTTTCGCAAATTTCTTGTCTGGAATCAGACCTAGGCCTAAAATAGACTTGGGTCTATGTCCCATGGTGTGTCTGTAGAAAAACTGCAAGTTAAGTGCCAAGTATTTTCTAAAAGTCGATTCACAAACTCAGTTTTCCAAGTCAAGTAGCAAGTCATTTTGTCACCAGTTTTGGGCATTAGGTGGATCACAGTACCGGCAAGAGGGGCACTTCAGAGGAACAATAGATAATTTTGATGCTTTATATTGAAATGGGAGCAGCTGCTCGCCAGGGGGGCTTAGCCCCCCTGGACCCCCTTGGTGATAGGCTGAAGACTGATAAAAATATATAGAAATAACTGAAGAAATTGGGTAAAAGACATGTGGCTGTAATTAATAATCAGCTTGTCTGTTAAACCACGATTTTTCAATATTCAGGCTTTTTTCTGACCCAGCACCCAATTTCAGTTTTACAGTGTGGTTCTCTATTTTCATTTGCAACTTAAAACAACGTGCTGGTTGTAAGCCTTGCCCTTGTGGGTCATTTTAGTGTTAGTGTCACAGTTTTTGTGCTTTTTATCTCCCATGCATTATTTATTTCATTTCCAGGAACAGGGTCAGGACAGTCAGGGCCATTATTGGATCCCACAGCATGCACATGGCATCCACCATGGCAACAGCCAAGTGCAAATGGATTACCAGGGGGACCTGGGTGAACCTGCTGTGGAAAATTTGCTTGACAGATCCGGTTTGCTTGATGAGCTTGTGTGCCAGATCTTGGATGAGGGCCCGTCCAATAAAGGACCAGAAGTGAGTGCTCTCAATGGACACGAGAACCAACCTCCTGGTGAGGCCATCCAGGACAAGTGAGTCACACTACATGTTTACCAATATGCAAAAATCCTCAGTTTCAAGATTAGAGGGTCAGTGTGGGTTATTGTTAGATATTGTGAAAGGAGCTTTCAAAACTTTACAAAGGAGCAATGAATGCAACAGAAATTATTATATTACTGTATTAATTACAGTATATACACAGAATAACATTCCTAAAATACACTGTCTTAAAAAATTAATAGTCTTTTTTCATATCTACATTCTATCATTCATTAAACATTGGCTAATACATGATTTGTAGAAAACTATCAACTGGATGTTAATTTAAAGCCTGTTTTAAGTTAATTTGGAGTATTTTGAGAGTTTGAGTTCTTTATTTTGTTTTGTTACTATGGAACTTAATTCCACTGCATAAACTCAGTTGCCCAAGCCCAGATTTCAAGGATTAAAATCTATATTTGTGAATATTTAAGGTATATAAATATGACTAAGGGAATATTCAGTGAAGAATACTTTTGATGTTACCATTTTAAAATGTAAGCTAACGAAGTACTTCATCTTTTTAAAAAGCTTTCAAGCTCTGCATGTGACATCTGTAGCTGATAATGCTCCTGCCTGGGCTAAAAGCAATGAAATGATCCATGAAAATACAGGTCATCTCAAGCTGCCTCCTGGTGAGTCATGGCGGACAGTGAGTGTGAAGCCAGTTTGGTCGTCAGAGTGTAGCTATGCCTCAAGATTTGACATTTCCATCTTCAGGATAAATAATCATTTCATGCAGAGTACAGAGAGCACCAACTTATTTGACCAGCTCTTTACCTGCATAAGTTACAAAATTACCCTCCAAAAAATAGTTGTCTGTGTCAGGTACTTTAGTGCTGTAAAGGTCCAAATGTTTGTAAATTCTGTTTATTATCCTCCTCGTAGTACATGAAAACTGGAGTTTGAAGATGAGGTTAAAGTTCCCCCAGTATCCTTGTGTGAGTTGTCAAAATTGTCAAACCTGGCAGATCTTGAACTGAACTGGTTTGTGTACTCAAAATCCTTAACCGAAATGAAGATCACAAACTAACTTGGGTATTCCTAAATGGTGTGAGTGTCTAGAACAGACATTTGTATTAGTCATGGACTACAATAACTTTTAGGTAGTTTTTATTTCTTCCATATGTTGGAAGAGGTCACCATGGTAGAACTAAATGAGTGAAGGGGTCAGTGCAGAGTATCTGCTCAGAGCTGTCAGAAGGAACTGTATGGTTACGATCCACTTAAACTTAGTCCGTAGACTAACATTGCATGAGTGTTGTAAGTCTTGGCTGTAGGTGAATTGCCAAAGTTGTAACTGTCTTGTAAGAGAGCAGATCAACAGATTAAAGAGACATCATACATGTAAATAACAGATACAAGACTTAAACTTGATAGGTTTGCAGTAGCACCATGGATATATCTCTTTTGAGCATGTGGGATTCTGAAAAGAATGGGTGGTACTCAACATTTTGAACAGTATGCCCTGTCCGTTGTCAGGAGACTGCACAGGGCACCGGTGAAGCAGCTTATATAGTGTGTAGAGGGCAGTGAGGTGTGGAGAGGATGCTAACTCAGGATCCAACTGAGGGCAATGGGGTGCTGGCAATCCAGTGAGGCATGTCAGTCTCCACCATTTCTTTTCAGAACTTTACTTGCTCAGAAAAGAGATATCCATGGTGTCACTGTAAACCTATCAAGTTTACTTGCAACCTCCACCAAGAAAAGCTTCAAATCTCAGAAACAAGAATTGTCCTTTTCTTCAATTTTGTTTTGTTCAGGAATCACAGAGAGGCCCACTCATCCAGCTTCTTTTGACATGATGTACCCAGGCATCCAAAGAAGCAGTTCACAAGGGGGAATTGGATCATCCACTGTGCTTGATGAGCAGCCTATGGGTGTTGGAAAGCAGAGTGCCACCAGTACAAAAGACGTACTGGGTTACGTCCAACCAAGCCAGTTCATGAGAGGGGATCATCTTGAGGTACCATATTTTACTCGCAGGCCTGCACCAGACAACCTGCCAAGTTCGGGAGGGGACTATGGAGGTATGCCAATCACAGGGAGTCAGTATAACAGCTCGCAGACCCCAGGTGGCTTGTACCAAAGAAGCTGTGCCCTCCTCCCCCAGAGCCGTAGGAGTTCTCCAGTTGCAGAAGATCCCCACCAGTACTTCAGGCAGAGAGCCAGTGCCACAGCACAACAGGCACAGTCCAGGGAGCAGTTTCCGAGACAGACTAGGCCAGCTCCGCCGTTTCCACTCAGCGAGCAACAGCAACCAGTCAATGCCCCACTTGTACCAAACATGAATCTTAAGACCCAAACGATGCAGAGGAATGTGGCGAACAGTTGGCCGGACTTTAACAAGTTTATGACAAAGGGGAATTCTAACCTTCGAACTAACAGCACAACATTCGACCAGAATCAGTTTCAAGGAAATGCAAAACCTAGAAATGCAATCTATGGACAAAACAGACCACTCAATTACCAGTTTTCTTTGCAACGCATGCCGCTGCCACAAGGACCCATTCAAGTAGCCAATCAAAATCTCGGCATGAATGGCCAATTCCAAAATGGGCAATTTTCTGCAAGGTCAGAGCTTTACAATCTGTTGGCTCACCAAAATGTGGCTGCCTGGCCACAGTTGCAACGCGCACCTCAAAATGACAACCAAAACTATTTGAGCCAGTTGCATGTTCAACTGGAATCCTGCTACTATCAGTTCTACAGTGTGGAAAAAGAAAGAAAGAAGGTCAGTTGAATCAAATCATAAGAGGTTTTTTGCTTGTTTGCTAGTTTCTTGTTGGGCTGAAAAAAAATGGATACCTCAAAGCATTGTCTTCGATGGAAGCCTCGAGCCTAAAAATGGAGCTGAGTTTGCTGCATCCTTGGACAATACGTTTAATTCCATTTGCCAGCTCTCTCCTCTGGGGAGATAGAAAGTTCACAGGCATCACTGTTAGCCGTGGATCAATTCATGATCAAGGAGTCATATGCCATCCTGGGGAAAAGAATATATCTCCAGATACTTCATGTCATAAAAACAACAGATTAATAATAGCCTGAGGGACTGTGTCTCTAAAAAACCTAACCTTTCCAAGCAAATCTCTAGAAAACTGCCATTAAAAAATTCCTCCAGTTTCTTTATGTTGTTATGTTTTCCAGACTGAAATTGAGCTTTCAAGGCTAAATCCTGGAAGACGAATTTCCAGTGCCAACACCATACAAACCCCTCAGCTGCCAGACAACCCCACCAGCCTGGATAGGATGATTGTTGACTTCTACAAGGAACACAGCAGAGTAAGCACAGCACTGTATATGCCCTCTGAATCATGATCCTTTGAAGACCAATCCTGATTGAAAGGTTCAAAATCTATCTAGATAAAGGATATTTTACACCAATTTGAGGTTAATAATGTGAAATACAGGTAATGCCAAGTCTTCGGCTATAATTATCTTATGCTTACGATCAAAATTAAAAACTGTTTTTCATGTTATCACCTTCAAGGTGGAGCTAAGTTAACATGCTGCCCGGAAAAAGGTGTATTATATTTTGTAGATGTAACACAGTTGTTTTTATTTCATATTACCGAAGGAAAAATTTACATTTGGAAAAGATGTGCAAGTAAAATTATATAAAAACCACAAAGAGAAAAATCACACTGAGTATGACCAGGGATAGCTGATGAAAGCTTTACAACTTATTTCCAAAGTAGTCCCTAATAGAATAACTGATTTATTATAAAGTTTGCTATAAATTTTGGAAAGGTATTTTAGAGCAATGGAGTTGCCTTTTTCGTTAAGTATCTGATTTCTGTCAACGTCTGCAGGTGTACACACTCATGAGCAAGATTGGTGGGCTTTGTGCTGAAGCACTGCATCCGAGCATTGATGCCTGCCTGGACAACTGGGTGGAGGCCATACAGGAGGCGTGGCTCAAGCGCAGGGAGGAGCTTCAACGTGCTCAAAATGGCAATACAGAGCATCCAGAACAAAGAGGTTGGACCCTAACCTCAGTTGATCACTGTGTACCTTTCCAGCTTACCTTTATTTTAAATTTTTTTTAAAAAGGCTTCATTGGGACAAGTGTGAAGAATCCAAGTCTGTCAATTTCTAAGCTGAATCGCATCCGAAGCACAGGGTTTTTCACTTTCTTGTAAGAATTGCTCCAAATCGTGCAATGTTATAAATAATTTCCTGAAAATCTTCAGTATTTAAGAAATGACTTCGTTCCTAGCATATCCAAATTGTTAGCGGTCACACCAAATAAAAATTTGTAATAAAGTAAGTTCCATACAAAAATATTTTCAACCCATGGACACTGAAAAATTTCCAACTGTCAGACTGAATAAAGTAGTCTTGCTTTCTGAGAATTCCCGTTTAAATGTTGTAAATATTCCATTTGTTTTAAATATTCATCTGAAAAGTTAAACAACACCGTGAAACAAGACTTGTCACAAGCCAAGGGAACACGTGTCAGTGCTACAGTTACAAAGACGAGACTCTACCTTTGCTTATTTGTGTAGGAAATATCCTGGTGGATGTCCTTCAGAAGCTGGCAAAGGCAACCCGCAGCATTCGGACTGCCCTGTGGTGTGCTCTTCAACTGTCCAAGGCAAACAGGCTGTCTCAGAACGAAAACAGCCCATCACCTCTGGACTAGAAATTGGAGGCAGTCTCCCAAAACCAATTGGAGTTGCAATTTATTCAAGTTCCATTTTGGCAAAAAATGGTCTAAATGGATTCAAGTTTCACTTCATACATTAAATGTATGATTCATGCCTTTTGCATTATTACAGTTGAAACCATGACAACAGGCAATGGGACCACTAAATTGGCCATTAGATGTAATTATGACATTTGGGTCCATTTTCCAAATAACGGTGATCAGTCGCTTTTGTATTGTGATATGTGTTTGAAAATGCACCTGCAGAAGTAGTTTCATTGGTGCTTTGGCCACATTTCTGGGCTGTCGATAAAAGTGGTGATTTGAGCTTTCTTCATCACCGTGATCTTTAATGGAACAGTGAAATAATTTCTTGAAGTGACCCCACTTTATTGGCTTTTCGCTGTGAGTTGTTCGAGATATTATGGTCCAGAATTTTTATGAATCAGCGTTACCATACATCTGTAATTCAGGAAAAAAATTTCTTTAGGAAAAATGTTTAACACTTGAATTATTTAGAATGGTTTTTGGGAAAATAATATTAGTGAGTGTTGATTGTATTTTTATGTGATGCAGAGGTGATTGCTATTGTTTCCCTTTGGTGTCTGCCGAAAGGATATTTTCTACCCTAGAATAAATTATTCCTTAAGTTATAGCTGTAAACTTAATTTGCATCGTGACGATAAGTAGTATATTTATTGTTGCTTCATTCTAATACCGTTGAGTTTGAAATTTTGCATTTAAAATCAGTGATCGTAGATCTTGATTAATGTTGTTGACGATGAGAAATTATTTCTGCTTACAGGGTTTCATGTATCCATGAGTTTTTGTTTGCCAAAACACAATAGCCGAGAAGAGATCACAGAAAGAAATGACTTACATTGATATGAAGATGAATTTAAAACAAAACGAGCCACATACTTCAAAGAAGATATCACAAGCAGAATTTGAAATTATTCTTTATGACAATTTAAAACATGCTTTGAAACTGTACAAAGTATAAGTAATGATATATTCTCTACCTAGCAATGCAATTCTGAAAAAAAAGCAGTTTCAGGCGAGGCTTTCACCTATTGTGAAGTACAGGGAGGCATTTGCATTTGCGGTGCAATCATGTTTTAATAGGATAATTGTCGCTGAAGAGAAATCATTTCCAAGTGTATTTATGAATTCAAAACGCAAATGTCAGTCTTTGTAGCACATATTACTTGTCAATAACCAGCATAATCCGTTTCGTTTCTTTTCAAGTTTAAAGTGACGTATTTATCTGATTAATGTTGTTTGTATAAGTTGCTTTGATGGAAGAAATTTGTAACATTCATATCACATTTTGATAAAACAAGTGGTGATAGCTCTGATCAAAGATAGTCAAGATAACGTCCGCTATAAGAGGAAAAGTTCCGTAATTCTAATTCGCTGTAGTTCTGAATGAAACGTGCTATTATTGAGAAATATTGAAGATTACAACAGTGAAGATTAATGAATTATTGGTTTTAGATCTTTGAAAACCCTGCTCTTGCAATGCCTTTATACTAAAGTCCAACTGCTGACAATTGTTTCACTGTTGAAATTAAATATGTGTTCTAACGGAGTTATTTCCCTTGGTTTTGTGAATGGTTGCTTTTGTAAACAAAACTGTGGAACAGTTGTGAAACCTTATAAACCGTGCAGGGTCAGGAGTTTCCCTTTTTGAAGCTCAGTCACCATACTTTTCTCACTGTTGAACTTCTCAAGCTTCATGAGCGCCATTATGGTAATTAATCGCACCACTTTCTTGCAATGATCATGACTAGAATACCTTATTCCAATTCCAGACACAATTTTAAGTTGGACAATGAAAAAGATTAATTCTCGCAAAAAACAGGAAAAAAATGATACAGAGCCTTGGAGCCAACGGCATTTAAAGTAACATGAACCTAAAAACTTATCAGTTTCTTGCACTTTGCTTGTATGCTTTGATAAAAGCCGCCCCCTATCGTTTTGATTTGTTATTTTGGCATAAATTTATCTATTACAAGGGTAATTGAATCACCACTGAACTGAAAAGATGCAAAAAAAAAAAAGAAAAGAAAAAAAAAGAAGAAACAACTCGGTTCACAAGAACAGAAAACAAACACAAGCTTAGTAATTTGTGCTTTGCTTAATGAAGCCCGTGGCTGCCTTGTTCTAGGGTTCATTTAGGAAAGATGTAACATTCCTTTAATTTCACTGAGCTTAATTCGAAGGTCAATTGGAAAACGGCAAGAGGCTTTAATCAGATCAGGAAAGGCACTACGTGGTAAAGTGAAATGCCAATATGAAGATTTCGAATGGGCTGAGACTACACTCATTCGGCAAGGATACTAATATGCAAAGTATGAATCCATGTATAATTGTACGCAACATACCCCACCTTGTCGTATTCAGATGCTCTTGGT
Source organism: Acanthaster planci (assembly GCF_001949145.1). Next base: position 68,934 of record NW_019091552.1, read on the forward strand.
GCTAATAACTTATTCATTCATAAAGCGCAAATACAATATGTTCAAATGTGCTGTTGTTACCATAACATATCAAACTACAAGGAAGTCGAACCAAAGGCATTAAGTGCGCCTCACCACACCTAAATCTGCCCAACGATCGCATTCAGAGATCGTGAATAGATATACAGGCAGGAAAGCTTAACAACCTAGAGGATAAAAACCCTCGTGGCACAGGAGAGAACGGACGAACAACTAATCACATAATATTATGGCCTGGGCCAGGAATTGATCCCGGCACCACAGTGGCGAGAGGCAATACTTCTACAGTACTTTTATACTCAGCAGGGTACATAAATCTGGACATAATGGTGAAGAAACTTTGCACGTGTAGTGTAGGTGCAAATCAGTGCTTACGAAGATACCTCAGTGCAAGTAAAGAGGCATCATGAAGTTTATAAGGCTGCCTGCTCCAACTGCACTACCTCTAAACACCTTATATGATGGTGACATAAGATACTTTCAGGGAGGGCAATGTACCAAGTGACTGTGTGAAGAAAGAAAGAATAACAATAGAGCTGGATTGGACTGGTATCTATTGGTATTTGTTTGGACGATAATTCTGTGGATGAAGGAACCAATGGAGTAAGACATAGGTCAGGGTTTACAGCGACAATCTGGTGTCGGATCTTATACAAAAAGATGTAAACTAAAGTTACATCCTTCTTCTAGAGATGACCGTTGGAGTTCTTTTAACATGGCTGTCATATTAATACCAAACCTTGCGGCTTGGCGCTGAATGTTTTCAGTTCTAGAGATATCCTTCTTGGAGTAAGGATTCAATATGGTGCAACATAACAACGTGGTGACGAACTAGGGAGAGGTAGGCTTGTTCTTTAATCTTGACGGGAGCCTACCCCCCAGGGTTTCGTCTTACTAAACTCAGGATTCTGTTGGCTCTAGTTCACCCATTGATATGCTTTTACAAGGGCACGTTGGTGGTAAGTGTTGGTAGGTTTTCTACTATAGTATGGGGGTGCTGTTTCATGGTATTGCGGCGAAATTTTTCATGGTATGGCATTTATCGGTGTTGAACTGCATCTGCCAAGTGATGACCCATCGGTGAAGGCGATCCAGGTCCAGACTTCTTGAAGAACTGTGGTATCTTGGGGTATGTTGATAGCTCTGTTAAGAAGACAGTCATCTGTGAAGAGGCTGATCTTACAGGTAGTTTTATTTCCACAGGGTAACCTTATCAGTTATAAACTGCTATTCTTAAGGGCCCTGATAAAATATCAAAACACAATACAAACTAATCAAACTAATTTAAACAATTAAAACAGTAAATGTATTTTGTTTTAAATAAAACAAAAAATAGCATATAGAATCATCGAATAAACAAATATATATAAAAATAAGTAAACACAAAAATTATTTCAAGACAATAAAGTAAAACAACCCGGTAAAACATCAAAATAAGAACCAAAAAGTAGGGACAGAAAAATATTTATGAACAGGCCCCAATTAATGCTGATGTTAAACTAATAATTTATGTTATGGTAATCAACTATAGCATTTAATTTTAAAAATCAAGGAGGTTCGATAAAAGTAATCAGCAATTAAAATTTCGTAACAATGATTAAATAAAACACAAACTAAAAACTACAGGAGACACTTGAATTTATAGAGGGACTCCGCCTGCCTTTGCGGGGTAGTCCACTTAATTCCACCCCAAGGTCACTAGAATTGGAAGGTGTGTTTGCAAGCATTGGTCTTAGCCTGATATGACATGCAGAATGAGCCATTTGACAGCGATCGCGTGCCAAACGAGTAATTTGGAGGTTCGAAGCGAGAATCTCGCGCGTCGATTGTGCAGCTTAACAAGTCTCTCAATATTGCCGTTAGAACAATTGGACCACGCAATGCTACGATAATCGAATAAAGGCAGAACTATAGCACAACTAGGCATTTTAAAGATCGAAGCAGGAAGACACGGTTTAGCGCAACGTCGAAGAAAGCCTATTTTTTTGCAAGATTTTCTTAGCAACAAGGTTGATGTGATCCGACCATGATAGCGACTCGTCCAGCATAACCCCCAAGTATTTCAAACTATTGACACGCTCCAGAGTCTCTCCGTTTGAAGCAATTTGAATAACCTCAACGTGAGATAAGCGACGGTGGGTGCAAAAAACCATGAACTTTGTTTTGCTAACATTCAGGGTGAGCTTGTGTTCGTATAACCATTTACACAACTGCTCCATGCCTGTCATCATTATATCATTCAGAAACTCTCTGGAGTTCCTTTGAACATCAGCAGTGTATCATCTGCATACATATCTATTTTGCAGTAATGCTTGATGGGAGAGAGTTAATAAAAAACAGTAAAAAGCAGAGGACCTAGTATCGAACCTTGTGGGACTCCGACTTGAACACTTGCAAAGTCTGATAAAACATCGCCAAATTTGGTAGCCTGTACCCTTCCACTTAAATAAGACTCGAACCATTTCAACTCAAGGCCCCTGACTCCACAACCGTGTAATTTTGATAGAAGAATGTCATGGTCGACGGTGTCAAATGCTTTTTTCAGGTCCAGAAAAGTGGCACCTGTAATGTTATCAGAATCCATGTTATGCAAAATGAAATCAGTAACATCAAGAACGGTAGTCTGAGTAGAATAATGCGGTCTGAAACCCGACTGCCGGAAGAAATGCCAAATGGAAGGTCGTTTATAAATGACAAAAACAGGAGAGGGCTGAGAACTTTCCCTTGAGGCACACCTGAGGTTACAGGTGCCCAATCAGAGGGGCTGCCATTTATGACAACTCTCCGCGATCACTTAGTCAAGACGTTTTCCATCCATGTCAAAAGAGGGCTTGTGATACTATAATGGTGTCGTTTAAAGAGGAGACACTGGTGCGGCACTCGGTTAAAAGCCTTTGAAAAATCTAAGAATATTCCATCAACCTGGCCACGGTCATTAAGAGCTTTGGCAATATCTTGTGTAGTGATAAGAAGTCGAGTCTCACATGAACGCCCATGTTGGAAACCATTATTGAGCATTTTGTGAGAATAAGGTGATCGTCAAAATGACCCGTTATTGACTGAAAACTATTAGGTTCAATGATTTTGTGTGACGGACACAGGGCGGTAGTTGGATGGTGTGCTTCTGTCAAGGCTTTCTTATACAGGTAGATGGGAGACATGTTAGCAATTCCCAACGCCAAGGGAACACATCCCGTATCTGGTGACTGTTGAAAAATGCAGCTTAAGATTGGAGAGACCGCCGCAGCTAAGTATCTTCAGAAGCAAAAACTGAGCAGAATTGCTCATGTAAGATGGTGGCTTTACTCTCACCATCAAAAATCACTCTAGACCCTTTTTTGTGGGGAGACACCAGTGAAATCTTCTGGATTTGTCTTCAGGATTATTCAATATCTGGTTTTGAGGCCCGTTTGTGTTGATTTTCTGTGTTCTTTGAATACAATCCAGTCACTGGGTTTCTGAGTTGCCTTCGCCTTGTACAGCCGTTGGTTTTCTTACACGTTCAACGTATTCCTCTATAGTAATCCATGGGTCAGAGCGCTTGGCTCAGGACATTTTTGATGGAACATGATTCTCCATGAAGATTTTCTTTAAACATTTCCCAGTTTGCAGACACTGATATGATTTTGAAGTTGGACTGCTTCTAAGACTGTTTAAATCAGCCATTTCGTTCTTATACATGAACACTTTCTCCGGAATCTTCCTGTTGAGTTTTGGCTTCAGATTTCAAGTAAAGGTGCATGACCGCCTTGTTGTCACTTCTACCTGGGACCACTTTACAATGATAGTTGAAATTTGGATGAGTGGTGAGAACTAACTCCAGGAGGTTCTGAGAAGCTTCTGAGAAATACCGCGGGAAAGTCAAGCCTTAAAGAGTCCTGTAATGGTCTCGAGATAAAGAGTGTTGTCTCTTCAAGCCTAGGCTTGGATTTAACGTCACACAAAGGGCGCATCTTTGGGCCTCTGGTATCGGCAAACTCTTTCCACTTCCGTTACCATTGGCAACTAAATATTTCAAATGAAAATTTCTCTGAGGAAGACCACTGAAGCAAGTCAAACTTGGTGAATGTCACGGTAGTGCACGACATTTCGCTTCTAGCCTTTGGCGGACACCAAAAAAAGGCCTACTCCAAGCAGGAATCAGACGTATCGGTGCAGATAAAGTCACAAAGAATGAAAAAATAGGGCTTAACGTTGTTAAGGGGGAAATTGGGGGAAGGGGAGGGGGCAGAGGACTCACAGATGCTGTAGAGTCCCCACACTCCTCTGGCGCCCTGCGAGGGTATTTCATGGAGACCATCCGACATTTTGGCGAAGCTGTCTATTGCAGAAGAAACGTAAGCCCATAAAAAACAAGATAGCTGGAGCCCCATTTGTAAAATGGGGTTTGAAATCTTGAGTTCGTTGGAAAGTATGCGTGTGTTTACGCTCTCTTGTGGTGTATACCAGAACAACAGGAAGTACCCCTACATTCTTGGTCCTTGTCGGGTTAGGGCCCTATGACAAGATTTATGCCCCTGCATGTCATGTTGCTTTGTGAATCGTCTCGACGTTGCTGCCCCAGTTATTGGGCTTGTTTGATTTTTGATTATGAATGGGGTCGTGGGGCACGGCGTGATGTGTCCGACGCGTCAAATCCGTGTTCACTCGATAGTTAAGTGCTTTGGTTAAATTCGTATCAGTTTCCTTATTTGTGGCGCGCAAAGGCACACACCAAAAAGAAAATTCCGAGGATTTTTAATTACAATACTGACTTTTTAGTGATTGGATGGATTGAAGTCAGATGTAAGCTAATTTATTCGCCAAGGGTAAAATTTCCCTTCACCACAGGTAAGTCGGCAACTATCAAAGACGCCGGAGCTAGCTGCCCGACTCTTTTGCTTTTACCAGCTGACAGAACGACGAAAAATTGCAATGATGCGCGCGCCACTTTGATAATGGTCGTACATAAGCTCCCCAAGATAAAACAAGGCGCATTTTAAAGGCGTCCCAGGGCAGATACTGCGCGAAGTGAGGCCTGTCATTATCTGCGTTCATTACACCCCGGAGTCACCCCCACGGTACCCGCCGCAGGGCAGCAAAAGCAACAATTCTCACTCACAAAAATATACGTGACCATCAACACTTGCCTGATCACACTCCCACCCACAAGTTATTATCAATCACCACTCTTTCACTATTCGCCATCTTTGCACCACTTTCCCAATTAAACTGGACCGCGCGTGCCCGCCAGTCATTTCTGGTGCATAATGCCTTGCCACGCGTCGCTGCTAATGATCACGGGCGGCGATTTGGACGGATGTTTCCGGCACGCGACATGCAGTGGGAGCAATGTGAAGTTGCTTGGGGCCAACAAAATGTGCAGCTATGCCCATAATGGCGGGGAATCTGCAGAGTTTACTAAAATCGAGTGATAGAGCGCCGGGAAACAACAAGCGATGAGTTGTAATTAGCCTTGAAGAACCAGCAGACATAATGGTTTTCGTTCAACTCTTGCACAGAATGTTTGAAGTGGTAGAGAGCCCATTTATGAAAGGACATTTTGCGTCCTTCACCCTAAGAAAAGTTGGAATCAGTGCAAAAAAATCAGTTTCTCTTCACATGTCTTTAATATCTTACAATGAATTATTTACATTATTACATTATTTATGACTTCGTTTTATTTACCATGTACCGTAGCATGTATGATTTGCGCAATTAGTGTCAAGGCATGCAGTAAAATTGCCAGTAGATATATTCGCTCTTCGCCCAGAGCCCAAACAGGGTGCTAGGAAGGGCTGATGGCCTTGCACAAATTTAGTGAAGGAATGCGTCACACAGGGTCACAACGAACGACGCGCAAAGCATTGTGGGTAAATTTCCGCCAAGCGCGAGAGCTCGTTCAATGTGGCGGTTATCATTTCGGTATTTTTTCTTTCTCTTCCTTGTTGCAGAAAATATTCTTACTACACTTTATTAGTTCATCCAGAATTGATCAAGGTAACCAATGATTTGAAATAATATTGCCTGCATTGCCATTGGCTGACCAAAACTTAAAATAACTCTTGCTAACACAAAGTGATAACTTCGTGGTTGGAGGTCGTGCACAAAGTAGCCAATCACAGTGCAAAGCCATCGGCCCTTCCCAACGCACTGTTCGGGTGCTGGATGACGAGCGAAATAGATGTAAAGAATGCCCTTCATAAAATCATAACTTCAACAATCCGCCTTGGGCAGAAGCGACCCTATCGGTAGAAATAGCCATGTTGTTCGGGAATTTAATGCACAATATGGGGCCAAGGGGGTCCCCCTGTATTGTGTCTTCTTTTGCGTTGACGGAATCTTTGGAAATCTTTTCAGATTTTCGGGGGGGGGGGGTGAAGTCGGCACAATAGCCTAAGGGTATATAGCTTACGCATCACATCAGGGGGTCCCCCTTTATCACATAATGCTGGGTATATGATCGGGCGTGCATTTCCTAGTCGTTCGTGAACCAGTGAAGTGCAGTACCGACCAAAGTAGCCGCGTTTGCTAATTGCGCCCTCTCTCAGTGCACCTCGGACCTCAAAGAGCATGAAAGGTGACACCAAATGACACGCAACCGAAACACTTGGATAGGAAAACGTGCCAAATTGTCTAGAATCTGCATTTATTTTTCTTTTATTTACTTCTTTATTTTAAAAGAACACCTCTAAAAAGGACTTTCTGACAATATTTACGAGCATAATAATTAATTCATAGATATTGAAAAACTGCCTGATTTGAAAGAGAAATTTCGCACCAAAAACTGACCTGTCACTGTCGAAACTCTTAAATACACGACGACCTGTGCAACTCGATATACTTGTACATAGATTTATGGTAATTTAAGCCAAAAAAGAAACAAAAAGGGGAACAAAATAAGCTCAGCAGTTTACAATTTTTTCAGGAAAAATCTGCGTTTATTCAACATTGGTCTCTTTGAAGGTAAAAGAGCGAAAAACTCAAAAAGGGTGAGTCCCTCATAAATTCACCCCAAAAAAGTAATAACCACTTTAAGAAGAGTATGAAAAGCAGTCTAAAAAGAGTGAAAGCCACTCCACAAGAGTGTAATTTCTACTCTGTGAAGGAGCGGTATGAAGGGTGATATGAAAAAGAGTTGTCCTTTATGATGTCCCTTCCTTTTGAGTGATTTTTCACTCTTTTGTTGTTACTGAGAAATGGAAGTTTCATAGGCTCAAAAATTTCAAACTGTGTTTTTCTTTTTCATGCCAAACGACACCCTGGATCACCAATGGCAATAACACCCATGTATTTTCAGTCTGATCGACGGTCCACCTCTTGCCATTCAAAATCATCTTATTCGTTGAGGGGGATGTAGGAAGATTGCGAGTCATTTGACAGTGGCCCGTGAACATGGACAAGAAATAAAAAAATCCCAATGGCCAAAACATTAACGTACGAGCTTTGGGGGATTTTTGATGAAATAAAAAATGATATTTATGAATGAAAAGAAATATGTGTTTGGCCGGTATTAAAGAATACGTTTAAGACTGGTCTTAAACACGTATATTTAAGATTGGCCAGGAACATGATTATTTACCCTATTATTACTTTATCAACGTTTATTGACAGCGATACAGTGGTCTTCTCGTCCATACTCATAGTAGGATTTCAATTGTGAATGTCTCATGGTTAATGCAACTGTTTTGTCTTTAAGTCTACTTCTCCGTGATTATGAAATTTTTTTCTCAGTATTAATCAACTTTTTCCCTGACCCGTAAACTGGGTCACTGTATTACAATAGGTCGCCAGTGCTGTATGGGTACATTCCACTAATACAAGCCCCATTGAAAACAGTGTAAAATCAGTACCGTTCAGGGCCCAATAACATACACGCCAACATCCCTGAGATTTCTGAAACACAAATGCAATTCTTGTCTGGTCACTTATCTTTCAATTTCTTTTCAAATTTTTGTGGGTTAACCAATTACATTTTTAATTATTCCCACAAAACAAAATCACCCCCAAAAAGTGATTTTTCCGAAGTCTGATTGCAGCCATTTTTCAAGTGGCAACCCTCAACTTTCTTGGGCACTTAGGACCATTTTTCAACCGTAGTTTTTAGCCATTCTGCTCTCATATGAAAGCTCGAAGACCCAGGGAGTTGATCCTGGGTGGGATTTACACAATGTTACCATTTTGGGGGCCAAATAATCTCCTTTTTCAAAAGATACTGCGGGGGCACTTTTAATGCTAATGAGCTGACCAGAAACTCTCACTTTGAATTAGTGGTATGCACCCATATAGTGTAGCTCGCTGGCTCCAGTCATTTCCGGGCGATAGCAATGGCACTAATTTTTAATTGAATACAGAGTGTCTAGTTCTCTTGACGATGAGTTGTACACAGTGGTTTGACTCTAATCGTCACTGACAGAAGGCGTCCATTTGAAGAGAGAAAATCGATTGGAGAAACATCCACACCCGCGCAATTAGGTGAGGGTGTGTTTGATTGATTTCACAAAATAATGTGGAAAATTCATCAGTTCAGTGACAGCACTTTTAAGCAGAGAAATCCACAGTTGTTTGTCTGTATGGTGTGGCAGAAATAGAAAACGACCGCGCATGTTCCGGCGCGTTGTCATGGTCTGACTGTTTGGGTTTGCTTATTCCCATAAGCAGATCCAATAGAAAATAATTGCATTGTGTTCTAAAGCGGACAGGCAAACGTCGTGTGTGTAAAGCCTGGTTTCCATATCGAGAGCAACGCAATCAAGACGCAAACTGCAACGCAGACAAATGGAAACATGTCCAACGGAAGTATCGCGGATAACCTAGACATAACGCAAACCAGCCCTAGACGGATCTGCAAAGTTGAGCCCGGTTTAACTTTGCCGACTGTCTGCGTCAAATCGCAGAGTAGGCCTATACAAACACGCACGCCGGCATGACGGGCGTACAACGATGTTTCTCTCGCTTAGTACCACTCATTTTGTTCATTTTGTCCATTTTGTTAGTATATGCAGCCCCAGTCGTCAAGAAAATAGCTGACCATTAACAAACGACATCAAACTGGAGTATCAGTTTGGCTCCAAGAGGCAACATTGCCACCTAAAAAGGCATTTTTTTTGCGAAACTTTTCCGAGTTTCGAACGCCATTCTGTTTAATTTTTTTTTGATGGCATGACGTCGCACCGCGTCTCTTCTGCGACTGTCTGCGTTACAAACGACCATATGGAAACCAAGCTTGAGTTGGAACGTCGTGTGTATGAGTTGTAAGGTCGCGTTTATGACTTCGAACGTCGTGTTTGTGAGTTTGAACGTGGTGTATGTAAATTGCAAACGAAGCGTGAATTCGAACGTCATGGTTGTGGGTTTGAGTCGACCATGTCGATTGAAATGGCTTATCAAATAATGTTAACGATGAGTTCATTTCTTTAAAACTAATTTTAGAGCGCCTTAAAATACAACATTTTCGAAAAGGATATTGTCATAATCAGCATGAATTTAGGGATTCAATAATGTGTACCGTACTCCATCATTCCACACAAATCATCGGGAAAAACAATCACGCGTCAGTCCAGTCACAGTTTTTGATAAACATAGACTGGTTTCCCTGCCATAACAACTGTTTGTCACCCATCACACACGCAACATGTAGATTGTTGGGGTCTGGGAAGCAGACTTGTGTAGACAGTACTGCGTGTAGTCTACGCAACCAGGCGCCGGGCCAATTTCATGAAGCTGCTAAGCACAAAAATTTGCTTAGCACACTATTGTCTTGCTCAGCAAAAACAGGTTACTAGCCAAAATTCCATGTCTTTTGTATATTAAACGAACATCAGGTGAACACCAGTCACAAGCTATGTAAAACACATGTACACTTCGGTCAGTAATCCTGTTTTAATCAAGAGAGAAAAAAAATTACAAACTCACACAAGTGTGTATTTCCTTGCAACTGGGGACCCCCTATTGTTCCTCTGTTGTTTGTACTTATAACTTTTTTAGAAGACCCCCCCATATGTTTTTTTTACACAGTTGTCAATCGGGGACCCTCTGTAATCGGGGACCTTATTGTCCTCTATTGTTCAGGGTCCCCAATTAAATGCCAAAAAACAAACCCACAACCACGACATTCAACCTCACAAACACAACGTTCGAACTCACAAACCCGACGTTTGCCTGTCCACTTTAGAACACCATGTAATTGGACTCATTACTGTACTCACATATCGACTTTGCTTCCTTTTCCTTTTGCAGGGCTATATTTTAGTACTTATATCATAGAAATGGGACTTGGCTTGGTATATATCGCACAGTCCTTTGATCCTTCAGGAAAGTCCTTGATCATAGTCCTTTGATCCTTTAGGAAATGTTATAGTTGCTTCTCATCCGGTGGTTTCAATGGCCTATGTGGCTGAGTAATAAGGCCATTGCAACTTCACACTTACACCTGTGGACAACAGTGGTGTTTGAGGGGACATTTCTCGGAGGTACTCGGGGCCCTCATTCTCTGGAGGGTCACTCAGTGGGTTCGGTCACAGTTAAAACATCGACCTACGCGGACTATCTACGGATCTTTCTTTCTCTAACTTCTGAGTGGGGAGGGCACTGGCGGGTGTGGGGCTGTTTCCCCATTCTCCTCTCGGCTACGTCTCTGGCAATCACCACTTGCACAATTTTGCCGTGTACTCCGCGAAACTCTTTGTTCCTAATGGTACCCTGTACATAATTATATTGCTTTGTCCGAATTACTTGTCTGCGGCTTGAAATTACACACCTCTATGGGAAGTGGCTGCAGCCACAGCCAAAGACTGGTGCGTATTACAGTTGAAGCTGCAGCCCAGTAATTCAGAAAATACTTTCTTCTGATCTTACGCGCACCAGTGCAAAACTACGCACACAAAATAAAGTTAACAAGAATGGACACCACGGCGCAATTTTGAGCATGTATGTTCAATCATGGAGGAAGGATACAGAAGGAGTTTGAAATGCCCGGGCTATAACATCTGGCCGATTACCACTTTCTGCCATGCCCGGTATGTCCATAGTCAGAGCGCAGCGCACGCCTGCTACCCACCACCTGTTTTGCAACCATAAGCTCCCTTTGTACCCCATGATCGTCGCCGCAATTTTTCGTTGGTAATCTGCATCCCTAAAACGTTGTGTACTGCAGTATAGGAAGTTGAATATTCATGCCATCGTTGGTGCTTGATATGAACCGACAACATCATCAAATGTAGTGTTTGCGCAGTTGCTTTTATTAGGCTGTATACTGTGTTCATGTGCAGTTGTTGCCCTTATCGAAAGCTTTCTTCTGGACTTCTTTTAGGAATAAATAGCCAAGCTGTTTGTGAGATTTTGTGTTTTGTTTGAATCACTTTTTATTATGGCATTTGTACAAAGGCGTATTTTATGCAATTTCACGATCACTCCTTGTGATGAAATACATGTTGCTAATGAACTAAGCTTTCCAGTAGTGAACATTTTGTTGGCCAGTCTTAGCCAAATTCTTTCCGAGTCTTTGACACTGATGTGTATTGGACGGAGGAGACTAGAATTACAAACTTTACATGGATAATGAAACAGTGCGTCAAAATTGAAAAAGTTTATTTATGATGGCAAAAGTAGGTCTAATATCAGGAATTTTTCTCTCGTTATTTCCTGGTCACATCGATAGTTTGTATTTAATTGCAAGCAAAAAACTACAAGTATTGCCAGGGTATTACTGGCCCCAATTGTCCAGCTAAGATGCAGGCAGCATCAGCAGCAGCAGCATCAGCATCAGCAGCATCAGCAGCCTAAACAACAAAAGCAGCAGCAGCAACAACAACAACACCAGCAACAGCAGCAACAATAGCAAAAGCAGCAGCAACAGCAGCAAAAGCAGCAGCAGCAGCAACAGCAGCAGCAGCAGCAACAACAACAACAAAAGAAGCAGCAGGAACAGCAGTAGCAGCAATATCAACAAAAGCAGCAGCAACAACAGCAGCAGCAAAAGCAGAAGCAGCAGCAACAGCAACAAAAGCAGCGGCAGCAACAGCAGCAGCAACATCAACAAAAGCAGCAGCAGCCTCAACAAACAAAAGCGAAACTCTTTGTTCCTAATGGTACCCTGTAACATAATTATATTGCTGTGTCCGAATTACTTGTCTGCGGCTTGAAATTACACACACAAACTTCTATGGGAAGTGTTGAAGCTGCAGCCCAGTAATTCAGAAAATACTTTCTTTAGATCTTACGCGCATCAGTGCAAAACTACGCACACAAAATAAAATTAACAAGAATGGACGGCAGCATCATCAGCAGCAGCAGCCTCAACAACAAAAGCAGCAGCAGCAGCAGTAACAGCAACAACACCAACAGCAGCCTCGCAACAAAAGCAGCAGCAACAGCAGCAAAAGCAGCAGCAACAGCAGCAACAACAACAGCAGCAACAGCAGCAGTAACAACAACAGCAGCAACAGCAAAAGCAGCAGCAACAGCAGCAAAAGCAGAANAACAGCAGCAGCAACAGCAAAAGCAGCAACAACAAAAGCAGCAGCAGCGGCAGCAACAACAGCAGCAGCAACAGCAGCAAAAGCAGCAGCAACAACAACAACAGCAGCAAAAGCAGCAGCAACAACAACTACAGCAGCAACCGCAGCAGCAACAAAAGCAGCAGCAGCGGCAGCAACAACAGCAGCAGTAACAGCAGCAACAACAACTACAGTAGCAACTGCAGCAACAAAAGCAGCAGCAGCGGCAGCAACAACAGCAGCAGTAACAGCAGCAACAACAACTACAGTAGCAACTGCAGCAACAACAGCAGCAGCAACAACAACAATAAAAGCAGCAGCAGTAGCAACAAAAGCAGTAGCAGCCACATCAACAGCAGATGCAGATGCAGCAGATGCAGCTGCAACAGCAATAGTAGCAGCAACAGTAGCAGTAGCAACAGGAGATGCAGCAGCAGCAAATGCAGCAAGCAACAGCAGCAGCAGAAGATGCAGATGCAGCAGCAGATGCAGCAACAACAAACCAAATAAACTTATGGCTGGCTTAATTGCTTTGTCGTTACATTTCTTAATTCTTTGAGAAAAATTGTCGTATGTAAATGTTCCACAGCACAGTTCTCTCTAATCACGCCTGCCTTTGGGTGTGTTTTAAGGTAAAAAATGCACTGTGCCGATTTTCAAAATTACATATCCAACCTAAGGATGATTGTATCATTCGGATTTTTCTCAAACTCTTAAAAAAACTGTCCCCCTATCTTGTAACTTCACCAAACTCACTGCCTGCACTTTCTTTAAACATGAATGTAGACGGTTATGCGAGACATACCTGGAATAGTGAAAAGCGTCATTAATAAGGACCGACCAAGAAACACTTGAGATTTTATCTTTAATATAATTTTCCACCGCGTGCACACCGCCACTTCGTCCTTTCTCTTCTTTGTAGTGTTTCTTATCATAGGTAATGAGCACTCGGATCGTGCGCGTGGGCAGCGACGATCGAGGAAAGTTCGCTTCAACTGATGAGGTCTCCATCGGGAACGCATCTAGCGACTATACGTACCCGTGGGTTTGTTTCGAACTGTGTAGCTTAACACAGCCAATATAGACTGTCTGCTCTGTACACACACTTCTATGATCAAAAGGGGCAACCAAAAGAAAGAAAGAAGACACCGACGTGGACAACCGTTGCACACGTTGGAGCTACAAAATCGTTGGGGTCTAAGGCACAGTTCTGCTTAGATCGTCAACTGCTGATCAAGGAAAGATAGCGAATTTCATCGACGTGGTACCCAAAGAAAAAGGCCCTACGCATAAGGTAAGTTGCACTCGTCACGAATAAAACACATAATTTTACTGATGGTGTGAAAGACAACATTTTTCCGACGCGATGATTTACTGGCTCCTCGAACATGTGAAAATGGGGTAAAAGGGTAAGGATATACTTTGAATGAGAAATAAATTCGTAAGGTTAAAGGTGAGGATGCATTCTATTTTTGTCCATTATGGAAAGTGGCAATATGTTGAGTTCTCTGGAGCCGAAATCTCCAATGATTGTACGGGCCATTGGGCCTAATGTTTGATTTTGTGTTATAATTGAAAGTGAACATTCAATGGCAAATTTAGGATTTTCAGAGCATGCAGAAGAAGTTGACGCTGCACTTTAAGGAATGGGTCATATCATGCTTTAATCTTGCGATTATTCTTGTGCTGAACTTGTGCACTCTGCTTGCTGTAGCTATATCGGACTGAAGTGAGGTTGCATTTGCAAAGCAAAGACCTGTTATATAAACCAACCCATGGGCGTCAATACGGGGGGTGTTGGGGGTTTCACACTCCCCAATTAGTTAGTTTTGTCGAAAAAATCATGGTCTGTCGGCAAAAATGAAAAACGGAGAACGGAGAATTAAGATGAAAGGAAGGAGGATACGGTACAAAAGATCCCTCATAACTTTCCGAAACTTGCCAATCTATCCTCTTTTAAAGCCTTACAGTGCTTATATGACCTAGAACTAAGACATTTGTCGTGCACACACGTCTGCCTGGGTTGGGCCCAGAATTATGTGCTTCTCCGGATGTACCAGCTGCAACATACGACGTCAAATCTCAACACAGAAAACTATCGAATAGACACATAAGAATCAAATAATCATTAACATAGAAACTGAAAGAATTGTAAAAAGCTATCGTCAGGCACTGTTTTTTACTGTAGGCATGCTACATGCATCAGCGCACCCAGGGTTTGATTGGGGCGGAGATAAGGAGCGGCCTTACGTTTTTCTTCTATGGAGGGCCATGGTGAGCCTACACATGTAATGCAAAGGGGCGGAATACGACTGAAGGGAGTTCGGGGGTGGGAGATGGGCTAGTCCTGAATTACCAATGTGCAGAATGTGCATGCCTAACGATGCTGACTATCTCTTCACTGCGCAAAGGCAACATCTCAGGCACCTGGTAGGACTCGAGCGCCACCCTGAAAACGACTGTATTTATTTATGAGAAGCGCGCGATAAAGCGCCAGCTATACAAGCAACATTATGGTCAAATGAGAAATCAAAAAGAATTGGTTGTGGAGGATCGCGTTTTGTGTCTGCATGAACTTATTTCTCTACTTGTCGCACATTGTGAGCAACATCGATTCTATGCCGACAGCTGGGATATCAAAAGTACCACATTGATTAGAACCTTGATGTTGCATACTAAATCGAGCCAAGAACGTGGGTGCTTAGCGCATCGAAGCATCGGTGTGGGGGTAATTCTTTAAAAAGGAAAGCAAATTTCTGAGACAGTCTTTGCGTCACGTGTACATTCACGACAACGGCATGGTTGGAACATTTAGTTTCTTCGCTGTATCTAAAGTACATGTTGTTGACACCTTCAGCGCTTGAATCCAAAAGAGTTTGCTGTTATGCGACGGAGCAGACAGTCGCTAAAATCCACCAGAGCGTCTCGTGCACCATGTCGTCCCATTTCCCCCTCCGCACGTTTTGATTAAAATCCTGCGAAATGAATACTTCGCACCTTCCTTTGTTCCGCTCCTAAAATGTTGCCTCTGGTGTGTTAACATTACTCGTCCAGCCCAATATTCCTCCCGAAAGGACAGCTGGGCTAACTCTTGCCGTTTTTCGATTCTGTGCTCATTCCCTAAAAATTCAATTACCGAATCTTGTTTCCACTCCCCCATTCCTTTTTTATTTTAAATTTAGAAACCAACAAGGCCAACCTGACAGGCCATGGCACTTTATCGATCAGGCAGATAATTCAAGATAATTAGAAACCTTAGCGGTTGAACACGAATACAATATTGCTGCAAAGACCCGAACCGTCATGGGGGCGAAATGTTCATCATGCGCTAAACGAATAACGAAATTGATGAGACAAAAGCAGGCAATTTGCATTATTTGTGGCCTTCTGGTTTATGTCCCCCCAAAGCTTGTCAAATCAACCATTTTTCTTTCTTGTTTAATTTGTCTTCACTGCCCACCAGACCACCATTTGCATCAGTCTTTAATTCCCAGTACCAGGGTATAAAGGGGGGACATGGTGTCATTTGGAAGGATGAAGAAAAATATGATACAGGCCAACTCATAAGTGTGGCTTGCCACCTTCGACGGCAAATCTCATCATTCCCATGCAGGTAGCTTGTCTTAATTTCTTTTATGCCCTTGGCCATCAGCACAGTTCCAGATGTCAATTCAACAAACCGCATGCAAATGTTCTCGATGCCAAATTTTTGCAGGGGGGTTGGTGAAGTTGTGAACTTAAAGGCAATGTAATTTCAGACGTTGATTTATTTTGAAAAACCAAGTTATAACCCAAAAGAAGAGGATCAAATTTTTAATACACCTGTGTCATTCATTGTTGTGCGTCCATTTGCATTTGTATCTTTTTATATGTAATACTTTTTTGCTTATATTGAGGATATTAGGATGCATCATGCTAAATTTTACTTGAAACCAACCTTTTTAGGACTTCAAAATGTCATCTGAATCAAAACCTCAGAACGTAATAAGATTTACATAAATTTATATTTTAATGTGCCCATAATAAATGAATAAGTACTGAAGGAATATTCAATAAAATAACATTGACGTGGATTGCAAGAAAGAAGAGAACAATCATCTGTAAGCAAAATGAATGAAGGGGACAAAAATATGTCCATCTTACAAACGAAGGCAACATTCAAACAATTAAAGAAGATGTCTCGGGGTAGCAAATGGGCAACGTAAGTGGTGAAGTCCTTCATTTGGCATTAAGGAAGTGAAACGTTTCACTTTCAGGATTCAATGCTAGGTACAGTTTATGGAAGTGTATGGAACGCAACAATTTTCTTTTCACTGCAGAAAAATGAACTTTCAGCATAAGTGAAAATTACTTTCATTTTGGCTATTATCTGAAATGAAGTCTTGTCTGCACTTCTTCTTTTTTTAATGACAACGACCAGCCTTTTTTAAAGACACCCTAAATATTCATCAGCTTCGAAATTATATGCTCGTTCACACTCCTTTAGTCCGCAAGGGACTCCATGTTCTTTCTTGCCATTTTGTGTTTATTCCATGTGGCCAGACAGTGCTCGATACAGCTCGACCATGCACACCAGTCCTTTCCCTTGGGCCCAGCCTGTGGATGAGAAACCAAAGAATCTGTAGACATATTAATTTTATAGCGGTTTCAAAACTCAGGTGGAGAGTTTGTCCAGGAACGAAGTAAGGAACGACGGGCAAAAATTTTATGGTCCACTTGGCTGTACATCGAATTGCAGTCACAAAATAATAACAATGGAGATATTTATTGCCCACATATCGACCAGTTGCGCTCAAGGCGCTGCACATCAGTACCCCTGTTCAGTGAGCATAGAAACATTCATAATGCCACCGTTTGAGGCGTAAACGCAATAATTTCTACGCCCTCACAGACCCTTTGTACTCTTGCACGGGTGGAGAGAGGCAATTTGGGGTAAAGTGACTTGCTCAAGGCATGATGTCTGCCAATCGCTGGATTCAAACCCCACATCCTATGACTGGGAGTTACAGAACCTAATCATTGGGCCGCCCGTACCCCTGTTGAGATAGAAAGCGAGGAGAAAACCACTGCACTAACCGCACTAGTGATGCATGGCATACTGAAAAGTGCCGAGAGTCTATCTTCCTCAATTTGAACATTTTCGTCCACATCGTGACTCCTGTTACCAGTAGCTTGTCTTAGTAATGCTGCAGTGGCAAGGTACAGTTTGTGCGCCCACAGCGCTTAACAAAATAATAACAGTATCTAGTTTATTTCGTGAGATTGCTACGCATTGTTCTTCCAGCCAAGCTTCCAGCAGCAGTCGGCTCGGTTTTATACACACATCTTCCAGGAAAAGTGTCCGATGTTGAACAGAACGAAGTTTTGATCAATCAATGCATCCTCTTCTTACAGGTGTTCCTACGCATCCTTGCTTTGCTCCTGGTTGTATCTTCAAAACAGTTTTTGTGAAAAGTAGAAATGTATCAGAGAACAATTTACATAAGAAACAATCGCGGTCGCTTATTCACTATATACAAATATGTGCCTAAAGGTGCTTGTCAAAACAATTCAACGATGTATCTTGGACGCATCAAGATCTTAGCTCTGAATGCCACAGGGGCCTCTTGTCCGGTTCTCCCCGTCCCTTGTATATTCACTCGAGCCAGTGAGCCAGGAATATTGGGGATACCGTAATCATGTTAATAGGATAACCCTGTGAAAATACCAAGGCTGGGCGAGCCCGGGACGCGATCATGCACAAATGTTTCCACAGGTGGCATGCAATGTGCGGGTGCACTTTATTCGATTATCGGCGATGACGCGATCCTAGGTAAACAACATTCGCTGTTTGCCGTCTACTTTTTCTTCGGGTAGCCCGATCAATTGGCCTGCCTGTGTGCGCGGCAACCCCAAATACCTGCCCTAATGGAAACAGAGAAAAGTCCCCCTACCTAGACCAACGTTGATAGGTTCTTGTCTACCCACCCGCGCTCCATTCCGACGAATATTTGGATTACCGTTAGATATAATACATTTTCTTTAGACGCGTCAGGTCAGGTTCGTGCAGCGGGTAGAGTATTCGCCTTATACGCATACACTCTTGTTGGTACACCATTTCTTTCGATTTCAAGAGGGGCTGGTTCCGAGCAGACCTATGTTGAGCTGCTGGTCCCTGTCCAACAGAATTCGCTTGTATTGAAATTTTCTTCTGCTTTTAAACCCGAATTTCGTCTTCTCTCGACAAATCAGTTCCACTCTAGTGGTTCTCGGCCAGACGTTTGTGTGCAGACGATTTACAAACACTGTGAAACACAACTTTTGAGGGACTTAACATCCTGAAACGTTTAGAAAATTTGTTAACATCTGAACGAACAGATGAACGAACAGATGAACGAACAGATGAACGAACAGATGAACGAACAGATGAACGAACAGATGAACGAACAGAGACGTGCATAATTTCCACACACTCCAAAGAACCCTCGCATTATAACAGATTCACATGATTGCGATCAAAACATGATATTCCTGAGTAAAGGTATTTTGCCACATTTCAAAGTATCTTACATGAACCCTCGGAGTAAAACGGGCACCGAATTCCCAATCAAAATATTACTCAGAATATCTCAGAATATTTTTTTAACAAAGCCACCTGTGGAGATTCAACCTTCGACGAAACGGGAGCAAAAGGACAAAAATAATCCCACTTCGAGAGAAAGATATCCAGGTTGCTTATACCCCACTGACATTTTCGGCAAAACTAAAAATGCCATTGATCTCCAGTGTATTGATTTTTTCCGTGGTAAATAAAGCGGTTCGGTCCTCTTGCGCCGTAGCTAGCTCTGATTTGATTATGATATTTACCAGTGATGCTTATCCACATCGTTGAAAAAAATCTAAAGAATTAAACTCCAGGAAAAAAAAATGGACAGGCGAACCCCGAAATTCAGGTTTAAAACCAAAGACGCAGTCTTCGTCCTTGTTAATCTGACATTATGCGGTCATGCATCTCTTATACCGTTTATGTCAATAATATTCCATGTTGATTATGCAGTTCGTCTTAATTCTAACGACTTTGTAAAAGGGAAGTTGAACTGTCGAACAACATCAATAATTATGATATTAAATTTGAAACTAAAGCAATGCACGTTAATAAAAAAATAAACCACTGTCGTTAGAATGTTCCCGAGTCATAGAGGGCAAATCATGCGAGTGATTCCGCTTTTGGCGGATTGCTTCTTGACAACCACAGCTCTTCAGTCGCAAAAAATTGTTATTTGTTTATCAAAGGGAGGTGAACGATCGCGTAATAGGGTTAAATCAGCAACCCAGAAAATACCCCACAACACGCTCAGTGACGTTACTCTAACGGGACACGACTAATTTTCCTCAGTGCAATTAAATTACAAGCAATCAGTGATGATTGCGCGTGGCCGCTGGGCCGCTGTGAACAAAGGGCCTGCTCAAATTATCTCCACAATTACAGCCATCAACGACGTTCACCTCTTCAGCATTAATAGTTTACACGAAAGCTTCTATGAGCCAATTGAGACCGGGATACAATAGTAGATGTTGTGGCAACTAGCCAGGAAAACGCTGAGATTTTTTTGGGGGGGGTGGTCATAAATTGTTGGCAATTAGAACTACATCCGTGCAAATAAGTCGTGGATTAACTTAACAATTCATTCCAGTTGAATAACTAAACTCGTTTCCACTACAGCCGGAAAAAGACTAAGATAATAACAGTTTGGCAGTTCATTCTGGCTGAAACTGTTAGGCAGTTCCATCTATCAACAAGAATTGAAATACATGGATACATCATGGATGCATCGACGCCGTTTCCTTTATATAGTCAGCTTTAGTCGAACACTTATTTTCTGTTTTTGTTATTTTTCAAAGTTTACCTTGTCATCATTCGAACTTATTTTTCCATTTATACCCGGGGTTAATTTTCTGAAGATGGTTTGAACGCCTTTATTAAAAAAAATTAAATTAAATTTTAAAGAAATCTACCACTTTTCAATGCTTGAAAGGTGAAAACTGCACGGGGTCACTTTATACATGTACCTGTAATTTGTTGTATTATACAACGTAGATTTTGTATAGCTCATCAGGAAAGGCCCTATTTAAGAGAAACTCAAGGGGCGGAAAGAAAGTTTAACAAAAGACTTTTAAAAAGATAAGTAAGACTTCTGTCTGAATGTTTGACTTGGACTGACCATTATCAGTTATTATGTCTTCAATTTAACCTCAGAGTTTACCATAAACTTGAAGGTAAATTAAACAGTGCAAGAAGTAATAGTATCAGAGTTGTCTCTTGATCATTTTAAAGGACATCAGTGACTTTTGAATGACCACAGTGAGGAAGTAGACTTAACGTCAGAGTTCTTTCATAATCATTTTAATTAAAGGATATCAGTGACTTTTAAATGACATTAGTAAAGGAAGAAGACCAAATATCAGAGTTGTTTCATAATAATTTTAATTAAAGGATATCAGTGACTTTTAAATGACATTAGAAAAGGAAGCAGACCAAATGTCACATTTGTTTCATAATAACTTTAATTAAAGGACATCATTGACAGTAGTAAAAGAAGTAGACAGAAGATGAATACAGTAACAGCTGGGAAACAGCTCCTGGCTCAATGATGCGGAATGCCAGCATCAATGCATGAAAAATCTGAGGGGAAAGGCACACAAACAAACAGTTGTGCCTTAGGTAAAAATTAAAATGTCAGACTTACTTTTAAAAGATCTCGGCTCGCGCAAATAGAGTTTTACAAATTCACTGAATTATAAGTCTCATCGTTTTCCCCTTAAATCCTGAGGGAAAATACTGCAAAGGATTAAACCTGTTGAGTAATAAATAGCTTTTCGTTAAGTCCAATTTAGGATTTTACATTACAGTTTTGTATGATTTTTTTAACGTAAAATAAAGTCGACGAGAGAATCAGTCAGTGTCGTTCATGTCTTGTCATTACTTTTGCAGTATGTAACAAATAATTCTTGAGGTTTTTGTATGCTTTGCAATACTAAACAGAAATATGGCAACTGAATATAGCTTGTTACAGTTCATTACGTTTAGTTACTTTTTAACTGTGTAGACTTTAAAATTTTATCTGAACTGGTTTACTAAATCAAAACTTACAAAAGAGAAACACAAAGCACAAAATGCCATGAACCAAACAAATAAAGCGTTATTTTGATCTGAACAGGCAGCCTGAAACCAAATTATCGAATCCCACAAACGTTAAGGATTAAACCAAGGGATATACTTGTGTTACAGAAACAGCAATTCTATTAAGGTTCAACGTTCAGCCAGCGAATGGCACCAAAGATCGCTAAAGACTGGTTCCGAATGACTGAACTTCAAATGACATCGAAAGGTATCGCTTAAGGTCCAAATACCATACTGTGTAAGTCGCTTCGTGGAAGTGAAAAGGCGCTGTCTAAGCAAGCACCTGTAAGATTTCAGACAATAAAGATTTCATCATGAATAACAAGAAAATGCCAAAAAAACCAAATTCGTCAAAAAATGAGATCATGATCACGGTCAGATCATGGTACGATCGATGATTTATTTGGCATACAGGAGATATGTTCTTATACTTGTGAAAGATGTTTTCCATCTTCCAAGTTTTCGTTAAGAAAGGTCTGTTTGAAGATTTGCACTCAGGATATGTCGTTATACACTCTCCTTTTAAAATGGAAAGTTCTGTGAAGCTGAAGTTGTTACAGGAAAAGCTAGAACAACAAACACACATAAATAGACACTGATAGACACATTTTTTTTTAATGTAAGGTATACACCAAAGCAAGATACGGGCTGAGAAGGTGAAGGCGATTTACGCCTAGAGGCCGGTTCCTAAAAAAAACGAACACGAAGGCAAAAATCGTGGCAAATTCGTGAAAGTTGAGCCAGCCTTAGCATAGTACATGAAGAGAAAACAACTAAACAGTATTCTATTGAAAGAGAAACTTTCGGCCACCATATTCTTTGTTCGCACGAAAGACGTTGACCGATGTAATAAATGACGTTGGCGTCCGTGAACGTTACGGTATAATTGCTTTCATTGTGGACTGTCCTTCGCTTAAAATGTCACCTGGGCTCAATTGTCTCATACAGCGGCCTATACAGAAAAAACTTGCTCATTCCAGCGTGCCATACCACACAATAGCCGTTAATTTTAGGCCAAATGCAGAAAATATATATACCCCACGCAGATCGAAGGCCAATAACGAAGGTGTGAAAAAGATTCTCCGGCCGATCACGAAAATGTGCACGTTCAGTTTTGTTTTCACAAAGAGTTTGCGTCAACATTCGCCAGGACAGGTGGGTTTTATCAAGCTTGAATACAGCTGGGCTAATGGCAAACCCAATAATACCTGATTGTGTTAGATTCCTTTTGTCTTTTTGTGTCTGGGCTCCCGCTGTATTTGACGGCCATCAAGTTAAAAAGGACGGACACCATTTCGCTTGCGATTCCCGCGGGCTATAAACCACGCAGCTGTATGTTCTACGAGGCTGTGCAAATAGCGAATAAAATTTAAGCTACTGAGCTTGCGAATTTCGTGCTTAATAACCGTGCGTTTCTGTGGAAAATCGGGATACTTCTGCAGTGTTGGAAGTGTCTAGATGTCATCAGTAGACCCTTTTTAAAAGGTAACACTGTGTCTTTGGGAGGCGGCAAATATTTTAGAGGGATTTACTTTTAATTTGCGAGGGCCTGAATTTGGAAAGTTACCCAGAAAAGAATTCCTAGAAATGTTTTGGACGTTTCCATCAACAGATTTGTCTAGTACCAACGGCATTCTGGCCCTATGAAAAGGAATCAAACCTTATGCCAGGATATCTTTAAAACTTAATTACCCTGCTTTTCCTTTAAAAATCAGGCATTTCAATAGTGCTTTTCGGAGTCTTGGTGCCAGCAAGGAAAATCTTAAATTTTGGAAGAAGTGTTGCGCATGCTAAAAATCACGCAAAATATTAAGTGCTACCACCAAGCGTCGCTGTCCAAAGTTATGTTGGCCTAGCAAAGTCCAGTGTCAGATGCGCCACATTATTCAAGGAAACATTTTCTTTTAAATTGGATCTGATGGCCATGGTTATATGGATATTCACTTACGGGGCTTTCATGACATTGCATCTTCTGGTCACACAATGAGCCAAAATTAATGGCGTGTGCACATGCGTGCGCGGGCATTCTGTTTGAAATTCTATTCATAATAAATTAGGCCTGCCGAGCCGCTTTCGTGTCAAGCGTCTGAATAAACGGTGCAACCGGCACTCATTCTCCCGCATGTTTTTTCCTCTTACAAAAGAGACTATACTCATAACAGGGTCTGCTCTTTCTCGCAGTCGTATTTTTATCTTCCAGATGCTAGTAAAATTGTGACAGGTCGTCATTTCACTAATTGTACAAAAACGTGAAATAATGAACGCGTCTACTAAAAATTAAAGAAAAATACGCCTCTTTGTAAAAGTAATGGGCAAATGGCAAGTACACATTTTTCTGTAAAATTTGACACCAATCCGTGGGTGATATTTCTGCAACTTTTACCGCCCTATACAAATGGTAATGGCCATGTGAGAAAGATCTACTCTGTCTCCCTGCTGGATATATCACTGTTTCTGATCGTAAATATTGTTAAGAAGATAAAAGAAAAAATGAGTTTTTAAAATTTGTAGCCATTGCTTCCGTGGTTGCTGAGTGAGTGAGTCAACCAAGGAGCCCCTGCCTGTTTCGCACAAAAGGAAAGGTGTTGTATCCCAGCTACTGCCGCGGAAATTGAAGGTACAAATCTTATTTTGAAATTGAAAATCTTGCCTCCGAGCAGCATGCCACATCTTGGCATATGGATGGATGTCTGATCATTTTGAAACCACGAAGGAGGTAACATGCTAGTTATGCTCAAGACATAGGTGAAATTCTAGCAAATGCCGTATCACATGCTCGGGCCATTATTAGCCGACGAAACGTGGTACTAAGTTGTGAATAACGGGTTTACGCTTCCCTGGCGCAGAGATGCACTGTGTTTAATTACGAAGTTATCGCCATCGGCTACTTTTCATATCGCATTGATCGTTAATATTGATAGCTTTGAGCTACACGTAAAGGACATGAAACAAGAGAAATAACTAATTAACCATCGAGCCTGCTAGAGCATTTATATAGCTTGCGGTAGATTTCTCTTGGCGTCTATGATGTCATTTACAATTTGACGTCACGGTAATTGTTTCAACGGAGGCAAGATTTAAAAGAGCAATGCCAAACAATGCTGAGTAGCCTATGGAATGATTAGCAGACAGCTAGATGGTGAGATCTGACGGAGTTGGGGTGGGGTGGGGGATGAGTTACAGTGGTATAGATAGAGATGGGAGCTTAGACCCAATTAACACCCTCACCATCTCCTGCTAGTCAGATGAAAAGTTTAACTCCAAAGTCCTGATTTGATTGTTGCAGATTTAACCTAGTACCGGGTCATAACCTGTCCCCTCCGATGTCGGGGTCAGTCTTAGAGCTTGAGTTATATTTCCATTGGTTTCCCAAACTTCTATGGAGTAGAAATTGGAATAATTACTATGGTGGGTCAGTATTCGCGCGTAGCAGGTGGTACGCACGCGCTACCTCTTCAAGCAGTAAAGGCGCCTTTCCATAATGTACGTTTTTTGGGTGCGTTGCATGCACGATGCGTTCATGCGTTTCACTGTTAAGGACACAGAAATTAACGCCATTAAAACAACACACCTGTGCGTTGCGTTCGGCCCACAAAATCACATCGGGAGCGATTTAGACAGATACGCAACGCTTGGCGCCAATGTTGACGTGCACATGGAACGGCGCCTGTGGGTGTTGCTACCCATGTGCATTGCACACTAAGTTTATCAAAGCTTGCATGGTTTTGTGGTAAGGGGGCAAGTCCAGGTGCACTGGGAACTTTAGTTTGACCACTAGTTAACGGCTTCTTGTTACTGATACGAACTGCCACAGAGCTGTATATAGAGTTGCGACATAAGTGTCTCAATTGTTGGAACCAAAATGGTGGATTATGCGTCAGAGTGCACATGGACAATTAGCACACAATAACTGAATGCTGCACTGCACACGTAATGAACAGCTGTTTTGGTTCAAAAGTCTGAAGTTGGCCCTACTCTCCCAAGAGAGCTCTGAACTACCCCATTCGAACTAGTTTGTAACAGGCCTACCCATTGTTACATTTTGCCTGCGGTCGTCTCTCACATTGCATCCATGATCTCGCAGAATCCTTTCATGTCAGAGGTTCCTTGTGCACCTAATTGCAAAAAAATGGCTATCAACCTGCGACTCTGCCCAAGGGCGTGGTTCCAAATGGTCGACTGGATAGTTCAATCACCCATCGTTAGGGCAATTGATCGCGCGAGTCCAACTATAGTTAACTATAGTCGTCGCTCGAACGTGGCCTATGGAGCCACTGCAGTATATGGACCTTTCGATTAGGCTATAGCCAAAATACATGAGTCTTAGCATCTGTCCCAAGTATATAGAGAGGCATGTCTCTTGGTGCGGGCAAATCATGCGCAGTGCGGTTTGAAGAAAAATCTTAAAACAGTGCCGCTTTGATACTTGATGCAATGAAAATCGACATTATTCTCTGGCACCATGTCTCGCTGCTATGTAAAGTTGGGTCCCTCGAGCGTCTGCGAGGCTATCCCACCCATTTGAAATTGGTAAAGTTCCGTATAACCATGAAAAGCAATGAATAACAACGAAATCGTAGGCTTTGCTCGTGAAGTGATGCAGTGTCTGTATTTCCTGTTTCACTGAGGTCCAGTTTTTGGCTTTTATGATTAACTTTTTGTGGCCATCGTATTCGGTTTGGCGCCGTACCATTGTTTCTAAGATGTGGGTCATACGCAACAGGGCCAATTGATCTGTTTTTCTACATGGTTCTAGCTTTGGAGGGTCTAAAGCCGCTGAAGAAACTGAGTTTTCAGTAACTTGAAAAGTTTTCGCTTCAATAAACTTCACAATTGGAAACGCACCTTTAGCACAATTTCCAGGAGAGTATCTAAATTCTCACAACATTCGTCAAAATCGACTACAGCTTAAATGTTCACGGATAATGCACGGATTTTCCGGGGGGGGAAGTACTTTTTCCAGGAGTAAAATTCTCCAGGAGGGGAAAAACCCATCACCAACAAACTGATAAAGCCTTTGTGGAAGTGGATAAATTTCGAAGTTTTTTCAATCAAAAGGGTGATTTTCAACCCCTTTCACCTCTTTATAGTTTCATTTCTTTTGCTGTTCGTCCTTTTCATTTTTCTACTGGGGGAGGAGGCAAGCGCCCCCTTGCCCCCTTACGCCAATAAGCTTTTTGCCCCCTTACTGAAAAACGACAAGACTGCTCCATATAACTTTGCTTTATACCGTTGATACGTAGCTCTCTTTAATTCAGTCGTTCAATAACACTGCCATTGCTGTGTGCCACATCGTTCTTCCAATGTTTGATTCACGATGCTGTGTATCCTGGACGTAAAATGGCAAGGATAGGTGATAAATCAGTCTTGTGCCAGTAACAGGGAGAACGTATTTGAAGAATGACCAAGTAACTTTAATCTTGAAGTCATCAGAATCTGCAGGAGAAATCGATAATTATTGACCAGTTTGCTGGAAGGTCTTTAAAAATACTCGTCGTATACGGTACCTTCTTTGTCTACAGACACACGTACGACATTTAACTTTAACGGTATATTTTATTAGCCGTTTACAGAATTTACAACCGAAAGAAATTGGTATTCTGAATTTACATTGCCAGTCCGAGCCAGTGCAAGACTTTCCAATTTACTAGTTTGGCCCCGGGTTAAAATAGTCGTTAAAATGGGTGTAGACTGCACTGGTATACTACACCACAACATTCTTCCGCCTGAAGGTATATCATAGTGCAAATTAGTCTGTCTGTGTTGGCGACGCTCTGGGCTTGACATCAGAACAAACAAAATGTGTGGAGCACCGAACGTGTGAAAGCAGAGACAGGTGTTTGAACTTGACGTGAAGGGTTTTAAGAAAATGTAGGAAGAAATTCACCAACCAAATAGGCACATCATTGCGGCGAATCTACAACGCGTTCATTTCGCATTGCGCACACTTGTACCACAAAACGGTGGCATAATGAAGTGTTGAGTTTGGCATTTGTGTTGCTGAAGGGAGCCGCTTTAATATCCTGTCTGGTCTGAACCAGTAGGAAGTGCCTTTACATTTTTCTCCTGGCTCTTGGGATGTTTTTAAGCTTTTTTCTCCTTATGCAACGCTGGTGATGATGCTAAAGTGTTGCTCCAACACCGGAAATTAATTTGGAATAGATAGGTCTCGGAGCTTGGCGTTTTCGTGGAGTCCCTCGCAACCGCTGTACTTTCTGACGTACACCCACCGGCCGAAATTGTCTGTGAAGGGCACCATTTGAAATGATTAAAGCAAGCTCAGGTATTGGATAATGTTGATAAATCTAGCGGTTGGGAAAACAGTTTTGCCGGGGATTTCTGAGGCCCGAAATTGCCTCGTCACGTGCGTGGTGCTTGCCGCCACACCGGCTCAGCGACGCACCGGCCCCATTAACGCAGCGTGAGAGTCATGTTTCATCACGCAGTCAAACCATTAGCTCGGGCAATCAACACGTTCATGTAAGTGCGTCCAACGCGTTACTGTGGCATTACTCTGGCTCGTTAACAGGTTGCTTGCCGGAATCGATAATGAGAGCTTGACAGAGAGTATAGGGAGGGAGGTTCTCCGACCAAACACTGGCTTTCAGAGGCCTGTTATCTGTTCATTTCCTGCGCGTAGATTCCGCGGCAGGTGAATTTGTTGCTTTGATGACAGCCAATGATTCTTTTCTGTCAAGATCAAGGAATCAGTCAGAACTCACCTCCGAGTGGCCGACTTTAATCTTAGACTGAAAAGTACTAATTATCTGTATTTTGTTTCTTACAAATTTGCTGCTTGTCTCCCTGCAAAGTAGTTTGGTCGGTCACCGATCTTAATTTCACCAATTAAAACGATTTTTCATTAAATTATTGTGCGAAGAGTAATGGTCGCTCAATTTGAATAAACAAGCACATGAACATGTGTGAACTAGGCTTCCGAGGTTGTTGGTATTCTGTCCTTGGGTTTCAGTAACAATTAAAAGACAGTTCAAGCGGATATTTCAAACACACCGCACCCGTGCTACTGCCCAAGTTCCAACTCAGGTGTCCTATACCACTGCTGAAAGAATCTCCGTGTGCAACAGAACAGAGAGACTGGAATCTCCAATAATCGTTCAACGTATCTGCAGATAGTCCCAGCTCAAGGGGTAGTCTCACCATTGCTAGCATTACTCGCAGCTCCTCACCTGACGAAGTGGAGGTTGGAACCAAGAGTTGTGTTTTACTCCCCCTATGGAAGAGCAGGATCTGAGGGTTAACTGAGTCTTGGCACAATGCAAGCTGACTGAGTCTGAGCACATGAGAGCTGAATGAGTCTTAGCACTTGAGAGCTGAATGAGTCTTAGCACTTGAGAGCTGAATGAGTCTTAGCACTTGAGAGCTGAATGAGTCTTAGCACTTGAGAGCTGAATGAGTCTTAGCACTTGAGAGCTGACTGAGTCTGAGCACCTGAAGGCTGACAGAGTCCTAAAAATACTAGCACAGCAACCGAGTCTGGGCAGCTTAGAGTCATGCAATGAAATCATGCAAATATGGTATTTATGCTATGACTCAAGTGCAAAATTTAATAAGTGACACAAGTTACCATATACGATAGCAAACAAAGTTTAATACCAACCAATGCAATAAATCTTTGGTCTGAACTACAAAGTTACATAATCCAAAGCAATTTATGACATATCAAAATTTCAAGTAGCAAGCTGTACCCTTTCTGACTGATAATGACATCTAAAAATAATTTTTACATCTAACCTTTGTGCATTAAATTCAGTAATTCTAAAGTTCCATGCTTTCCTGCCTAATATTCTTTTTCAGAGTCAAAGCAACATAATACGATTTTATATTATCAAAGAATTCCATGTTATGGACAACTTTCAGTGCAGTCATTCTGAATCAAATGAGACTCATCTATGTTTGTTGCAGCTTTCTGCGACACTTGTTTTTTGCTTCAGATATTTGTGACATCACTGCTAAAGACACTAGAACAAGATATTTATAAGTTGTCCAAAATAAGAAAGGAAAAGGGCATTATTTTGTTTTTGATAAAACTAACTACTTTCCTCATTTTAACTTCATACCGAGCAGGGCCGGAATATGGAACGCCAAGCTTATATGGAGGTGCTTTCCAGCGACACGGTAATGGCCACTCATGCCTTGGGCAGGTAGTACCAATGGAACATTGGTGCCCATTCAGGACATGTTGAGTGCTTAATTCGGGCCAGATACCGAGGCGAACTAATCCAACATGTACACGTGGGTCTAATACTACCGTTTGTTATGATCTGAACTGATTCTCTTTATGGACGTACGCTTTCAACAAATAGGCGGAATCGAATAAACCATTGTTATAAACCCATGTTATAACCCATAACAATTGATTTGGTGTTCAATTATTGGACTCCAGGTATAAAGGCTCCTGGCTAACCACTGCGCAAGTCTCGTTGCTCAGAACAGTGAGAGCACAAGATTAAGAATGCGCGTTGAGTCATGGAATGTGACAGTCACATTTGTCACCATTTCTAATGGCATTATAGCCAGTGTCTTGCGTTTTCCATCGTAATTTGTGCTGTCAGCTCTCGAACGATTCTCAACCAATCATTACAACCTTAAAGACAACCTATGCTCGTCTGTATTCGTTAAATTTCCCTTCCACTTCTATTAGTCAAATAAAAAAAGTTAACTCCATCAAGGTTGTGTCTATGTTGCAAGATAGGTCCTTGAGGAACGATTGATTTGAAAAAAAAGATTGTCAGTCATAACGATGTCAGTGTTTCACTCCCAGCGATTTTTTTCTCGTGAAGGATAGCGAATTAAGTTGAGTGCAGCTCAATTTGATTAGAGGAGCCCCGTCTTGAGAAGCACGTGTGTCAAGACAGCATAGAGCAGACATGTATGTGAATGGGAGAGTCTAAAGCGCCAAACTTAAAACCAAAATGGCTGTTCATTATGTGCGAAGTACAGCATGCAGCAAGTGTGTGCTAATTGTCCATGTGCCCTGACGCATAACCCACCATTTTGGTTCCAACAATCGAAACACTCAGTCGCAGCTGAGGCGTAGAGTTGTAAATAGCCCAGGGTCTTTTAAATTTCCATATTTTCAGTCTCAGATCTGGAATAATAACGCAATGGTGCCATTTTGCAGTGTCCATGTTGTTTTCAAGTCTTTCAAGCCATTTTCAAGACGTTATATATATTTCTTTTTGTCTTCATTTCGGCTGTCTCGACAGATATTTTTTCAAGCACTCGTGATGGTAATTCGCAAGTATAGTTGGAATTGGGAAAGGAAGTCCACTGTTGTCTCGTAACGTTACTCGACTTGCCTTAAAAGCCGAATTGTATTTGATTGATGCGAAGCGCAGGCCTTGTCAATTACGTCAAAGACGTTGAGGACCATATTCTGTTGGTTAAGAATTGTAAGAATGCCACATGATTTGTCGTTGATTCTCTTAATGTCTTGTGGCTCGCTCAAACTCTATTAGCAAGTGGGCCATTGTGTATCATCGATTCAACCTAGTCCTTATCCCAAACACGAAATGCATGTAGTTTGTGGCGTATCTTTAATTGGGCTGGTATTGTGGAATAAACCAAAACATGGGCGTGGGTTCAACAGACGTTTCTCATTTCAAATATTAGACAGAGGGACTCGCTATTATCTCGTGAATATTGGTACATTCGAAGGCAATATTTAGTTATTTATTTAGCTCATGTCACTGAGAAAAACTCTATTGTCCTCTGTGACATCTTGTCGAAAGGTGTACGACATTGCAACATATCAGATTGTCGGTCCTCTAGGGAGGTAGACGAAGATTTAGATTGAGATTTAAATCCTTAACCTTCGACCTCTTGAAAGATTACACATGGGGGTTTCCAAAATGCAACTATCTTAAAATGCTTGAAAAAAAAGTGAAAGTGAAAAAAGAGCGAATTGATCTTGCATATTGTTTTTGCTTTGTGGTGAAAAAGTAAGAAGTCCCAGCACGCAAAAGTTATTCATAAAACTCATTTATACGAAATTGGATGTTGAAATTGTACAAGAAAGATTCCCAGACGCAGACTCAGCACAAGTAATGGCAACCGCGGGTAGAAAGTAAAATTAATGACCCCCCCGATGGACGGCAAATACAGCATGTTGTCATGGCCTAGAATCAATTCCACTTCAGGGTTTAATTTCCCTGGTGACTAAGGAGATTCGAAATCCCAAAAATTACTTTGGCCCGGCACGCTGACATTGCACTCCCCAGAGATCTTGCCAAAAGTCAACATCTGGGGAAATAGCACGGAAACTGGTTTTGCCCTTTAGTTATCGTAAGCGCTGTCCATTACCCAACGTCACCTTATGGCATTCCACAAACGGCTCGAGCCGAGACTAGAATCGTGCCGTATATACGCATGCGTGGGGGAGTGTTATCACTGAAAATGCGCGCGCGCCCTGGCAAATAAAGCCAGCCTACCGGAAATCTCGTCATGCTCGTGGGAGTTACATCCGCCCGTCCGTACAACCAGAAAAGTCTATAAGTCTCGGCACAAACTGCCTCTTGACAGATCTGTAAAGGAGACAGTGAGGTTGTCATTATCTGGCCTCTGCAAGGAAGCAAGTTCGTGACAACAGTAGGCCTATATAAAATCGTTCTCGGCAACACCTACATTCACGAGATTGGGAACCTACTTTCGTCGTCAACACCTAGTTGCGATACCAGTTACACGCTGCTGGGTGAAAACTAAAGACAAACACGATCGCTTGAGACACATTGTCAGCTCCAAACACCAGCACTGTGACTGTATTAACTTCAAAACCGTACACACTCTCAGGAGTCTTGTTTGTGTTTATTCCCCCCCTACGCAGAATGTTACCGGCTGCGAAGCATTTGACGTACTGGCTGCTGGTCACGTTACTGGTGGTGTGCCTAGCAAGGAACTGTGCAGGGGGTGGGTGCCCCCCGCCACCTATCAACTGTGAAGGCAGAAATGCTGGCGAGATGCGGTGGGGGAAAAGGGCACTTATAGATGGCAGGTAAGTCTCTATGAATTCCAGTTTATTCCACCGTGATGACATCCTTACACGTCTTATTATGAGGTTGGAAATACTCTTTAGTGTTTGCAACCGACGCAGTAAGGGTAAAATAATGATCAAATAGATTGTCCAGTTGATATGTTCTGTTTTGACTGATCAGCCCTGTTTTCTGAGGGGGAGGGGACACATGCCCTAAAAAGACCTCGACATTATTAGTCTTGAACTGGGGCTATAGATAAAATTAATACAATCCAGAGATAGCATATACCAAAAGGGTCAACATACAGTAAGTTCAAGAAGTTAATTGTTGCCAACGCCAATTACTTCTTTTGCTCCACCAAAGCCTCACGATACATACACTGAAAGCACTCGAACGCATCGCAACGAGTCTCGATGCATTTTCCCTTTGCTGTTATCACTGTAAAAATGTCCGTACCATGCCCTGACGAAGCGTTGAATATGGGCCTTGTGCCAATTTACGAGATATCCACAAAAAATACGCTCATTAGGGGGCGTTGGGGGTGCTTGAGTCCCTACCTGGATGTTGAATGAAAACCCTTTTTCTGAAAAACGAAGATTCAATAAAGCATCTTAAACTTTCTGTTTGTGTGTGTGTGTGTGGGGGGGACTTGAGCATCGAGAGCTATTGTTTTTTTGGGGAGGGGGAGTAAGCTTTCCCTAAATTTTAGCCCCTTCCATAAACGACATATCCTGGGTGTGCCATTGGTTAGGCAAGCCAGCGTGAGATACAAGTCAACATTTTCGTTGGAGTTAATTGGCCGATCTCCTTACGTCACTCGACGTTATTATTTTTGAAATTGATCTCCAGCTCATCAGAATTGCTTACACATTCAAGTAAACACATCCCGCGAAATCACGGCTTCGTGTCAATCAAATTTTAAAGTAACTTTCCCACAGTCTACATAATTACTTTTGGGTACGCAAACACAAAATGGAGGTTTTGGTTGTATTCTTATATTTTAAACAGGAAAAAAGTATTCGACCAAAAAATCTGTTTTCAAGCTCGCATTTTTGTCTTAGGATGCTAGCCTAAGAGTGACCTCTGCGTACTTGTAAGAACACTGAAAATCCTACGGACATGATAAATTCTCTCTGACATTGCTTGGCATTACCTGATCAGTTTAATAAATTACAGCTCAAGGGTACTAAAAGGACAGAAAACTTTAAAACCCTTTTCGCGAGCTCCGAAGGGTTCCCGGCCGCAAGCATGCGCAAAACTTTCCCAGAATGTGCATGAATTTATATTTATACATAATCCTCGAGGGAGAAAATCCTCTCAGATAGAACTGCTGCTGGCCATCTTGGGCTTATTTGTTAATAAAAAAACATACCGACAACGCTGTGTTTTTCCATCTCTCATCGAAATGAATCATGTCTCGCCTGTTTTGTCAGAAAAAAATCAACCAGTTTGAAATTAATGTTTCCTTTATGCATTTCCCGCTCCTTTTAATCCCACGACTGAGTCGGACACTCGTAAAACACGTTCAATTCGTACAGACAAACAGCAAATCTGTCTAGGAAGTAGAGAAAAACTGTTTAGAAACATTGACACATAATATGGGCATACGTATGTTTACCTTAGCGGCATTCATATATTTTGCAGAAATTCTCTGACTTAAAATACTTGACCGTCCGTTTCATCCAACTCGGACTTGATATTCAACAGAGTACCCGATCGAGCGGATCATTCGATCAGAGCATTTCTTTTCAGCAATGTCATTAGGAGTTGATGCTGTCGAAGGAAAAGTATAAATTGAATGACACAAAATTGACATTGACAAAATTCTCTGTTTCGTGATTATACTTGATTGCGTTCGTCGGTCACGCACCGTAGAACATTAATTTAAAAACAGTCTCGAAAATGCATAATGAGATGGGCACATTGCTACATGTTTATCGTTGTCCACAAGAGGAAAATGTAGCGGACGAAGTAACTGTGTTTTCTTTAAAATGAATCGCTTGGTGGTGGAGTTTTCTCAATCGGAAGTCCATATTTTCCAATGAGGATAAATTCCCAAATACTTTGTTAGAACACCGAGACAAAACCAAGTAAGCAATGGGACAGAATGAGGGATATGAGAGTAAGATGAGGATGGGATTGTATTGAAAGGGTAAAAAAAGGCTGTTGCGTATAGACAGAAAGAAAAACGGTAGACCTTCGACTTCAGCTTTGATACTTCCCCGGTGACGTTATCTGTGACAACTCTGTGCTTACATTTTTAGCTTGTGTTTTATTCTGAGCGTGCTGGGGGGATCTTTCAAAACACGTGAACTCGCCTTCAGGCCAGTGAATCTTCTACTGTGGCCCTCATGACTGTATCAGCTGAAATTTGAAATCCTTGGGGCTGTTTCGTTTGAGAGAGGCATGCATGGCAGTAAGGTTCGGTCGCCAGATTGGACTCTTACCTAGGAACTTGGCGACCTACATATTAAGAGCGCGGAAAAAGTCTTGTTGTGCCAGGTTGACCTTTGGTGTGCACATAGAATCCAGCCAGATTAACTCACGTGCATTATTTGGATTGCCCAGTCAAAGTTTACTGTGGAACCTTGTTATGGCATCATGGCATCTCTTACTACAGCAATAAATATGCTTGTATGCAAATAATTCATCGATGAATCGACGATGAATCGATGAAGTGAAACAAACCTGGAAAAAGCGATATTTTCCGATCTGGGGTTTTTGCGCTATTTAGGTAAATTCGATTCAAGGAACAGATTGTTTACTTTCGTAATTCGTAAACAAACATTTTACACAAAAAGCTCGGTCTCTTGGTTTTTTGTTCTCATAAAGTGACAAAAACCTCCTCGGTACCAGGGCAAAAATAGACACTAAACACAGCTCTGGTAGGGTCACGCTGCGAGTGTTTGCATGCGTGCGAACGATATTGAACATGGACACCTGCTAGGCTGGGCGCATGCTGAATTTAACAAAACGAAATCCTTTTTTTTTCGTGCGAATATAATCTCACGAAGTGA
Organism: Acanthaster planci; assembly: GCF_001949145.1. The sequence continues at coordinate 104,596 of NW_019091552.1, forward strand.
CAAAAACTGTATTACACGGGGGAAAGTAAGACCTCCAAATTTTACAGTCTTACGAAGTGAAAAATAACTTGTTAATGAATTACTGTTTAATTAACACAACAAATCTACAAATTAGTGTAGATAAGCATTTTTCAAACCTTACTTTGCATGTCTATGCCAAAAACTACCCAGTCTGTTAAACAAAAGTGGTCGAAAATGTAGGATGAAATAAGTCATATTTGAAAACCCGTTTTTCTCTGATGTCTGTTTGCCACGATAGGGAGTTTTTGTCACTTCGTGCGATCATCGTCGAATTAATAGTAACACCTATAAAGAATGAGTTGACGAGTGACTGAAGGAATGTTCCATTCCACGAAATGGAAATGGAATTCCTTCCGAACGTTCTATCCCACTAGGCAAGAATTGATTAATACGTTTGACTCTGAATGAAAATATTCCCTCCACTGTAAGAATACGAAGCATGTAATAGTTCTGTTGTATAATTCTAAATATGAATTATGACAGTGTCATGCCTTAAGACAAATAACGTATGGACACGTGGTCAACGACCCGCCAATCAGATAACGGGGATTAATTTCGAGGTTGTATAATATATTATACCAATCCTTTCTTTTTTAAAACAGTTCATTCTTGGTAAGCAGCATGTCCGAATTTCACAAACGTGGTCCTAAAAGCGTGATTAAGGCATCATATTACAAAGGCTGGGCGTGAAAAGAAAAAAAAGTAAAAAGAAATTACACCTTAGACATCAATAATGTTCCTTAGGGTAAAGTTTAAGAGTAAGGCAGAAACTGTCCAAGTTACAAGATTTGTTAAAAAGGGTAGTCTCAACAACAGATGTTGCAGGGTAATCGGTCAGTTGGTTTTAATCCGGCCTCGTGACTTCGTAAATCCAGAACCGGGCTGAGATTAACCTCTGAAGAGCAGTCACAGACGACAAAACCCGGAAATGATTGACGGAGAACTATCAACTAAAGTTGTTGGAAAGTAAAGCAAATGTCGACCTGCCCAGTGCCCGAGGGTTATTTGCTCTCGTCGAGTGCTACTCTCACACGGAAAGTGGATATGACACCTAAACGTAGATGTCTCTTTGAATAAATATTACTCGGTTAACTAAGGCGATTGTATGGACAGCAACACGGTCTCTTCTAATTTCGATTCCAAAGAACGCGTACCAAGGGACCAATTTATCCAGTGGATTTTACACCAAAGCTGCAGATTTAACGCCAAGAGCAAAACAAGTCCAGTAATTTCTTTTACCATCAAGGGCTCCCCGTCTGCGCCCAGGCCTGCTTGTATGAATTTCTGATTGATTGGGTGATCGGATTTTTTTTTTATCAAATTTGGCTTCATCCCGAGAGGAATTCATGCATGCAGCGCTGCCGCAATTTCGCCCGGTGGGATAGTAATACAATTTTGCATGGTCATAAAGGGAAATTGAAAAAATGAAAATTGTGAGATTTTTGCTTGGTTCTATTTTCAAAGAATGAGTGTGTTCGATCATTAATCTAACTTTTAGATTTGTTTATTGTACAAGCAAAAATAAACTGCATTGTTGAGTGAACTATGTATACAATAGTTCCGGTCATTGACACCAAAAATACTTGAACAAGGGCCGCATACACCAACCCTCAAATAAAAACACTACTATAACCTACAATATAAGGAGATAAAAACAGACAGTACAGCTAGGTACCAATTAAAATATACTCACGATATTTCAGACAATGTAATCGTGCCTCTCAAGATACGTCATCGGAAAACATCTGTTCAGTTATAAGGACCGTCATAATCTGGTTGCAGATATTGTGCGCAGCTGAAACGCACCGGAAATTCAGCGGTTTGCCTGACACTGCACCTGGGACCTAACCCCTTCCACAGTTAATACTTTGTCGGTTCACTGCAATAAAATCCTGGCGACGCCCATGTTTAAAGACCAAGAGTCCAATATTGCAGGTTCTTATTCAGTACAGCATTAAATATTCATATCATTTCACAGGTGATTTCGACGGCCGAGGACCGACTTCAGTTTAAAAAGGTGACACTTTTAAAATAACATGGCACCCGTTTGAGTTATTTTACTGCACAGTTTCTAAGAAATACAGAGAATGGACATACCTGCAAAAGTTTCAATAGTGGGATGAGCCTTAACAGTTTCTAAGCAAAGTAAAGCACCCAATACTCGGTGCTCTTAGGAGAACCATTAAAAAAATTACCCCCAAAAAAGTTCCATTGGTTGAAACCTGGCGTCCAGCTCCTGTTTACTGGTCCACTCGCCAACTAGATCAAATCTCACTCTTCGCGTGTATCTTCACCGGACTCGAGATATTAAAATAAAAATCTTTCCAACGCAAAATTCTAGCGAATACCTGCATCTTCAGGACGGTACTCGATGTCACTTCCACTGGAGACTTAAAACCCAGGCTCAAATCCTGAAGATTGGACAAATTATAAACTGTGTGGAGAAATTCTAACTGATTTCTCATTAAAAACAATACTGCCTTTACACTGCTCTCGTAAAACCGGATGTGTTACATTCCAGAGAATTCATTTTAACGAACTCAGTATGAATTTCTTCCACACGCATTGCTCTTCCTCAAATATTTTTTTCACAAAAAACAGGAAAAAACGCGCTTTTAAATTGATTATAACATAATCAAATTTCCCAGCATTTTGTATTTCTTCAGCTTGAAAGAGCATTGGGCGTTGCCACGACGATGGTATTTTGCTGGATGCGTTTTATTTGATAAGTCTTATCAGAGAAAATTAGTGTGTACATAAAATACTGGCAGTTGATGTGGACCAGCATACGTAGGTTTCAATTTCTAACTGTCAAGGTGTCGGAGCTACGCAAATCTGCCTAACTGATGACAGTTAGAAATTGCCATTTATCTGAAATGTGTCTTTTAGAATTGCGTTTTTAGACATCAGTTAAGAAATGTGCCTTAAACAGACTTGCAGGCTATAAACATCTCATATTTGCAGGAAACTTTGGACTCGCCAGTGAAAGCGGTTGAAAAGTCAAGATAGCTCATTTTTCGCTGTGACGTCTTGTTTCTCGCCGAAATTTCTGCGTCACATTACGCCACCTGTCGTTCAGGATGAATACAGTGTTGTGGTATAAGTGTTGCCAAGAACTGATAACGTCACCAGCGTCACAAAGCAAGACATCATAAGTGTCGTCATCCTAACACTAATTATAGAAAACCTCATACGGTAATCGATAATTCACATTAATAATTTTATTGATGCGATGAGTGCGTGTACCTTGTGGCAGTCTTATTAGGCCGTGTCCGAAACGGGCTTCCAGAGCTACGGCTAGGTCTATTGTCCACGCGTCTCCACGCATTTCCAATGGAGTGAAGACCTAATCTTAGCTCTAGAGAAGAGATTCGGATGCAGCCTTAGTCTATGACCAATCGTTTGATTGCGCGTATAGATGGATGCTGGATCTTGTTTCCAAAAGGAAAACGTCTGGTTAAATTTTCAAATACACGAGCCTGGACCTAGGTCTAAATACATATTGGTTTCAACGTGATTTACAAGTGGGAAAAGATCGTTTTTAATGATTTGCCCTGTCGTACATTCTTGAAGAATATTTCAAATATTCCACTGTCAGTTCATCAATGAGCAGTAGAAGGTGTTATTGGCACTTCGACAACAAGCGATCAAATTGTGGCAATCCTAGCACGTGCAGATAAATAAACATTAAAGAAATTATGACTGTTGATAGGGGCCTATTTGGCATAGAAAGAGTCTGATCTTTGTTTACAAGCCGAGAGCGGCTCCTCATAGTGCCTTCCAATTAAAAACCAAAAAAACCATCATGGACAAATGGACCGAACTATGTACTTCTCCTTTTAAAAACATGGAGTAGTAGTGCGATGTGGCGTATTATTACCTCTGTCGTGTTTGAAATGTATTAGTTTCTTACTTTTGTCTGGTTTCTGAGGTGTTCTGCACTATCACAGCAACATACTAGTGGGACAAAATCTCGATGGGGTTTGGTATGGAAACTTTCCGTGATTTGTTCCATGGATTTTAACGTCTCGGGAAAAAAATTCATGTAATTTCCTTTCGTGGCGTGACTCGTCAAATACAGGGATGTGAGGTTAGGTTGCCAGAGAATAGATGAGATGTTAAGATTAAGTTTGTTGGAAGGATCCAGGACATTGTCAAGATGGAGTGAGGCTTTGGTATATCAGTCTTGAACGGAGTGGCGCCATCTTTTCGTGCCCAAGTGTTCTGACAATCTAGCTGGTACAGGTGTTTGACCGCAGAGAGGTGTTGATAGCGATAGGCGTGGGGGGTATAGAGGTGATAAACCTGTGTTGAACAAAAATCCCTAAATTTGAATCGTGAGTTTTTCTCGGATTCCGTTTCACAAATGAAGAACTAAACTTGGTTTACCCAAAGAGGAATTTCTTCTGGCTTCTCTAAGTAGGTAACGGGACTCGCATGTTTCAATCCATCAGAATTTTGTTTGTTTTGCTTTCAATAAAAGCGCGATCCCCAACGCTTGTATTTACCGTGCATGGAAGAAATAAATGGCCGCATTTTCAGAACAATCTCTTTTGGTTACAGGGACCCAAACCCCAGATTCATTGTATCTGTTTTCCTGCTTGTCTATAAAATTAGAACACACATTGACAGATGTATTACGCCCGTGCCCAAGCATGCTGAGGACAAATTTCAGTAGGACGAGAAAATTGAAAGCTACTAGAAGATGTCGCTGTCTTTTTCCAAACGACGAGAAATTTGATTTAATCCGCTCGCCGTCGACGTCCTTGGAATCAAGATGTGATATCGACACAGAGCTTATGATCAGCCTTGCCACTTTAACATTCTGGGTGATCGCTTTGCTCAGTCCGATATTTTAGCCTGGGACTGGTCTCTGTTTTGCTTACACTGGGGAAAAATTAAATGGTATGATAACAAATGTGGCGGTCCCTCATCAAAACCCGACTCCCCACTACACGGGAATTGCCGAACGGTTTATTGGAACGAAAACAACGCCAAATTACAAGGGCTGAGATTATGCTGGAGAGAATAGCTGAAATTAATCTGATTCGGAACGAAGGGAAATAAAATTCTAATACTGAGAAAATCACAATGATGAGCTACATGCATTTAATGTTCCAAAACGTTAAACCAGAAAAAAAAGACTGCACAGAAGCGTGACCTAATGTTATATACACCTGCGGCGTGTCACGTATTATATAGTATAATTTTGCTTCCTATAGGCCTAAGCCTAGGTTTCTGTTTAGGCCCCTATTTTTCCCTTTTTCCCAGCTCTGACGTTGTGTGAACATAACAAACTTAACAATGATGCTGTTGTTCTCAGTGTTATAAAGGAAATCCATGAAATACCCTTTCCCCAAAAAATCACTGTTAGATCAGTTAGCTACGATCAGTTAATTTTGAATCTTTTTGTTTGCCGTACAAAGTCCTTTGGGAAACGAGTTTTATTGTTTTACCTCACGATAGCAACCCTACAAGACTGTTTCTGTTGGTTGTACTTTGTCATTCATGTCTGTATATTTATTAACACTCCATTACTGGGCTTCCAAACCGCAATTGCTTTTTTTCTACCCAGTTTGTGATTTCGCGCCAAAACCTGTCTCAGTTGACTGCAATTACGCGCGAAAGGAGTAAACTTGAGTTCGTCTTATAGGAAGCGGACCAGTCTTGTGTGGTTGTAAACAGTCGCAGCATGACGAGAATCAGTCCTCTTGCGGTTGTAAATGTGTAGGCGTACTGTACGCCTCTTGTCCATAGTAAGACTAATTGTGCAGGATTGTAATAGTTCTTGGAAAGTCCATGCCTTGTCATGACAAACTGATAGACTGTACAGATCAACTTCCTGTGAGAGAAAGAGAGAGCAATTCATCCATAGGCAATCTCGCAATGAAAACAAACAAGAACACACCCAGAAAAGTCTCTCATTCATTTGGCTGTGTTCAGTATCACAGAAAAGATTCCGCACTTACAAGTACAAATCATAAGAACCGATACTGTGAAAGTACTTTTAACCCACAGGCTTTTTAAGAACATAGGCCTACCCGTAATATCATACATTTTTTCTTGAAATTGTCGATTTCCACGAATATGATATTGGTAGTAAGCACTTTACGAACAATTAAAGTTACGATTCTCCGATTTTAAAAGCTTTTAAATAAAAATAAACGAAACATATTCAAAGTTTATGTTTAGGATTATGTCACGTGTGTATTCTAATACGGCTTTCTGGGATAATGTTCAGGACTTTTTTCAGATTAAAAAGTGTTGAGTATGTAGCGACATGCTGCAGCACGTGTTACGGGGAAATAGATGAGAAACAGCCCCCCAAATCGCCTGGAGATTTCCGAGGGCCGTTTGATAGACGGTGACTGTCATGTTTGCGCGGGAAATAAACGTGACTTGACGGCTAAGCCAATGATCAGCACTCTCTGAGAGTGCCTTCATTGCGTATTTCAACCGACTTCCTGTTAGCGTGAAGTTCGTCACAAGGTGCCGGCAGGGTACGGAACTCCGCAGGGCGAAAGAACTGGAACAGAAGCGAGGGGGTGGGTGGGTTGGGGGTTTGGGGTGGGGTGGTTGGAGATTGAGTGATCCTCGCCTGGCGGGGTGAAGACTTCTGCGTTGTCCCGTTGAATCTCCTTGTTTCCTCTTTCTGTTTTTGTTTTCTTACAACGCCTCCGGAGTGTTTTGACTTACGCACCCAATCACGGCGACTGGCCTTGTGTGAAAAGCAAGTCGTCTCACGTGATATTTTTGGTTTTGAGTTACCCGAAACAATGGCTAGAATATGATGTGAAGAATGTAGTGTGAAGAATATAGTTTCTTTTTTTACCGAAGATTGAAAATTCGCCTTCAGAATATTACCGATTGTTGCCTGCCACTTGGGGGGAATTTTTGCTTAATTGAAAGTAAATCAGGACCGACAATAGGTTTTTCAATCAACCTCATTACACAATCCCAAGGTTTTTCTAGTGGACATGAAGATTTTGTTGCTCAATCTTTATCTCGCAGTTGACCTTGTTTGTTTTTTCTTTCACAGAATTCCTTTGTACCTATTTTGGCATTAATTTTTGTGATGTGTAGAGTGGTAATTGTTATTGTAGATGAGCTTTGACAAAATTGACTGCCTCGCGATTTCATGACATTTGTGGATAAAACTGCTATAGCGACACCCTATAAAAAGCTCTACTGGAAACCACCTGTTGGATTATTCTAAGACAAAAAGAGTAAAAAACACATCACCGATGCACTGCCAACTTACACTTTGCCGGATTTGTAACGTACAAAATCCAATATGTGATCGAGTACCAGTACGTTCCTGGTAGCGAACTGCTTGGAACGAGATTGCATTTGAAAAGTGGAAGGAAGAGTGTTCATTACGAGATCTCTGCTGAAATCTAGTTCGTTCTCGAAAAGTATCTCAAAATCTCAAAGTGCTTCATATTGTTGCAGTTTTCGTAACAGGACAACTGCCAAATTCCACGTATTTCCGAGCTCATATGAACGTCGTTTACTGTTATAGCAAAAACCATTATTAGATGTGTCGTGCAGTAGTCCCAACACTCGCATTGTTCCAATGAGAACCACGCCTCATGTAAGTGGGGAAATAATGACCAGGCAAACCCAGATTGATGAAGATTTGTTTAACATTCTATTTCATAAGTGAATCACCTCTTGAGCAGTTCCGACCCCATTGCTCTGTCGAATTCCCCTACCCATCACAATCGTCAAATGTCATCGCAGGATGGTATTGATTGCAACCTCACTGGTTTGGACATGACAACCGCACGAAACACACGTAATGGATATAGAGTCATCAGATGACTTCGGGTAATCAGTAAACTATTGGCCCTGCCTCTTCGACAGGAAAATCGAACAAACTGATGGTTGAACTGGTTTGTTTCACCAAGTAAGCTCAATAAGCTATGCATGAATTTTAATGCTTCAGTGCATCTGAGAGTCAAGTTACTTGTTGCCGCTATGAGATGGATTGGCGCTTGTTGGGAACTATTACTAGCGGAACCCCGGACGACAGTCGTTCGAATTCTTGTAGCCCCATACGATGTAAAAAAGGTTTGGGTTATTGTATTTCTCAGTGGATCGTTTTCCTGGGGTCTCTAGAACACAAATCACATTATACTGAAATTAGACTGAAATTAAAAAAAATGTAAGCGTCATATAGACGAGTGCCTAGAGCCTTTCATTATTAGGGGCAGGCCGTTAAATCTGCGTCACCGACATTTCAAATGCCTCTATGTTGCGCGCCATTAAAACTATCCACATGTAGACTATCCTTATATCAGCTGAGGACAGTACGTTGTACATATCATGCATCACAGAATTTGGAAGCAATGATTATATACCAATCAAAAGGACTAAATCACAAATTGTTCTGTTATGACAACTTTGTTGTTTTAGGCCTGTGATCTCGCCGAATCCAGTTGTACACTTTTGAATGGGAAGGCAGTATGGCTTATGGCTTTTCTTTAAAATGAGGCTAATGTGATGTTTTTCTCTTTCTACTTGCTATCAAGCCTTTAGAATATTTCAAAGATTCGCCGATTAGGGGAGTAGATTTAGTCACGTGGTCACGCATATTTTGTGCATTTACTAGAGGTATATGGTCATATACTTAGGCCCGATATCTGCCTCAAGCAGAAGCACCCCCTCATTGGTTGAAATGGGCAGTGTTGGTTGGGAGTGTTCATTTTGTTGGTAACAATGCTACCGTGAAGCGTGCATTTCCTGGTTGTTCGTGAACCAGCGAAGTCCAGTTCCGACCAAAGGAGCCTCCGTTGCTAAGGAAGCATTGACCTCATTGGGTCCAGCTCGAGGCCCATAACACGGGCAAATTGGGGTTCAACTGAAAAAATAGTCGAGACCGGTAGCTTTCACCTCCCAAAAAGCGTGTGGAGTTTGTTTCTCATGTATTGGATTTGTCGGAAAACATCGAACATACGAAGCTCATAACATTGCATCAGAAAGAACAATTCACGAAGTTGAATCAACCTGCTGTGTTTTCATTAAAGGGTTTATTCCTTCGGCCAAACCCTTTTGAACTTACCGAATCGTCGCATATAGCTGAGTAATTTAAAACAGCGCCTAATGATTAGCCTACACGGATATATCTGTGCATTTCTTTATCTTGCGCCCAATTTGGAAATTTTATCGTACATTGTACTCGTTGCCGGTAATACTTTTCTTAAAATCATCCACATCGCAACTAGGCTTTATTATATCCAGACTCAGTTAATTGTAAGAGCTATTTCAACAGCTGTTCGGAGAAGAATGCCACGCCGGGTTTACCGTGACCAATCATTCACCAAACTCAACCCAGGAATTTGTGCCGACTAAAAAAGGAAGTACTGTTACACGCCGTGTTGGTCTTGTAGAAATAAACCGCGGAGTATCGATTTTGAAAGATTCCCCTGTAAGTCATTCCACCCGGAAACCGTTCTACAACATGTCTACAGAGTTAATATTAAGTTGTGCTCTCTCGGCATATTGTATAACTACTGCCTCCAAGGATACTTCATTTTTATCAGATGAACTGTGCTCAGTACGTTCTGGACATGTAGACCGAAACACTTTGCGTGCACTCATGCCTTTAATACGAGAATGCTGAACACAGGCTAAAGGGAACATTTTCTTTACAAAGTGAAGTTGTATAATTTTTCTGTCGTTGTATGAAAAATATCTTAATCCCTATTTGCTTAAATGCATTGAAGCATGCTCTTTTAAAACATTGAAATTGTCCATGGTTTCCGGACAACTGAGGGCGCTGTTGTCGTGATGTCATCCAAGGGAGACAAAGTTTAGGGCGTAGGTTTTTATGTCCAAATTGGGAGCCCAGAATTTATACCCACTGAAAATATTTCTTAGAAAGGATTGATTGCTGTGTACATAGACAGCAAAGAATAACCAAAGGAGCAAAAATTTAGGGAAGCAAATTCTAAAAAAGGATTTTTTTTTTGTATGTACAAACCAATGTAACATTGAGGCTTGCTCCCTGGGATGACACCACAGTTTTGTTCATACTTATTTTCATACAACCAAAGAAGGCAGTGAAAATACCTTTTTAATGAGGTAAACTGAGATACATAGGTGCAATTTGAAGTTTTGTATTGAAAATATTCCATCGCAGCTACTCTTTAAGATGATGCCCAAACATTTAGAAATACCCAAAAACATGCAAAACATACCCTTTTTACCTCAAGCATTAGGAATGTACTCAAGGATTCGCCCCGTTTTTCTCTTTTTGATATAATTTTCATACAAAAACCGAGACCTGAACCGCTTAAAATGCAGTTTTTTTCACTGTACAAAATACTAGTATACTGTCTTGATCAGTTATGGTGTTGATACAAATAATCATGGTAATCAATCGACAATCGAAGAAATCTCGCCTGCAAAAAGAGTCCAGAGATTGAAGTTTATAAAGAAAGGCCCGTTTTTGAAGAGCGATATTACAAAGAAACCCACGCAACTTCACACTTACTGTCATTAGACTATGATGATATTATACAGATAACGATTTCATGGAACTATTAGCGGGATATTGGCCAAACCCACATTGTATTATGTTTATCCCCTCGGGTACATTAAGCTTGGTGGAGTGCACATGCACGGTCGATAACAGATGATTTGTGGCAGGACAATGAACTAAACCTAACGCTGAATTGGTACGATAATCATCCACAGAAGGTGCAATCTGCATTTCATCAGAATAAAGATCTCAATGAAATGAGTTTGCTTATGCTCCTTAAAAGTTTTGTGCGCCCGATTGGCATATCCAGGTTTTGGGGTTGAGGGCCCAAACAGGATTTTCCTAAAAACGACGATCCCATTTTATTTCATCGGTAAAAAGAATCAACACCTTTCACTGAGGCAGAAGAAGATATACTCATTCAAGTTCCATCGAGGTTTTACATTCTTTCTCATTCGTATACTTAGTTCTGCCTGGAACATGACCGTAGAAACCCAGAGTTCCTCCTTGCCCATATACCATATATAACTGAGCAAAAATATACTTGTACAGTCCCTACCAGTTTCCTTTTAATCCTGATGTTAAAGCTTAATTAGAACCCTGCGTAGAGGGAGTGGCCTCTTCGTCCTCCGGACCTTTTCCACTAGTCTGCAACTCAAAGTACTGTGCAGTTCTGCGAATGTCACGAGAACTCCTTCAATTTACTGCTGTCATGCATGTTACTTACGGCTGCCTCGTTGAACACAGCCCGAGCTGTAGCTATGGCGAGTGTAAAATGAGCGTCCACTGTATTTGGCGCAGCAAGTGTGTCTAGCTGGTAACTTTCATGAACTTTTAAAATACTTTATAACCTGCTAAAGATGGCGTGTTTTTATGAAGGACTTCGTAGCTTTTTTTTTTTACTAAAGAAACAAACAGGTTTGGGTCACCCTCAGTCGTCGTAGAGGTTGTTCTTTCCATATAGACGGACAAAGCTCTTTCCACACAGAGACATACGGTTCCTGACACTCCGGCAGGAAAACATCCTGGCTAAACGAAGGGGGTAGCCGTTTAGGGGAGGAAACATGGAACGTACCGCACCGTCACCCTTCCTGCTTCAAAGCTTTGATTATGGTTCTTTATCACTCATAGCCTCAAGTTTCGAACATCTCTGTGCATATGCCAAGGACACGAGGAATAAAATCTTCAACGTGCAGTGCTACAACGATCCAGGTAGATGTTCAAATGGTTCTTTTTTGGCAGTACTTGCAAAATCACATCCAAACTCGAGAGGGAGAGTTCTTGTTTTTAAGGCCCTTTTCAGAAGCCTGAAAATGGTTTTGTTTTGCTCGATAGGTTTTACCCGTAAACCACTATGGGATCTTGAAATGCGGGATCTGAAACGCCCAATGTCCGGTAGACTGATTTCTTTCTAGCAAAGACTGCTGGAAAGAACAAATTTCTTTTATAGAGGCTGAGCATGGAACCATACAGCCAGCTCTTTGATAATCTCTTCAAAAAGGCCTGACTGTCAGGAACGAAATTCTTCCTTCGATCAAAGGCCTTAGACCAGTGGATTCCCCAAGTGGGCTTTCCGGTCAAGTGACTGAAGTCTGTCATTAGAGCTACTTCTGATGTGAGCACTTTCAGCGAAACTCCTCCTCGCAAGTTGTTGATTGACTTTCACCACTCTATAAAGATGACGGTGACGGGCGCTAAAAATTAAGCAGATATAACGAATCGATCTCGTGTGTAGCCTGGAAAGGCCAAACTACTCTCTATTAAGGCCGCCGTCAGTCCTTCAAGTCGCAGAAACTGCTTCATTGCATCCTGAGGTCGAGTCATAAACTGATTTTAAAACAACATCAACTCCGTTTTCCTCTCCCGGGGAAGACAAACCACACTGAGGTTGGTCTTGAAGTGACTGCTTACAAAGTTCTGGCTGGGAGTCAAACCTGTTGTAATCAGAGACCAGAACTTTTTATCAGAACATGTAAAATGTCGAATCCTTCTTCAGCTAGTAATTTGTTCAGAGCGAGAATGTCTGAATACGGAAACAGGTGGTATTCTTCCATTGTTGCCTGGACAACAGTCAGGTGTTAGAATTTCAAGTTGGGAACACTTCTGGAGCTGGAGTTAGGCCAAAGGAGAGTTGAAATGTTTCTCCCCATATCGAACTGTGGAACATTCTCTGGCATTGCCATACTGAGACCTACATGCAGGCGTCATTCACGTCATTCACATGTAACCAGGAAGAACTTTGAATGAAACCGTTGACTGTCTTGAGGTACGAACTTAAAGGCATTCATGTTTAAAAGGGGTTGACCTCCTGTAACAAAACCCGAGGATCTTACCGACAAATTCACGTCAATGAACCGAGCTTTTTCCTGAAATTCCCACAGGTGACCGAAATTCCATATCCAGAACCCACAGGTTATTTGTTATTAGATGCCAACGTTTTGCTCTTGTTGAGATTCGTCCCCCCCCCCCCACTGGAAGGGCCCCTTCATTCTATTTCGACTTGGAGGACTGTGTCTTGACCACCTCATCTAAAGCAAGCCCTGTCGCGAAGACCCTTTTGGTAGCCAGGTTTGGTTTCGCGAACTCTCTCGACATCCAGTCGAGGCATCGTGAACTGACCAGTTTGGAAACTTGGGCCCGATCTATCTTTTTGGGTAGAAGAGAACGAAGATTTTCGACAGAGATCATCGGAGGGCTTTCGTTTGAAGGTATGCCTGTCGGTAGTGCCATGCAAGAGGACGCGGTGAAGTCCATTGGTCCGTCTAGTTGAATGTTCGCCCATTTGAACTCCTCGAAGACCTCCTTCATATTGCTATCGTACATATTACCATATCCAGAAATGGGAGCTTTTGGTAGCTTGGATTTGGTATCTGCCTATGCAGGTTTGCTGCACGTGGAGTGTAAAGCTATCTCAGCATTAGCAGTCTTCCCTCAGGTCAAACCTGTTAGAGCAGACTCTTGGGATCATGCGTTGTGAACGAGACTTAAGAGTTTTTTTTGTTTTTTTAGATCTTTAAAGCATTGTAGGACAAGTGAGCTTTGTATATGATTTCCTCTAGTTTAGAAACAAGATTTGACGCCTCTCCCAGGAGCTAATATTGGGACATCGCACATGTCATGCCGTTATTCACCTCATTTTCGATATTCACGAGGCGACGATCGGTAACATTCAGTGTTATCTCCGCAGATTTGGGAGTTGAGGCATTAAACCTTGAAACCACTTGCCCAAGCTCATGTGCCAGCGAGGGGTCCAGTCTGGATGGCACCATATACTTTCTGTAGTCTTGCTGCGCAAATTTATACCAAACCACGGTTGATGCGCGATACCGTGAGATGCACTCGGGTTTCCCAGACCACTGTTTGCCAATCAATAATTCTTATCCCCAGCTGCCAATGGGAGATATGCCTTGCGCTTAGCATTAAAACGTGTTGAGGTAATCTCCCGGCCTTCTGTTTCTCGAAACGTGAGTTCCTTATATGGCGGGGGAACGAGCCGCTTCTTGGACGATCTCAAAGAATGAACCCCAGTGATGGCCTTCAAACTCCAACACAATACATTTAAAATCACGTTATGCTGTGTGAAATGGTCCCTCATCAGTCTTACTTGGCTTATTTAACAGTGGGAAGAGATTTTTCCCCTGCACTGACTTACGATTGCGTTAAAAAGTGCCACTTGAAAACCAAGACAACCATTCAGGCCTAGTATAATAAGTTCTAAGAGAACTCTCAACACTGGTGGACTACACTAACGCCCGCCACAGGGCCATTCTGTCCAATAAAAGGAGGAATAGCAATGCCTAGGGAAAAGCCTAGGGACGTAATTCACAATTATGACCACTAAAACCATAGCTGCACTTGAAACTGAACGGACTGAAATCATTCACACCCAAGTCCCGTCGACATGACTGACAAGAATATACTCTAATCAGGCCATGCTGATGGGTATTGACCAAGCATTAATACAAGTTTGGTAGCCGCCATGATGGGCTGGCTGAAATTGTTTTACTGTTTACCGTTGCCTATAGCGGCAGAGAAAAGTACAACTAAAGTCTGAAATATCAATAAAATGTGTCGAGTACATTATACAAGCTTCAAGCCTTTAAGCACAATTGAGTGGGGGTTTGAGGAACGTTTGGGGCAGAAATAAGTATACGTACTGAGATAGAATCGTGTTTCACGAGTGTTGGGAAATATTGAAATAATATTACTCGTTATTTAAATGTGGTGAGGCCCGTCAAAGTTATGCGTGTTTGTTCACCCATCCGAAGCATTGTTGCGTCTTACGTGTTGCATTAAAACACTTCACACAAGTGTACAGGATGGTTGCTTTATGTAGAAATGACCCCGGGGCAGATCTTGTTTTGATATGATTATAGTCTACCCAAGGTGGATTTGCGAAAGGTACATTCTATTTTTAGCATCTTTGTGCAACACTCTAAAAATGTGTTGAGTAACCAAACAATCTTGCGGCTATCACTTTGTAGGAATGTTTAGATGCTAAATATTTTTGGTGTCCAGGTTCCTGAACACCGTTGGCCAATGGATAAACAACATCAAGCAAAACTCTAAACACGGTTAGCATTAAAAAAATGTTTACATACCAATAGCAAGCAAGTGTTATGGAAAGTATTTTAACGGCTACTCCTGAGCTTTTTGCAGTGACGGAAAAAAAATGGAGGATAACAAAATCAAGCATAGTGCGCATATTAAGACTTCGGTTAGCAAACTTTGTCGTCTGCAATACAGGCCAATGTTTGGTTGCATTTACGATTACTTTTGAGTACCTTTTTTTGTTGACAAGAAAGGGTCGGGAAAAGCCAAATTCATGAATTATTCGCCTCTGGGCACTATGCGTCCCTCGGGTGTTGAAAACGTCATATCCCACACCACAGCTGTAAACAATCGTTGTGTCATACCTTTGTCTTAAGGAATTTATCCAAAGAAACAAGCTTTGAATTTCAGAAGACGGTGGGCCTGCTGTAAAACTGTACAATTAACGTACGTAAACGATATCGTTTGCAAATGCGCAGTCCCCTTCCTTGCGTTAATTGCGTAAACGCTAAGTGAAACTAGTGCGGGTACCGGTAAGTACATTTATAAAGTCTGGTTAGCGGTCCCCGCATTACCTTACACACTGCGGGGACGGGAACGAGTCTGTTATACGAGCGCAATCATCGATCGAATTCCTTGGGAGCGTATGCACAAAACGTATAATGGGTACCACGCAAAACTGGCTAAAGGAGCGGAAATGTTCGTTCTCGAACTTCCTGAAGCTCTTCTGTTTCGCGCATACGCGTGTGCGCGCGTGCACGCACTGTCGGTAGAATGAGACGTCTCATGGTGAGTGTGATATGCGGATATGTCGCCCTGTCATGTGATCGTTCTGGGCCAATTAACGGACAGTATCCAAGACAGAGGTATGACAAAATAAGTTGAATCATCATCCTTGTGAACACAAAAAGTGGCGTGATGCAGAGATGCCCCTACTTGTTTTGAGATAGCAACCGCCTTCTAAATACATGTAAGTCACACCTGTTTAAATTGTATTGATATCAGTAAGTCAGTGATATGGCGTGAATAATTGTAGAATATCATGCTAAGGTCGCTGTTTACTTATACCTTTTACGGTGTCTAGGCACCATTAAATGATTCTATTCAAGTTCAGGAGAATGAAGAGACGGTTCTCCTATAAGCAGAGTAGCCTGGAGTGTTATTGGGATAAGATCAATGGACACTCCAGATGAATCTTGACTGTCATATCATCAGGAGCGAGAAGTACACTTGCCGGGCCGGCCTGCCACCCACAGACAAAACAACCCGATCCCTTATTTCATCGGCACGGCGAGTCAGGGGCGCAAGAGTGTTTACCCACACCGCCTAAATTGTTGTACTCATCGTGTTGATGTAATCCCGGCACGCGAGACGAAGCGCTCTGTCAACGGGAGACTGGTATTTGAGGGCCCGAGTTCCTTAGGGGGGTTGTTCGAGGGTCCAGCGGCGGGCACGCGATGCCAGTTAACCGACGACGTGATAGCGTGTACGCCGCGGGCGCAGACAGCGCTTGTTTAACCGTAGAGCTTGCTCTATGGTTTTACGCATCTTCATAATACACCAGCCCGGCCGCAGGGGAGATGCTGGACAAATTGAAAACAAGTTTGATATTACGATTACCTGTGTCTTAAAGTGATCCTTTTCTCTCCTCGGGCCGACTCGAATTTCTCTGACTATTTTCTCATTTGGCAGGAAAAGGCCGAGTCGTGGCCTCATCCTTGAAGCTAGATGTGATCGAATGACTGTGGCTCTCCCGCTGTGTTTTTCTATTCCTCCAAGCAGCAGATATGAACTTGATGACGCAATGTTCAAATTTCACAGGGCTTTTGCGGGTTTCTCTCAGGGTCTTTTAATACAAAGGCGTTGCGAATAAGCATTGCGAAAGAATTCGTCAGTAGGGCTATTTGCACAGATTACTTTGAGCATTTGAAGAAAAAGAAATCATGCTTCTTCTTTTTTTTTTGGAAAATTCGACATTCCTCTTGTCGATGGCTATAACTAATCACACGTGTCTGAAAAAAGGCGACTTATACAGCGGTTGTCTACAATGTCGCTTTGTCGTGCTGTACGAATAAAAATCTTACTGGATTTGTAAAAGTGTCCGGCAGTCCCTGGTTAGTTATTAAAACCAATAATTCTAAATTACGTTGCAAAAATCGAGATTAGAAAAATATTTACACATTTCTCCTCAAAAATCTCAGTTTTGAAAGGAAAGTCGGGAAAAATGCCATACATTTGACAGATTCGTCTTCTTTTGAGAATAGCATTCTCGATATCAGGTTGCACCGTAATCGATCGGGGCCAGCTTCAATAATGCCTGACGCTAAGATCAACACCCACTGAGGCAAGGTGTGGCAGACGGTTGCACATTGGATTCGATCGGATAGGGCCGGGCATTTTGCAATCTAATTCCGGGCTTCAAATACAGATTAGATGCCACACCGCTCAGATGCCATGGGAATTCCAAGTCAAACACAACCCGGGCTTCGTTTTATTCCGAAGAAGCGAAAATTAGGTTCATGGGCTAGGTGCTTGATTCTAATTGGGGAAAAGTCTGGAGTTCCGAGTGTGGAATCCATTGTAGATCCGCGATGGAAACCGGCTGGTGATGTTTTCCAACTGTGGTCGTGGTGGCATCGATCCGCGTTACGATCTATGAGCAGATGAAATAATGTTTACGACCTTGTGTCAATGGTACCAATGCGCGTGAAATGTTGGCGTCTTGGATCTGGGGCCGGGGAAGACAGGAATTAAAAAAAGAAAAGATAATCATAGCAGTCGTAATGATAATATCTGGTATTGACGACAGAACTGCAAAATGAAATGTTACCCCTGACGGTGCTGCGAGTAGAGGATTATTTTCTAGTTCATTTGCCAGTAGCGATTTTTGTTGTTTGTTTTCTTATCACACGGGTCTGTTTTATAAAAAACGTCAAATGTGTCGCTTTTTGTTTGGGAAGTGTGGTCGGAAAGTGAAAAAACTATGACCTACATTAGGAAACGAGACACCATCTTTGACAAGTCTTAGACGTCAATGAATATTGAAACTTATTACTTTGGAAACAAAATCATTTAAATTTCGTGTCGTTTCTGTGGAAGTATTAAACCAATTCAAGACTAAATCCCTTCAAGCCTGTTTTTAATATCCCAGCCCCAGATGTGTACATTTGACTATTGACTAATGCAGTATCGATATCACTGGAAGAAAAAAACTGCTGAATTTCGTCAGTTCAATTATCTCTCATTAGTCATATCTGTGAGATGTTGCTGGAAAAAAGGTCAGTTCGTGATCCACTGAAAGAGGACAGGACAACAGCGAACACGCAGTTAAATTTACGGCCTTTTTGCGTGAAGTAAAACCAGACAGGAAGGTTTTATTCATGTTCATGTTACTTCACGTGTAGAATGCTTTGAAGCTAGTAATTAGAGCGCTCTAAAACCTCTTTGTTTCTGTGGTTGTTCTTGTTAAAAGCTTCGGCGAGATACACGTTGAGTAGTCGAAATTTGCTCGATGTGTTATGACGCCTGTTTCCCGTCAGGGGCGTGCTTACACGAGGACTTTCAAATCACTTGAAATTCACCTCCAACTGGAATGCTGCAGGGTCATTTCTGAATTTTATTTGCCAGAAATATGACGACCGCTAGAACTAATGGAAGCTTAATCGAATTAC
Source organism: Acanthaster planci (assembly GCF_001949145.1). Next base: position 123,325 of record NW_019091552.1, read on the forward strand.
ATTCATAGAATGGCCAATGGAAACCGCCACGCATTGCGACCCGCTTCATGCGATTTCCTGTAAAAGCATTCCCATCAAAAATTTTAATACGAATGCAGATTTCTTTTCTTGGGGACAGGGAGGTGTGTTTCAGTGAAACGAAAAAGACGACCAAGACCAGCTAGGCACTGACTTCATGCGCAGTCTGGGCACACGGCGTTTTCTTCAACCAAAACTATTCCTCCGTCACAGACTAAATTGTCTTTTAGAACCAAGTTTATAGCTCTTGCCACTCGATTGAATACTGACGTATCAATAGCATAGCCCAAGGAGTGAAGGTGAAAAGTGACAGAATGGAACGGGCTGATTTAGAAGTTAAGAGTAAAATCAGAATGCTTGGAAAAGCAAAATCAGGACGTTAAACGGATGCAAAATCAGGTTAATGAAGATACATCATAAGTGGAAAACTGGACACTGAATATAAAAGCACTGAAAACTGTTTGTTGGACAGAATCGTTCCCAAATTCACGATTATCTCACTAGTGTCTTGATTTTTTTTTTACCTGTGTGGGACGAATATTCTACCTCAGAGCAACGGGTAAACAAATCCCCAGCGTTTATGCTGTTACCGTATCTGATTTAATATGCACGGTATTCAATGTCCGTGTGCGTTTCCAGGCCCTCAATTGCATGCTGACTTCGTTGACAAGAACCAGTCTGAATTCGTTCCAACTTTGTGGATGTAGTACAATTTTAGTGACTCACTGACTAAAATTCGCCGTTCAGATACCGAGCACGGATACACTATTCAAAATCGAAACCATCTCATGAATATGTACCGGTAACAACCACCGTGCACTCTGCTTAGCCGTGAGGGGTTTGGGACAACCAAACTAAATCAAACTGTGATGCGTGCCAACCACGCTGTTCACTTCCATATAGCTATTGGTAATCTTTGTTATTGGTGACATCGATTGGCTAATATAATGGATAAAGTAAGTGGTCGAATCGCCGCCAGTGTTCGCATCAGCGAATGAAAGCGAGACCGGACTATCCTTTTAGACGCTCATAATAATAATAAAAAGAACCAGTGATACAGGCTATACTCGGCGAGGAATGAACTGTCCAAAAATGTGCAAATACTGGGGGTTGTATGCTGAACGGAGGATCCAGACACATTGCCGATGTTTGTGTATAAACAGGTCCATGTTACAGGTTTTGCGAAAACAAAATTACATCTAGCTGTCCCGTAGCAAAACTTGTTCAAAGTTAAAGGCATTGGACTAACTTGGATAAGCCTTGTCAAGCTTTTGTTTCAAAAATTGTATATTTTTTTACTCATCGCTAATAACTGAAGAGATGATATATGATCCTGCTCGCTTAATTCATCAACCTCATGAAAGCCTTATCCAGTCACATTATGTCTACAATGTCATGTAATAAAACAGTGCATAAACCTGTGTATAGTTTATGATGCGTGAAGTGGCACATCTTTGCTTATCAGACATTAGAAAGAAGATACTCTGAGGTCCTATGCAGACTCAGAGTCCAATTCTCACGTAGGCGCCAATTTGTAGACGCCATTGACAAATGCAAAAGTGAACTTTTTGCGTACCGTGTAGGAAATTATGTGCGGGTTTGATAATGTCTTTTAGATGGGGGTAGTGACGTCGTTGATCTTTTTAAAAAGTTTTAACTCTTAAAAAACCCCTTTATTTTTGGCATGTGCTGTTGAAAAATCAAGCTAACAGAGCACTTTCCGCTGACAATATCGGGCCCATACAGCTAGCCGTAGAAACCTGATCAAAATAACGAAATAGAAGTTTTATCTGTTATAGGAATGGAAATAAACTGATTCACCAAGGTAAAACACGTCATCTGCAATAATTAACCGAGTCTTCGTTTCCTTCTAAAATAATATCATCCTGCTGGAAGATGTTGCAAATTATTCACAAAAAAAATGGTGTCCTTTTTGGTTCGCTTGTATGAGGAAGTTAAGGGATAATTGAGAAGGCGATTGATCATTTTTTCACGGGACTCCTTTCATAGTGATAGTTCCCTAAAAATGGTGAAGGTAGTCTAGGTTTACCTGAGGCCCTATACCAGGCAAGATATGGGACGGAGGGGTACCCCCTTCCCTGTCCAACCCCTATACACACTCGAGANTTCAAATGTGAGGCCCCTTCCTTAATGTTGGTGCTGAAATTTTTAACGCACCTGTTTTGTTGTCCGCAGGAACTCGGTTGTAGACCAGATGGCACGGCCCGGCAGGGGATACCCCGAGTCACAATTGTCGAGCCCTAAGTATCGCTTTCGGGAACTGCTCCGGCGATTCACAAGAACCGACGACCACTAAGATTTGTAAGTATTTAACCACAGGTAGCCTATCTTTTGAGAAGATGATTGGACAGGTGCGGAAGCGGGGACGGGAAAGTTTTGTCCGGGACAAAAAGGGAAAAAGGGAAGCCACCTTTGTTTTGCTACGTCACAAGGGCTATTTTAGCCAACCGTGGTTGGTAAAACTATGGTTGGCCCTAAGAACAAAACAAAAAGAACAAGTTATGAACTGTTAAAAATCATATGCAAATATTAAAATACAAAAATAGTACCTGTATTAACTGGTTAATGGACATGCCACCCAATTAAACGCAAAATGACATTTTGAGGCAGAAATTGTTGTCAACCAAGACTGAACTTTCTGCCAACTTTGGTCGTCCATATAAAATGGCGGTCACTGCTTGTAAACAAAAGACAAGTCGGTAGGCTAGGAAACACTAAAAGCAGGAAACTCTTCAAGCATGAACTGGGGTGCGTTTTAGCAGGCTTTAACTAACAACTGGTTTGGTTATGCCCCTTTTTTCTATAATTATGATGGGGTTTGAGAACTAATCGTCAAGCGCATTTAAAACTTCCTAGAAATACACTAACCGCGAATGAATTCTTTGAAATGACCGACAAAATGCACCTTGCTTTGGCCCAGATAGCAACAGGTAGTTAGACGATAAAAACCAAAGGGTAAAAGACTCAAATCCGGGGGGATGAACTTGAGTGGTGTCAGTGTTGGAAACCCTATAGCCAACACCCAAATTGGAAAGCTGCATAGCCCTCATCTCGCTGGGATTCGAAAGGAGTAAACGTGGGCGGGAGGCAAAGGAAAGTGACAGTGTGACTGTTAGACGAGCACTCGCAGGAAACGAGCAAGGGGAATGCGAATGGGTCGCAACAGCTCCCCTCCCCACCAACCGCAGCGGAGTTGTAGTGTAGAGCGGAGCTAATTACTGTCGAATGCCCTGCGCGTACACAAAATAATGAACTTCGCCAACGAGATCTCCCTGGTCACGCTTCAACTCCTTGCATCAGATATCGATTGCGACACACTTAAAGGAAAACAAGTGCCCAAATCAAAACCCTAAGAAATTTTGGCGCCATTCAATGTTTGCGGTATTCCGTGAAAATGGTGTGACGCGTTAGTGCACTGAAGAGGTGGGGGGGGACCTCGGGGGGCTTGAGCCAACCCTGGAGGTTTTCATTTTTTAACTGTCTGAAAAATTAAGATACAATACACACATACATCTGAAATTACTAGCTCTGATACAGCTTTACATCCCAGTCCCTATTGGCGCAATTGGTATGCGCGCGCGCGCGTGTGTGTGTGTGGGGGGGAGTTTGAGCATCTTTTTGCGGGGTAAATTCTAGTTTAAACCCCCGCAACAAATCCTGGGTGCGCCATTTTGCTACGTGTGACGTGTTGATTTACCACGGCGCGTCCTTCAAGAGCAAAAAGTATTTTGGTACCTCCACAAATTTTCTCGCAAGATGAGATGTTTGGGCGCCAAAGTTGTAATTGAGACCTCTTAAGACCATGTCTAGACTCTACAAGACCGTGTCAGGACTCCACAAGACCATGTCAAGACTCCACAAGACCATGTCAAGACTCCACACGACCATGTCAAGACTCCACAAGGCCATGTCAAGACTCCACAAGGCCACGTCAAGACTCCACAAGACCATTACAACACCAGCACGAGAACTCTGGTCTGAATTCAAATCACAAGCTCTTGAGTAAACTATTCCTTGACCTTGTGACTGGTCTTGTGATGGTCTCGACCACAACACCACTGGGGCTCTCACTTCACTTTTCTTGCCAATTTCTTTCGACCCTTTCAAGCTTGCAAGCGAGAGCAACTTTTATTGCCAATTGGCCGGCATGGTTGATTTCCCGGAAAAGCAGGGTTTCTAAACGGACTGTGTACAACAGCTTGTACTTCAGACAGTATCACGTGTCTTCATGAAATGTCAACAGGTGGCGTCATGCATGGGATTTGTCCCAAATTCCACGTTAATCCCATTGGGTCCCATTGAATGGGACCCAATGGGAGTTTTCGTAAGATAACCGAGTTTGTATATGTTCGTCTTTGCATCACGGATGCTGAAAGAACTTCCACAGAACGTGAAGTCCACGAACGGTGGATTTAGTACAGTAACCCTGAAATTGAAAGAAGCGAAGTTTGCAAGAACTATACAGAACACTAGACAGTCGTTTATTTGTTCCAGCTTTAAGATCTAACTGAAAACTACCTATTCTGTAAACACTTGTCAAAACACAAACTTACGAACGGGAAGCGACAGGTGTGGACGCCACCTGCCACAATTGCACGGTGCAATTGGCGTCAAAATTCCGTGCCGTTTGAGCCTCACGTACGGTTGACTTCAAATGCACGCCATGACAGGTTGCGCTCAGTGTTGACTTAAAACCACAATGGAGCGGCAAAAGTACATCATCGAGCTCTCATGTGGGCCTCATTAAACAACACTTACCTCATTTGCAGACTGATGGGTCCTGGCGTCCTTGAAGTACTTTCCTCGCTGCTAGCGCGCGTCTTTCCTCGTGGGTGGTGCAGGGGAGTAATGTGGGAGGAGGCCGGTATACTGAAATTGGGTCGATGTCGCATCAGTCAAGAAAGGGTTAGCATGGCTAACATCTTGCAGGCCAGTGCTTTTGTTCTGCAGGTTATACACAAAGGAGGTTTCCCTGCAGAACAAAGGAACTACCATGCAAGATGGCTACCGTGCAAAACCTCTATAAAGCCTGGGGGTTACTTCCATAAATTTGCTGAGTATCAGGGATATATAATTCATAGAGACTGCTGAAAATGGCTTAGAATATTTCAAAAATGTTTATTCCTCCAAATTATAAAATGGAAAAGATATGAATACAGCTTTCCGTCCAAACTTCTTTCAGATCAGGATACGTTGCGTTTTGGGTTTTTGTGATTGTAAGTGATTGCCTTCATCTAAGAGAATAGAAACCACAATTTAATTCATGACAAGCAAAAGGTGCGACTCTGGTTACCATGGTCACGCTATCACTGGTCATTTGCGGTAGCCCCTCCAAAGGCACTATTCAGCAACAGTCGCACTGTGCATGTGCAAAACCCAACACAATGCCGATCTTCCCTTAAACGGGGACCATCGGAAACGTTCAGTGAAACATACCCCTACCTTTGGCTACACGGTTAATGTTCCAAGTAATTCCAATCCTTGTCTCACACAGCTGACTACGGAATTGAAATGAACGCGCCAACGCTCGTGCACCATTAGAGTAGGATGGCTCTTTATGTAACTGTCGCTGCTTCCTTACCATTTGAGCGAGGAGGCTTTTACGGAAAGGCGACGGTTAATCAATAAGACTAGTCTGTATCGTCCACGAGTTCCGTACTCAGTCCTGACATGATAAAGAAGGCCGCACAGTCCCGTTGCTTCTTTCAATTTGAAACAGTAATGCCAGGTGTTTCAGTGCAGTGGCTGTAGTTTATTCAGGAAGCTTGAACTATGAAAATGTTGCCACGATCAAAATCATTCCTGGCGTCTGCTTAAATGTAATTCATTTTATCTTCAAGGACATTTTTTTAGCCTTTGACAGCCAGCAGTTTGTTTCCTTAAAATGCATGTATTGTTCGCTTGTATCCTTGCCTTGCTCATTTTCTATTAAAATTCCCTGTTGATTTTGTTTTTCCTAGTTACAATCTTAATTTGTTTATTGATTTCTTTAGGTTTGGCATTCGATACAAGTGAATGCATCCACCAGTTAACCTAATAGCTTTATATTTGCTGCTGCATTTTAATCCATACACCCTGAGGACGGCTACGACAACAGAAGTAAACAACACCAAGCAATGTTATAGAGATAGTGATTCAATATACAATACATAGACTTGGGGTATATCGTGCGATTGATAAAATGTGTCTCGTCATTTGGGAATTTAAAAGCTTTTAAGTGTGAGGCACTAATTATAAATGATTCCGTGGGCAAGTTTGCAGAGAGTTTTATAAGCGATTGCTTTATGTAACCTAGTCCTACTTTCAGTGGTACGTGACTTGTTTCACCTCTTTTTCAGATGGTGGAACTTCTAAAGGGAATGTGACTGCTGATTCGTGTGTGTTATGATCAGTGACTATACTTAGTTTACAGAAATATCCATAAATATGGAGAGTCTTTAAAAGTTTGAAACACTTCCCCCGCTAGCGACAAGATTTGGGCCCACAGTTTGGAAGCCTCAGCCCTAACGAAGCTTATCGTCTCTTCTGTTTTCACAAACAAGTGTTATATTCCTCATGCAGTGTCAACAGGTGACTCTTGTTTGGGAAAATTTGAATTTAATTCTCTCAAATTAAGTGAAACTGATCCACGAATAACGAAATTGCCTCCGAGGTAAATCGTTTGAGCATGTGCGTTTGAAATCCCAAAGGAAATAATAGAACATGAAACGACATTTATAATGGAACATTGAAGGAAATACGGTAATATAGTGGCTAGACAAATGAAGATGCGATTTCTGTTGTAGCTGACACCATACGCAGGGACCACGTAATCGGGAAATTTATTGTTTGGCCCCGGGTTCTTCTCCATTATGTGTTTACCAAATTACTACTTTCCCACTTCCTTGTGTTTGTATTTTTTTTAATTTTCAGGGCCGATAGCTTCGCTGTGCTACTTTCTACGGGAAAACTTCTGACGTTCTGACCCTGTTGAGATGGTACTCGGAGAGGCACCGCCACCTCGAGACAACTGTCCAACAAATCGTTTTTTTTTTTGGATTAAAATATTACTTGGTTTATGTTTACAAGGTTATGAATGAAAAGCTAGGGGCCATATGTTGCATTTTTTGGGGAAATCTTCTCTTGCGCTAAAACTTAAAAGAGCACAGAATCATAATTCATCGATTACACAATGTTTGGCTGTAAGCGGCATTGGTAAAAGCTATATAACGTTTCTTGTGTATCTGGTGTATCGTGATGACGAGAAATTGCACAAAAAGTGGATTATTGTCAAGAAGCGGGTCTCTTTCATAGCAAGTCATATTAAAGAATATTTTTGGACAATCTAGATAAATATTCAGACCCCGTGAATCAAAGCGTTGGGATCAAGTCGTTACGGAAGACACAACCTATTTTACCCTTTGCCGAAAAGTCACGCCCATGCTTATGTAGTTATAGAAACTCTTTTACCTACCGCAAAGCCTCTTTTTCAGGACCTCATTATGGAGTATACACTATTATCAGTTCGATACAAGAAACGAAATGCTTCACAGTCCCTTGGCCGGTGCTTGTAGGGCGGCAAGCTATTGAAAATAACGATTGTGTTGAAGTTGACTTTAAATATTTCAATAATATTTAAAACTTGCACCCGTAAACAAGCAGTGATTATCTATCGATACGTAATTTTCATTATACAAAGTAAAAATTTCTCTTAGAATCCAACAAAAGCGACAGAGCGCTATCTTCAGATTATTTTTAATGAGATCATTTTGGCCGCTTTGAGTGGTAGTTCTTTCGTATGAATTTGAACTACATTTCAATTCCTCTTGGCAATTTTGTAATCGCAATTCGACGTTAACAACACTAACAAGAAAAAATCCGTTGATTAAGGTATACATTTAATTCATACAATGACTGAGAACTTTTTCTTGTAAATAATAACAAAAACTATATTTGAATCATTGACGTAGCACTTACTTTGAATAACAAGTAGCACATTGCATAATTTAGAAGCAAAAATGTTATCAATTATTGATTGAACTTAGCGGAAAACTTCGAACCGTCTTATTTATTTCACTGTTCGCCAACATTTCGAAGAAAAAATACAGTTAACTACAACCAATCAGATAAAATTGGAGTCAGTTCCAAAGTTTGCTTTCAACTGCTTCGTTCAAAAGTCTGCTGTGCTGGGTGAAGTCCCGTTGAGAGACAAGTGTGAAAGTTTTGACAAGCACGTTGAAGTAAATTTGTTGTTTTACACTCTTTATTGGGGACATTAAAGGACAAAAATGCAACCACCTGTCTTGAAGCAAACCATTGTTTTATATAAATAAGTTCTGTCAGATTACGTGTGGTTCAACAGGTATTTTACAATAGAAAACAGTATCAATATTAAGTATAAACTTTTGCAGGTAAATGTCTATCCCAGGATTAGCATGCATCATCAGTATGAAGAAATACCTAAAAGCTTTGAATTCATGTTGTCCATCAAACGCTGCCACGGCATTTATGAAAATTGGGATGACATATAACATCATACGGATGCAAGTGAGTTAACATGGGGCTGGGTTCCCCTCTGCCACCGCAGGGGTTACCGTTACAAAGTCGGGGCAGGTTCGACCGTAACACCTGGCCTTGGCCAAGGCAGCCGAGATCCCATCGATCTCTTCGCTGTGAAAGTGCTCGTGATAGTCGTTTTGCGAGCGAGAGCTGCAGAAGTGCAGGAGGTGACGCTAGGGTGAGAGCTGAAGTCACCCTGGCGTGGTGGTGGCGCACAGGGTGAGGGAAAAGCGTAAAATCTGACAAGTATCCGGAGATTGGATGAGCGAAGGAGGCAAGCGTATCAGAAAGCGAGGAGAACGTGGAGGGGGGGGGTTATGTGGAAGGGAGTGTTCCCTGCCACGAGTACGTGACGCGGCGACCCATGGAATCATCTCGGAGTGACAAGCCTGACAAGTGCTACCGTTCGCACAATTTCATCATGAACACACACACATTTCTCTTAAACCTGAACAGAGCCTTTGTAGGGAAAAAGTCCAGACAATGTTGAATGTTTATCATTTAGCTCTTTCGTCATGGGACCTGAAAGAAAAGTGTATATACAGGGAAATTTACAGGCTTGGAAATCCCTTTACTGAAGCATGTTTATGAGTGTATATACACGTACAGGTTGTCCACATAAAAAGTACATCGAAATAAAAGAAATTACATAAAAAACGTCGGATGTGCATTGATAGCAATGGTGGCGATGTGGAGGGCTCAGCACATTAAATTTAAATGCATGAGGTATTGTAAGTAGCGAAAACAAAGATTAAATTGATTTGGGTACATTTTGTTTTCAAGAATGTGTTCTTAAAGCAAAGGCATTTGGTATTCTGCGCACTTGCATGACTGGGCCTTGTTAAACATGCAAACTTGTCACAGTTCTGATTTCAGTACTCTTAACATCGGTCTTGTTTGTTCACTCATCTGTGTCAACAACATCAAAAGCTGTATACCATTGCAAAGAGGACATTCTGCCCTTTCTAAAGAGATATTTCTCACACATATAAAGTACCTTTTGCCATTACTGTGATTTTTATCTCGGTATACTTTTTATGTTGACACCCTGTATAGCTTCAGTGAAATTCATCCCGTAGACCCAATTCCAACACATCCCCCCTTCGTATAGTCACCCACCTTTGACGGCAAGGTCCGAATTTGACTGGGGTCATCGCACATTTCCTAGCAATGGATCACGCTTTGTGCATGACGACCGGATCGACAGTTTTTAGTGAAAATTCAAGTACCCCCAACAGACAAATGAATGCGCCCTTGTTTTTTTTATTAACAATGGAAGAGCAATTTTAAATGGTGTGGTAGGCATGATCAAATAGTCACAATAGTCAAGATAACCCAATACCTTAGATTTTGTGTACTTGTTCTTGACGCTCAGGGGAAATACACAAATCACAAAGATTCGACGGTAATTTCTATTCGAAGTTGTAACTAATTACTCATATAGTTCACAAACACTTTTCAATATCAAAGATATCAAAATATCATTACATTGTCAGTATAGAGACACTGTCAGTTTAATGGTGAGATTTACTGAGAGAAATTAGGCTCAAAATTTTCCTCTCTTTAAATTTAAACAGACCTGTCACATTATAAGAGCCCCTCACCAAACGTAGTTATTTGAGTCATTTTATTTGGTATAACATCATAACATGACACAAACGCGTGTAATCTTGTTACCTATTTTCAGTTTTGAAATTTCAAATTGCATTTTCAATTTTGGAAAACTTTCACGTTTTATGAAGCTTGATGGAAATTGCATTTCAACGTCTGTTTATATTGCTCTATGAAGTTCTTTGGGTCAAACACTCTAAGAAATAAACCTATTTCTATCTAATTCGCATGGAAATTATAAATAAAACTTGCTGAATCTAACAGCGGGGCATCACTGCATTGAGCAAATCCCCACCCAGCCTAGACAGCTTACTTCCATGGAGTCGTTGGGAACCACTGGGTAGAAGTTGGAAACTGAAATTAACAGCTGACGACAATGTAAAATGCTGGTTCGTTGAAGAATTACAAAATGCAAACTGAGTGCATTATACTCCCTGTTTAGAGGACACTAAACCTGAAGAAAGGAACACTTTGTTAGAACTTGACCACAGTCTTCATTTCTACATGATTCTACCATGTCGCATTACGACTCCACAGACCATAGTAAATCAACATATTGCATCCTAGATTTGCACATACATGTACTTGTAAGTTTCAAGTCTACTAATTAAATGGCAATGTTAATGATTGCTAGTTTAAACTGGGGTAGTGATGGCTGGGCTGGTGTACATCAAGAAATTGCAGTAAAAAGTTGATCGTTGTTGGCCACCTCGCTATCGAGGATCGGTTGAAGAAGATTGGCCTCTCCCGCCAGTGAGTTCTTTCGCAAACTTCCCAACTCTAGAGAATGGGAGTCTGTCACAAAAGGAGTATTGAAAGGCAGGTTGGATGAGACCTTGTTGGAGCTCGGCCTGCCTTCTTTTTCGACGACTTGCTTGACGTCTTTTGGACTCGGTCGTCTGAATTCCTTGTTGGCAGAGGAACAGCAAAGCTGGCCTGTTTTGAGTAGTTTCTTCCCAGTTGGTTATTTCGGATCCGAGCTTTGAAGCGCTTCTTGGGACCAAGATGGGATGTTTTCCCCTCAGACAATTCCCCACAGAGGAGTTGTTTTGGTTTAATACCGATCGTCGGGCATCCTGGCGACATGTCCCAACCAGCGCATCTGGTGACGTTCCACAATGGCGTCGATTTAGGGCAAGTCTGCTAGTGGCAAGACTTCATTGTTTGTCATTCGATCTTGCCAGATGTTGAAAATATAACACATATAAGCTTGCCACAAGAGAGGAAGGGTTCAAGACGGTTCTCGTGGAAGGTGCCCTCTAAAAATGGACTCTGATGTGTGGAGTCCATTTAGACGGAGCCCTATGACCTCTGATTGAGGAGTCAACGACATCCTATGCACGGTATGGAGAGATAGACTTGAGGGCTTCTGAACTGCATGTCAAGTTGGATAACCCTGACCCAACACCAACATGCAAATAATAATGATTAAAACAATCGCTACGGGTAAAAACGATCCACCTCAATGCACGCGCGGTACGCATGGTAAAACGGAAAGCGTGTTCTCATTTCAAGAACTGCAAACTGAAATGAAGAAAACACGAATTTCCGGTGGCCTTTACCTATAGCAATTACGTGGCAACAGTACGCAAATCGAAATAATTTCCTGTGGACGACGGAGCACAGGGTTTAACGGGTGATGCTGGATTTCTGCCTCCACGTCACATTATCGCACCTTTTTATTCAGTTTGGAAAGACTTGTCGGGGGCTGATGTGGAACAAAGGGAAAGGGTGAATGACTCTAAAAACTCGCAAGCAGAGGCAGACAGTGACAAACGCACCCCGAGCACTGAAATCAAAGGAGAGTTCGCACACAAGGGACAGCACATTACCTCGAGCTCAGTGACACGAGGCATTGTAAGTGAATCAGACAGAGCAACACTTTCCTGATCACACACGGGATAGCCAGGATCACTTCGAGGTTAAGTTACGCTAATTTACCGCGAAAGCTTAGACTTGAGTTGTATTATCGGGTGCGAAAACAGTGACCGAACCAATCCTGACACAGCCAGTGTGACAGATTTCTACAGTGTCATGGCTTAAACTTTACATTGACTATTTTCGCAGATTTTGCCCACATTTAAGAAACGTGACTCCACTGACGTGGCCCAGTGCTCTGACAAATAATTTCGGGTCTTATAGCTAAAAGAAGATATCAAATTCATCCGAGAATAGCAAGGTAGTTAACCACAAACGCTGACATTGTTATAACCACAGATTTTTTTCTTCATTTCAACAAGAACATCTTTCTGCCAACACCCCAAACTGGCACTGGCACCTGCATGTCATATGTCATGTCATGTCATTTCATTTCATTTCGTTTCATTTCATCTCATTTCATATCACAGTCATGGGGGCGGGAGATGATCTGCGGACTTTCATCTTAGCTCATAATAATCGCAACGGGGTTGGTCGCTGTGCAATTGTACGTCAATCATTGCTGAGCACATAAGCATTCCAGGCACTTAGTGATGGGCCAACAAAGTTCAAGTTACCTAAATATAAATTAAATTGGTGCCAAGATTAACACAAGCACCGTATACGGGGGCAAATTGGTTAAATAACAGAACACCAAGTCCGCAAGCAATCGCAGACAGTCGGCAAACAGTTGCAGACTATTGCGACATCGGTGGCAGTCAAAGTACAGCCAGTAAAAAACAAACCAAGCGGAACCAAACCGAACTGAACCCAAAGCCGTAAAGTCGAAACCTGTTGCAACGATGAACCTAAATAAGACTTTCCAGGTGCTTGTCTGCGATACAATGTCACATAAGCCACTTTCGAGTAACTTGTTTCATTTTGGAGTCCCAGATAGTAATCAGAACGATCACTATGCTGACCGATAGCAGCAAATGTCCATTGTCCTAAAATTTAACACCAAAAATGGGCACACCAGCTGTAGGAAACCTTTTACATTTGTTTCTATGACGACGAAAAGCCCTAATAACGGTCATGATTCATCTTTCAACACGGACAGGATTTGAGAGCTACATTGAACACGCAAATTTGTCCAGTTTTAACATAATTGATCGTCAAGCAGTGATCTTCTTTCCATAAATGAAGTAGTAGGACCAATCCCTTATGTTGCCCCGACGCCTCAAAGCCGCCACTAAAATGAATTATTTACATGGATAATATTCACTAGGGAGGCGTTTTGCCAAGCAATGAGCTCTCGCACGATAACTGAGTGAGGGTAAGACACAATTATGGACCCATTTGTGACATGAAAACGGTATTTCTGTGGGGGCTGTGGGGAGCAATCCTTTCTCGTCTAACGCACGCTGGGGAGTTTGCAGACCGAATCGGCGAAACCGATGTCATCGGTGAAAGTCCAGGTGCAGAAACACAGGCGTCCCAAGTGGACGGCCGTTGACGCTCATGAAAGACGGACTGGGCAAACACTTCACTTGGTGTGTGAAGAGTTGTAATTCAAAGAAAAACTGATATTTTACGATTAAAAAAAAGTATGGCATTGAAAGTTAAAAGAGTGACACAGTTGCTTCAAATGGAGGGAATTCGATATTTTATTACTTGTGTTATACTGCTCTTTAACCAGGTATAACTGAATGTATGACGTTAGGATTTAAAAAAATAAGGTAAAACAATACAAACATGTGGAAAGCCATTCGCTTTGAGTGTAATTTTTTACATCATTAAATTTCTCTTTGAAATGAAATTTTCTGAGAGATCTGAGGATAATCATTTACAGGAAGATTTATTTATTTGTGCAAGAAATGTGAAAAATGCATTTATCTGTTTTTTCATCAGAACTCTTCGTGTAGTCCTGAAATATTTGTCGGTGAAAACACGTCTCTAAGAATGGTCGAAAACTGATGTTATACGTGTACTGAAGCACAAATCTGCATTGGCTGCCATACGAAAAAAACGGGATTAACACCTTGAAACAAGAACTTCGTCAGGAACTTAGGTTCAATCAAACACTGTCAACACATGAATCTGTACAGGATTCGTAGTTCTGAGTGACCCAGTGTCACGTCACAGGACCGATCATAGCCATTTATAACATTTAAAATAAAAGTGCTGCCACAGAAAATATTCAAGGTGGTTTCTAAAAATATTTTTAAAAACTCACTGGGAAAGAGAATTAAGACAGTATACAAAGGGTCATCACTTAATGACAGGGAACGTTACTGTCGTGACATTAAACATTCTTAGACATGTTCTTGATATCAATATTTAGGAAAAGAGAACTTGAGCACGCAGAGGGTCTTCCGGGTCGCCAGATGTCTTCAGTTTTAGGAGATATTCTCGACAGAAGGGTTTTACAATAGGAGTAAATGTTTACATGCAATACACTGGAAGCCCTGAGTGAAGTCTGTACAGATTACATCAAGGACTTTCCTTGAAAGCATGTCTTTTAGATGATGCACTAAATCCATGGAAATTGCAACCGAGAAATTGACTGCACTGGATCTCAAATCGACCCATTTCACGATTAAACACGTCCATATGCAAATAATGGCCATGCAAATAATTCCGTCTGTTTGTAGGAGTTGATATATCTGTAAAAAGGGTGTTTTGGGGGATTTCCATTATTATTAGAATCTTTTGAACAGGCTAGCAAGAGGTGTTGAAATGCACGTGCACTATCGTTTTCTTAGTTGCTTCACATTATACAAACAATAATGTTTCAAATTCGTACAATGGTAAGAATAAGTTCATGAGGTGACGGATGAAATGTTCCATTCCACTTGGCGTCGCCTCGTAAAACTATTTCCTCTGTCATCGAATACAATTATGCTCGTGAAAGATTCATTATTTATTTTATACGATACCTGCATTAAATCCTATATTATGTTCGGAGAGAAAAAACCGTCCTTGCGTATTACGTCCACTATTTCGTGACACGGTTTCGTGACTGAAGCACCGCCCAATGATAGTTTCGTGTACAGTTAGAGTGCTGCCCATCCATATACGAATTTGCTTTTTCTTACTGTAAATGAAATATATGAAATAAGAGCAGGAACCAGGCCAGTGAAAGGAAGTTCTATTCAATTACATGTGATCAACGATCCACCAACGGGATGATGGGGATTAAGGCTCCCCAAAATAAGTTTCCAGTTTCTGGTGAGGAGTTGGATCCAAAAGTGGTGCCGCTACACGGCTTTCTTTTTTTTACACTCACTTTTTTTCGGGAAATAATGTACGTATTATGCTCGTTGTCCATTGCGACTGCATGCGAAAGTAACGCCGGCTGCTACCAACACTAAAATAGACTGGGGCCCGAACTTAATTATTTAACTTTGTACATGTACACTGGACTTGAGACCACCTCGTTTGTCTGGTTCCTAGATGTAATGTAAAATATAGAAATGACATCACCTGACAAAGAGTGCCCGACTAAATGTACGGGTAACTCAGGGGCTCCTTTACTGCACATAATTATTACTCAACCGTTCTCCGTCAAAAACGCGTAAACATTACGCAGTAGCAGGATTCCAGTCTATCAACCAAGTTTGGCAGCTTTTGGACATCGTTTTATTCCAAATAAGAAAACTTTTTTTATTTTGCCGACGCGCAGATCTACGGCTGACGCGCGCGCTGCTGACGAGAAACCGGAGACTTTTTTTTATTTAGGCCTAATGCAGGTATTGTATAGAAAATAACACAGACATTTTGTGCCTTGTGGCAGGAGATTTAGATCATTAATAACGAGTTTCATATTTTAAGTAAAAATAATCATTAATGATGTACTTTTTGAATGAATTTGTGAAAATAGTGAACTGGCAATCACGTATACAATAAATGACTTTTTATCTGCGAAAGTTCAAGGTCCGTAATATCCACGGGCTTTTATCTGACAATGGCCTTCCATTAAGAACCGTTGCAAGTACTTCACCATGCAACCTTGGAACGTCTTCAGAAGGTGAACAATAGATGGGTAAACAAGCAAGATAGGTATATAAGTGGCTAGCGTTTGAGGGCAATGGCCTGAGTGACTGGAAGCAAAGGCTACGCGCGCGCAGCGCCTACTTCATGCACACCGACACCGAGAAGTCTAAATGGGACCAGACGAACGTGAACATCTCAACCTTAATGGACGGCCTCATCAATCGGCTCTGACGATGCACTTTTTAGACGGTGCACGATAACGGTCTGCGGTGAGAACTTGTTTGCATGATTGCATAATTTCTTTGTCGTGTCGTATTTCCAATATTACATGTAATGCTCCTTTTGCTGTAACAGTCAAAAATTCCTTCCACTTATTTGCTACAGTACACAGATAAAGTAGGGGTCATTATTTTGACTGATAGATCAACTTAATCAAGAACATAATCATAACGATTCATGCTCTTCTACATTCCGTTTAATGGATCTGTTCAAACGCTTAAACTGACAATAACGAGATGGAAAACAAAATGGGATAGTAAGCATTTCGGGGATTGTACTGCGCATGTGCGTGAAGGGCATGCATTAGGTGCGCACACAACAAGGGCGTGTTTGCAATCCGCATCGAGCAGAAGCACCCACCTCAAAGGTCCAAAACAGCCAAGGTTTGTCAGGAATGCTCATTTCGTTGATAGCGATGCGACCGTAACGCGTGTATTTCATAGTCGTTTATAAACCAGCGAAGTGCAGTTCCTATCAAAGGAGCCTGCGTTGCTAGGAAAATCGCGCCCGCTCTTGGTCTATCTTGGCAGTGGCGTAACTACGGGGAGGTAAGTTCCCCCCAGCGAATGCCCATGCCCACTGGTGCCCCCCCCCCCCAATTTGAAATCCATGAACAACCTCTGCCGCAGCTCATTGTCTTTTGGTGCTCCCTTGAAAAAAATGCGTGCACCCCTGGGTGCCCCCCGGACGCCACTGCATCAGGGCTCATAGAAAGGTGCCTAAACACCCCGCAACACTAAAACATAGTCTTACTACGTCCTCAAAAAATCGGGAGAGCGTGGCTAATCGTGGTGAGATCGTGTACATCGTAGTAAGAACTCAGTGGGAACTGACAGCAACGTGGTATTGGCTTCATGGACGGGGAAGTCGTGCCAAAAATTTGAGCATACTTAAAATTTACATAGCAGAGTTGAAGTGGCTTCACATCGTAATGACAGCGTATTACAACGTGGTATGCATACACGTAGTCTTGGTGTATCAGCATCG
The DNA here is from genome assembly GCF_001949145.1 of Acanthaster planci. Next base: position 140,632 of record NW_019091552.1, read on the forward strand.
CAGTCTTTTGGGTACAAGCGCAGCTCCATCGGAAAGAATTCTATGCGGTTCCCACCGAACTGATGAAGTCTTCAGCCAATATATTACAGGAATTGCTCGGAAGCTTGCTACAAGTGTACCGCACACGTTACACACGCAGCAACGTATTACTATCGTATCGTGATCTTTTAGGTCGTAGTACAATCATAGCGAAGTTTATTACATCGTTGAACGATCCGACTCCATCTTGGCAGAGTCGGGACTCACGCTCAGTTTAATCGTGCCGAGGACGGAACGCGAACTTCATACACAATCTTGAAATAACAATTTGTCGCCCAATTTCTTAGTTTACGTATACCACGGTCTTCCTGTTCGTCGTCAGAGTGTGATCGGGCATTAGACAAACGATGGACGGCCGACCTTCACCACTTACCTGATCAATCGCGCATTCCCTATGAAAATACCCAACGTGACGTCAAGGGGAATGAAACTATTTGTTCAGCAGACGTCACGATGGATTTCGGACCTAAACTATGTCTGCATTTCCATATTCCACTAAGATATCTCTAGCTCCGAGATGTGTATAGAAAGTCCCTGTGCGTCTTTCAATCGCAGCAGACAGCCGATTGATACCTGCCCCCAGGCTAAGCACAAGGTCTCCCATGCGGGGACACGGGGATGAAGGGCCGCTAAGAAAAAGGAGCATGTCGATGACTGGATGGCAGGATGAGACAAAGTAATGAGGTGGATAAAGGGTTATTTTCAAGAGACGGACCGTATACGATTGCATGGTTCTGACAGGTGAAACCAAGGCCTGGGGATGAGGTGAGAAGAGGAAATACCAACGTGGGTCTGACTTGGCCAAAAGTTTCTTGTTCATCTCATACCCCCCAATCATGTTAGATTCTAGCAGAAAGTATCCGTTGATAGGGTTCTGGGAGCAAACCGTGTCGTACATGTATTATCGGTTCCGAACCCCTCCCGAGGGGGTGGATGGGATGGGTAGAAGTGTGTCAAATGCTTTCACGCCAGAGGGTGGGATCAAAGTTTGATGGAAGTCACACAGTTAGCCTAATAAGCGTTTCTGGAATTGATGGAAAATGTGTGCCCGGCCTGAAAACGACAAATTTTCTGAAATAGTTGTGAAATAATTATCAGCTGGGAAGCACACGGATCCCAAAGTTGGAATACATGTACATTAAGATAGGGGCCTGAAGTGTGTGCATTGCTTTTCATCTTTCCTACAGGTGATACCAAATCTCTTGCAGAAAACCGCAGAGGATGGAGCTGCCCAATGTTCCACTTGGAATAGGAGGACCCAAGTCTAAGTCTAAGAAAGTAACTTAGTGCATTACAAAATACTGGAGAAAATGCAAATCTCCTGAATTCGGACAGAGGTTGTTACATGACGTTCCCAAGCGCATGCAAAGGTCTCCGTCACATACCGTAGTGAAGTTAACTCCTGCTGTGCGAGATCCTTTAGAATTCGCCGACAGGTTTGGGACGAATCGGCAGGCTCGAGGAAGGCACATATTGGCCACGGTAGCTTATCGCGCGCACTCGGGACATTTTGAAGCACAAAGAATGTGCCGACTGTGTGCCCAGTAAGCTGGCGCATTTAGGAGGATTCGGGTAGATTCATTAGAAATGAGACAGACCTTTCAAGTAGCTTTGCACTAGATTTCAGAACAGAAACATATGTCACTTAGCGCTATTGTTGGGAAACATTCTTCACATTTTTTGAATACACCAACTAGGTGAAATTGCCTATTCATTTGTTAGATTACGTAATAAGCCTTTGCATTTCGGCCACGTTGCTGTGCTCAACGGCGCCCACCTAGTCCAAATCATTTCTGTATTGAGGGATTTCACATTAGCGCCATCTGTGCATATCTGTTATTTTGTTTTATTGGCGCTTTCAGCAACTCAGTCTATTTGCGCCAATAACTGCACGTTTATTCATACACTTTATTAATCAGCATCACATTACGGAGTTAGGAAGAAGGTCCAATTTTAGAGGCAGGAGGAAACCGGAGTACCCGGAGAAAACCTGCGAGAGCGAGTATAGACTGAAAACCAAATGCACTTAAAGCCTGGGCCAAGCCGGGACTCGAACCCTGGGCCTCATTGGTGCAAAGTGAGGAAAGAACCGCTACGCTAACACGCTCCCCCCTACGCATATCTGAATCTCTGTGTTGAACTTCCTCGCGCCCGCGGAGTCCACACAGTACATGGGGTATCCGGTTCGCAAGTGTGACGCCATTTCAGTTTAAACCACGCCCACTGCGCAAAATACACGACCATCGCAGGTACGATAGTTCGCGGTCAATTGTCGTTATTTTTCTTTGGATTTTACGTGTCGAGTCATCCTGAAGGACTCTTCCACCAAAATTTTCAGCCTGAAAAGTCTGAATTTAACATACCTTTATGTATTTTGTGTCTTAACTCCTTACTTTCAATCGTCTGACCATATTAAGAATTGAAGCTGACACATACAGCCTCGTTTTCAAACGCGGAAATGCGCAGATGGACGCTAAAAGCGTCGTATTGGGATCCCTCTATTATGTTCTTCAAAATGTGAGTTCTGGAATAATAAATTATTTAGACCTGAGTGCAGTTCTCGTCGAATTTATTTTTTAGTGTTTCTTTCTCAGGATCCCGGAACCTTCATGTGAATGACACAACAAATGGTGGAGGATCCGGGTCTCACTCTCGCAAGCATGGACCAGGGCATTGTCGACGGACAACAAAGAAGGACCTGCTACCCTTTGCCTTATTTACGTAAGTAAAAAATTGTAAATAAGTGACGCCGACAATAAATAATGTATGATTTTCATGGCTGGCAATGGACTGTATGATTTACTTTTTGTATATATTTTTGTATTATGATATGGTATTTTGATATGACTGAAGGAGATTTGGATAAGAAAAAAAGTGACGACCAAGTATGATTTGTCAACCGTTAAATAAAATACACAGGCTCCGCAGAGGAAGATTTAGATTCTTTCGCAGACAACTTTAAAGAAATTGCTGTGTTACGAGATTATACAGATTCCAAGAAAGTTTTAGCTTTCCAGACACCAATAAATGGTCACGCAAGAGTATTGTTGGAATCTATTCTAACATGGAGCTATTAAACACAAGGAAGTCAGCACATACAGAGATCAAAAGGGTCAATGATGGCCATCGCCAGCACTGCACGTGCTGCAAGGACAAAACAAATTCCGCGCCGCTTGTGGGCTGCAAGGAACGCTCGGAGTTGCATTTGCAAAGGATCGTGGGTACCGCGCATGCGTGTCCGTAACACTTCGCATGTTCAACATAGCCGCCTTGCGACGGAAACCCTCGTCATCGGAGACTTCAATTTCGATAATTGTAGTGGTTGTTCTGATATTCCAATGACAATGAAAGTCTGGTTACGCCTTTAAATCCCCAAAACGTCTCTTTTAACAATAAACAGAATTTCTAACTAATACAAATTCTCAAAAAAATACGCACAAGAAAACTGAGAGAATGTAGCTGGTCCAGAGAAAAATAAAAAACACACAAAGACATGGGAAGATTCGTTGTCCTTTCTGTCATTGTCGACAACTGCCTCGGTATGAAACCTCACCACGTTGTCAAATGCATTCCTGCAGCATGTTTCCACCTTCTTTTAACTGTAGGAACCACTAAGATTGCGACTAATGATATAAATGTCGTAGTTCATATTTTGGGTATTTGTTCTCTACCGCCAGAAACGCAAAATGTCATAACTGACTTTAAAAACGTCCGACTTTTGCCAAATAACCACCGTTGATATGTAATTTTCGAGCGCATCTGCGGGGATCACTCGCTGACTCATGAGGACTACTGAAGAGAACTGCGCATCTTCTTCGTGCATCTTTTCCTTCATTTATTTACTGCAGTATGCCGCAGCGAAACATGGCGAGTCTGCGGGTTACCGGCTACTTGGCGGTGGCGATCACTGTGTACAAAGAATGTCTAGGGTCTTCAACACTGGAGCTGGTAACCGTGCTTTGTCTATGGAGCCGACAGGAGCAGCTAATCGGATTACAGTCCGTAGGGACTTCGTTCCAACTCCTTGTGTTTGATAGCTCCATGATGCCAACAAGTGAGAAAGATACTACTGGGAAAATTCACTGTATGTTGAAAAACCATTCTGAAGGCGATTCATGGCGTTGGGGTGGGGAATCAAAACTGCTAGCACGTAAACCACTTGTCACAGAATCCCTCCACGATTATGCATGTGACATAATGCATTTGTGAAAGCAGATTAAGAAGACAGAGTCAGAACAATTGTCATTGTTCGTACGTGGCCTAATTCCATTGTCTTTTCTAAAGAATCAAAAACATTCCGTGAGGCATTCAATGCAGCTCGCTTAGCTGTTTCAATACAACAAACGGCAAAAGAACCCGAATCAAGCAATGTGTACACTGTCAATTCTAGGACGCTGGAATCAAAATTCGATGTTCTTGCTAGCATTGTTAAAAGATTCGACGGCTAAGGTAGAAAATCTTAAACTTAGTGCAAGTTGCAGAAATACTACAGCTGAATATGCCAATCAGACAAATACATTACAGCCATTCAGTTTGTTTATCGTTCGACACCAGCAGATAATCCAGTTGGGCTTTATGGTAGAGAAGCGCGGTTACCGCTGGATGTCACACTCCTACCCAGTTGTAATTATCAGGAGAAGTCATTAAGGGACCACGTACATCATTTAGTTTCGAAGTTACAGGTATTTCTAGAAGTCTCAAAACATCATACTGAAGAAAATCAAGCAATAGTAACGAAAAGACAGTGCGATGCTTCTGCAACAGAGGTAGACTATCAGATCGGTGATCTAGTATGGATTTCCATTCCAAACTTCCAAAAGGTCTTATCAAAGGATTAATGAAGTCATAGTCAGGACCGTATCTCTTGTTTCGAAGAACAGGCTCTGTTAATTTTCGGGTGGAAAACTTGGAGAAGAACAAAATGTTTACTTCACCAATTCATATAAATCGTATAAAGTTTGCCTGTGACAGATTTGTACGCCCAAATAATGAAAGTGTCCCCACTGCTGCACTGATCGTGAGCAGCATTTTCATGCCTATGACAGATTTGTATACGCCCAAATAATGAAAGTGCCCCTACTGATCGTGCGCAACATTTTCCAGTAAAAGATTGGGTACAGGAGGACTGCCCTGAAGATTTGTTTGTACCATTGAAAGCTAAACATGAGTGTGAGACACAAACCGAAATTGTTCCGGGTATAACCCATGATAATTCAGAGCGTACTGAATTTAAAGTAGAAAACATTCTCAAAGGGAGATTTAAAAATAATCAACTTCAGTATCTGATTAAATGGCAAAATGTCCAAGTAAATACATGTACACATGTATAACTCGTAGGAACCGGCACAAACTCTGAATGCCGCATGCCTTGATTATCCTGTTCGCAGTATTGGTAAAAAGAAACGTGAAGAGTTTGAATCAAAAGTCCAGTGTATTACTGTGTATAACCAAATATTGGTATATATATTGAAAATGGACGTATGTTGTGAAGATAATTACAAGTAAATCTTTTTTAAATTCATGCAGTATGTTGCCGGCGTCACTAAGAAGTATTATAAAATAAAATAGAGGTCTGAATAATAAGTTTTATATTTTTAAGTAATTAATTGACCAGCTCTGATTTCAAGCCAGCATCTGGAGGAAACAAGGTCGGTTGAAAGACTGAGACAAGGAGTGATGTGTAAGCCGCCTTGGGAGTTATGGCTAGACTCTACCTCCAGACGAATCTTTGCGCACGGATTCTGCTGCGTAAACTACAGAGTGACGTCAAACTGGACAAAATCAATGAAATTTATTTTAAATTAGTTTTTTTGTAACGTCTTTATCAACTGGCAGGCGCCAATGTGGGTCGTAGGTTGTAAAACATTCTTCACGTTTGTTGAATACACCAGCTAGGTGGAATTAGATGGAATTAGATTACGTAATAATGCCTTTATATTTCGGAACCGTCAACGGCGCCCACCTAATACGATTTATTTCTGTATTATGTTCTTCAAAATGTGAGTTCTGGAGTTAATAAATTATTTAGCCCGAGTACAGTTCTCGTCAAATTTCTTCTTTGGTGTTGTTTTCTCGTGATCTCGGAACCTTGGTGTGAATGACACAACAAAATCATACGCAGAAATCGACGTCGCTGCCCAAAATACACGTAGTCATAGAAGGCATCAACCATTCCAGTAGGCCTACATTTTACTTTTAAGACACAGATTCAAAACAAAACAAAAACCACCTTGCATTCATGAACAACGCATATCCGGGAAAACCATTTGAAAAAGCTAAAACACTTTCCTGACCAGAAACAAGCTGACCACACCACGTGGAGCTCATCTTTAGGAAATCGTCTAAAAATGATTCCGATTACCACCGAGACGGACTGTGTAATCAACACAAAACAGAAAACCTATTACAGGGGTGGATCCAGGATTTTTTTTTGAGTGTCAGGAAATTTTCGTTCGTAGGAGGGTAGTACATTGTCGCCTTTGGTTCAACCATTTATTCCTTTTATTTGTCCATAACCGCACTCACAAAATAAGACCCCACCATGTGGTTTATGCTTTCAAGGGGGTCTTCCAACCTATGCACGTAGACGCCTCCCCCTGGAGTGGAGTGAGGTCAGACCCTCTTCGGGATCCGCGTCTGTATTACTAGCCAAGAACAATGCTTCTTCTATGATCAAATTTCCAACAATCTTCATTGTTCTATTTCAAGCTAAGGATGCGGTTTTCTTTTATACAAAAATATTTGAACTGTTCAAAACTCTGCTAAGAAGTTAGAACCATTGGTTATAATAAGTAATGACACCGTTTGAAAATAGAAACAATGTCAATTATACTGAGACAAATACAGCTACAAAAATCAACCTGCGGTTGCAACATGCATGAACAACCTGCGCAAATTCTGGCTGAAATTGATAAAAAAAATCGGCATGCAACTATGGTGTGTTAAAACGTTGACCCGAACACAATTATAATGGCGCTACGAGTTAACCTTTCTCCGAGTACCAACCCTGCGCCTTGGGAAAAGGGAACGTATATTCACGTGGAGATGTTATGCATGGCCGAATCACAGACCTGAAGAGAATTAGTCACATTGATCGAAACTCCCATTTTCGCCTCCGACTTAATTTCATTTGAGGACAGTTCTCCAGGGAAAATATGATTGGATAATTGACAGAAAGCTAAAATCTGCCCCACACGAAATATCCGCATCGACATGACAAACAAAACGCATCCAATAACAATATATTATCACTATTCTGGCTTGTTTTTTACCTTGGAAACCCACCCTCAAATCAATCTAGAGGTACTTTTTGTCATAAACAGTGACTGCAAAATATTAGTTTGAGTTTGATTCTCTTACTGGAGAAGATCGCATAGGCGTACCCCATAGCACTCATTACCGAATCCCTCTTCCAAATGACTATAAAACGCTTTGTTTTAAAGAGCCAATCGTGGCTCAATGGATCAATGTACAGGTGCCCAAGAACGAAGCAAAGACTGGGCACATTGCACCAACTGCGAACCAGCTATTTCAAGCACTCATACCGTAATTATCAAAAAGCCATGTACTAAAATGAGGATGAGTTTGGGGCTCTTCCCCTGTGGACTTTATTCATGAGATGGCCATTTTGGGTCTTGCTCCACGAATCCACACTATTTATTCAACACTGCAAATTGGGAAGAAGGCTGACTGTTTTGCTATAATTGCAAATAAAACTTCACTTCGAAGCATTTTTTTGTTCGGACAATAAAGACGACATGAACTGTTATCCATCATTGGGAATTACCCGTCAAAACACAAGGATGCCAATCAATCATTACCCTTCTCAAACACATATTATGTGTTTACAAACTTTTACAGGGCAGGTTCGGATCGGGAGGGGGAAGTCAACTAGCACCCTGATCATTGCTAGTATTATTTATTTTTTTTAGCAGCCTCAGTCTAAAGGTTGCAAGCCCCCCCCCCAAGAAGCATAAACCCTGTAGGTGTCCTATTCGCCTATTCAAAGAATAAATGGGCTTCAAAAATGGCAACATGTACGGTAACCCCCAACCCCCCTTGCAAAAAAAATGTGAAATCCCCTCCCCCCTAGCAAAAAATCCTAGAACCTATTCGGTTAAAGATGGCTGACTCGTGATGAGTATTGACTGACCAACCTGAGTACGTAAACCGGGTACTGTGTACAATCTGATTTCGTCAGGTTGGTACCCTCAGAACTGTCTTGGAGACAACCATGAATGTGATTCAATGAAACAAGCTTAGTGGAGCTAGAGGCCTTACCCAATACTGGATGCTAAGTACCCAATGAACCCAGTGCCCCAGACTGGGTGCTACATGTCAGTCCCAACTGACTTACTCGGGCATTAGCGTTGCACTATGTATCTTCACAGGGACTAAGTACTGACTGGGTGCTATGTACCGGTTGGCTGGATCAGATACTGCGGTTGTACTCTGGCTACCTTCCGGAACTCCTTACAGTGGGTCTTGGGGCACACCATCTCAGACCAACTGATGGGAACCATATTGACACCTGAATGATAATGTGACAAACGGTAAAGAGACAAAGCGTTGGGAGCTTATAGCAAGGAATGAAATTCTAACATGGGAAACAGACCTTATGTAAAAACAGTCACCCTAATGCCAAATGGTACTTCAAATACCTAGAACACTAGACTGTATGTAGAATGTGCACAGATCCTGAGATGTTTTGTCTACACATGTAAATAGAAATTTGTGTGTTGGAAATGAGCTACAGAAAAGAGAATTTAACCCACTAACATTTCCAAACATTTAAACAAAGATAACAAAAACTCTGAGAATACTACTTAACAAAGCACACACATTACCAGACTACATCAATCGCATTCTACAACCACCTCACACAAAGCTTTCACAAAGTCTCCAAACAAAAATTTAACAGTTGATGAAGCAACCGTTTTCTTTTGTCGCCAACAAAATGGTTATTTGCAGACTCAATAACAAGAAAGTGAAGGTTTTTGATGATTTTTTCGATCATAGAACGTCAAAACAAATTCCTGTCCGCCCACTCTGCCAATTGTTGAGAAGTGACTCCGGAAACTGTTCATTCGTCCTAGACCGGACTGCCTGCAACACTGTAACACCTGCCGACCGCAGCAGCTGTTCACATAACTGCCCAGCGATCCGCGGTCCGGTAATTTTAATGACTTCAGCCTGTCAACTTGGTGTATTAACGTTTAACAGCCGATCAGCCTGGAATTTGCCATGGTCTTTTCCCCCATTTTGCTTAGGGTGACCAGCTACATATAAAGATCAATTTATCTTTTTTCTGCTTCCATGCTATGTGACAACCACAATATAATTTATAATTCTTATGGAAGTTGCCGTATCGCTGAATTTCTTTCATAGCTGACAACCGAAGTACAAACAAACTTTTTCTACTGAGTTACTAATTTGCAAATGATAAAACACTGTACATGTACATGTACGTATTTAAGAGCACCTTTTCGTCTACTAAAAATTCATCATGATACTAGATATTAGGAATTTGTTTTTTAAAGAAACAGTAAAATCCCTCTTTGTAGGCCTTTTCCACTGTAAGGAATACTTGACTTGTAAGGTCTCAAAATCAATATGTTTCCTTAGCTACAATTTGAAAACTCGTCGTGTGCCAGGAAAAAGATCGTAGGGGGAAAAATGGGTCAAAAGGTCAAATTTAGGGGTTTTTTTGGAAATTGCCAGAGCATTGAAATATCTTTCTTTCGGTATACATGTGTTTTCAAGGGGCTACGTCATTCTGACATAATTAACAGAATGAAAAGTACAAGAGGTGGTTTTTTCATTACTTTTGTCCGGAATAAGGACGTTGCTATGTATACTAATGTAACAAAATGTGCGCTAGCGTCCCACTAAAGTGAAGACGTAGTCAAAGTCTATTCCCGGCAAAACGTTGTTAGGATTTTAATATGCTGCTTTAGTGCACATTTTAGGCAGGAGGAGTCCCCTGCAAATGGTCGTTGGCATTAAATGTAAATTACTGTTAAAAATCATGGCTTTTTATCAATAAAAAATATTAAATCTTATTTTTAACATCAACAAAACCTTATCCCTCTAAAATTCAGACTTGTGTGATATATTAATCATACAAATAGGAGCCCAAAAATTTTGAAATCGATTATCTTAAAATTGTCAAAAATTAACATTTGCGTGCCTGGACTGCTAACGTCTTTCTCCTATGCAGGCGATGGAATAATGTTTAACATAATAATTACATCTTCTGTGGTCACTTGGCTCTATTGGGACACGGACTTCTCTATTTAAATGTCACATGCCCTACCTGTTTCAAACTTTAATTAAAGTATGGACAATTTGTGATGTTACCTGTGATTACACTCATGTTGATGCCCTCTATCAGTGTCTGAGGGTTACTGCATGTACATTAGAGACAGTAGGGTGGCCATATTGAACTTTTTGCTGCATGTATGTCACAAACATAAACTACATTGTTAATGTCACTTGATACAACTGTGACTGATGTGATTGCATGTTTTTCTGGTATCGATTTCTTGGTTACCTTTTAGACATAGTTTCAATGAACGGTTCTTTGAAGGTGCCATGGGACAACGTTGAGACTTTTTCTTGATTTGACCTCGACAAATTAAAGAAACAAATGGCACGCTATGCAAGAAAGACATGTAACTGTTGAAGACCTCTAAAAGACAATTCAGATCACATAAATGTGGAGAGTGTGTACCTTTGCTACGTTTGCAATAATTAGAAAGTCAAAGTGTCAAGTGGAAAACATCAAGGGGTCTTCGCCTCCTAAGCAAACCTCTAATTCAAATTACCTGCTTCGCTCTGTGCCAGGACTACCCCTAGCTCATTCTCTGCGGTGGATAAAAGGTACCACTGGGCATCTCCCAAAGACAGCTGCATGAAGTGTGTGTTAAGAACTTGTCTCTACCGAATAAAGGTCTGGTCAGACTGTCAAGTTGCTACGGCAACTGTTTCTATATCTTTGCTCAGGAGAGGCCTAATTTGGTGATGAATCAGAGATGCTACTACTAGTCAGGTTCTTGTGAAAAGCCAGACTACAAGACCTGAAAAGCATACATACCTAGTACCTACATACATGTACATACCTAGTACCTACATACATACCTCCTTGAGGGCTGAAATTAGTCCATTATTTTGAATGAAAAAGGCTAAAATCAGGCTTTTGCCTGAAAATTGATATCCCTGCAAACTCTGTTTCTTCAACCCAAGAGTCATTGGCTCACAGCATATGTGCTTACCAGCAAATCAGAGTTGTCACGTGGCCAATGACGGGTCAATCCTAAATTAAAGCACATGTCGGGTCACAAGTGTGGACACCAGTCGAATCACAAGTAACAGAGGCTGACAATAACATAAGATAACAGTGCCAAGGAAACAGAATAAATCCATTTAAAAAGGTAATGCTATTGCTGGTCATTTGCAGTGGCCCCCGCCAATGGTGGTAAGCATTGTGATAACTATTGATTGGAGCACCTGTTCCACGACAGTCGCTTTGTACAACAACCAGTACAGTTATTTCCACCATTAAGAGGGGCCATTGGAAATGTCAAGTGAAAAGTCGCTGGATTGCTATAAAAACTGCTGACATGAAAGCATCCATGCTGGTGTTGTTACGCGTGTCTCCGCAAAAATTATGACCAAAATTGGGATCTCGTGACTTTCTTGTAATGGGAAATGAATTGAAACCCTTCAAGAAAATAAACAAGGCATACCAATTATAGGCCTCTTACGGGTGAAAACAAACATAGTCGTAAGGAAAATGTTAAGCCGTACAGCCCTCCTCAATTATTGTCCTTTGGGAAAAAAAGGATACAATTCTGGCGAGAACCACGTCACCAGGCCGAAAGGATTTATAGACCTCAACTTTGTCTTTCTCTGTGGCTCTGATGTCTTCTCTTCTTATCATTCCTCGAAAACTCTGGGTGAGGGGTGTGCCTTCCACACTCAGGATGGCACAACGACAAAATCGAGGATTGACATTGAGAACCTGAACACAAAATAACATGACAGATCTCCATGCAAGACCTCCTAAAAACTGTAGCGGTCCATTTTTGTACACCCTGAGATGTCATTTACATTACACAGAATCTTATCAGATTTGACACGATTGAGTGATGGTATAGATTAGAGAGTAAATGATCTCAAACAGTTTGTGAGGATTAACTGCTTTCAAACTAAAGAGGGCAGCATTTTGTTCACTATGAAGAAATTAAAGGGCAAGAAAAAGTTGTCTATTGACAAAAGAGGGCAGTGTTGACAATGAATGGAATTGACAGTTTGGTCGAGTTCGGGCGGCCTGTTCTTGACATGGGTTTCTTGTTCTTGCACTCGAATGGCGGGAACACGACTCAAGAACACTGTTCTCGGAACAGGATCACACACCACCTGCTCGTCAGGGTTTTACAGGAACACACAGGAAAAACTCGTGAGATTTAGATTTTTGAACAGCTGCAAAAAGTAGAGAGATGGCTCACAAAGTAATAGACAGTGGGAAGTTTTGCAAAATTAACATTAATTATTTTCCGTAACACAGAAATGAATGTTCCTGTTTATATAGAAAAGAATTCAGCCCATCCAAACATTAACTCTCAAATAACGTAGGCTACATGGATGACGCCATGTTGCATGTTGCTTGTCACTAACTACCAGCGATAACCGGTTGTTTGTTCCCGGCGTTCGAGCGGCCGACTCACAAACAACAAATCAAGCTGTTCGTGAACATACAGGAACAAGCCACCCGAACTTAGCCTTTAATTTGAAGCAATCTAAAGAAATATGCCTGGTACAGAAAAGCAAACAATAGAGGCAGGTCATGGATCCTTTACATTTTGGACACTGATTCAACACGTAGCAGGCACCTGTCTATGGGATACAGAGACTGACCACAGTAAGAGGAATACATGTAAATCAAATGACTGATTAAGTTGAGAAGTGGAAAAGGTAGTTTTCTCCTCCATGTTTGTATTTAAAAAATTGTAGAGGTGGAGCTGACTCCCAAAGGATTCCATCGATGCCCTTAACCACCACAAATTTAAAGAGTTAATTTCAAGTTTAAGGTACTCTCCAAGGCCTCCAAGAGGAGCATTCAAGAGGACAACTACCAAGTACAGTGTACCAAGGTAGCCAATTTTCTTTTACCCGAGACAAAGGCTGAATTTTCTGGGCTGTCTTGCCTCAGTGTCTAAAGGAAAAAGGCTTTCACCCATCTAACAAGTTTTGAAACTGGCATTATTTGGGTACATAACCTGTGAGAGACAAATGAAAAGGTGCACACTTTCAAATTGAAAATAAAAGGAGACACTTTAACATAACAGACCATGCGGGGAAAGTGGAAGATGACATGAGCAAGATACTACTTTATTATTGAACTTGGGCCATTTTCCAATACTCAACTTCATCTCCATCTCAGGCTTTGTCCCCAAACCGATCCCCGATTGTGGGCCTGAAGCGTTTAAATTACATCGGATTACTGTAATTTTTGGCTCTCTTGCATCTTATTTGATGTTCTGTGGCACTATTAGACCAATTGCTGGCTTACAGCTTCAAAGTCAGCTATCAAAAAACTGTTGAAGCCTGAGACGGAGCCGAAGTTGAGTGTTGGAAAACGGCCTTGGCATCACCTTCACTGTGACAACTGAGCCAACCTCCGGGACGACAGTTTGCTGGTCTTCAAGTAAAACTTGTAATTCGGGCAACTACAAAGAGGATAACGGGAGGTATTTTTCTTAATTATAGGGACCACTCGTGAGTGGTATAATGGTTATTAACGGGTCAAAAACATTGTGAAGACATCCAAAAGTGAACATTTTTGGTGAAGACATTAGAAAGTGAACTTCTGTTTAAAAAATTTCAAATTAGATATTTTTTCTGCAGCACAGTCCCGGGTTGGGAACACCCACACAGAATTTGTAGTATCATACATGGCATCCTCACTAATCAAAATATATTATATTGGTCAAACTTTATCCCAAATTCCATGAAACTGATATCAGATAATGCAGTACTACAATGATGGCAATTGTGATAATGGCAATGATGACGGTATGCTGACAACTGTGACAGCAGGAATGATAACCAGACAACAAAGACAGTAATCAAAACAAAATGACGAGGCTGTTGTTTACCATTTAGTGACATATCATTTAAGCATGGTAGTGCCAAACAAAGGATTAAATTCTGACACATTTTCAAACAAATTGGTGATTTCCATCTCTTTTCATTTAAGCTTTCTTTTTCTGTACTGCCTCCCTTCATTTTGTTTCTTTTGCCTTATTATTTTCCCATTTATTCTGGGGTGGGGCGGGGGGAAGAAGGAAAAGCCCTCCTTGGCCTTGAGATGCTCATGCCAGAGCTGTTTGTAGAGAGAGAGCCGTGACATGAATGTCTCAATTGTTGGAACCAAAATGGTGGATTATACGTCAGTGCACATGGAACATTACTACACAATAGCTGCATGTTGTACTGCAGTAATGAACAGCCATGTTGGTTCCCAAGTCTGAAGTTGGCACTACTCTCTCAATATACAGCTCTGGCCCATGCACTCAAGTAATGAAAAAAAAACCAACATTTACTCACTTCTTCACCATGCTTGGACTCGTGACGGAAGCCAGCGAGACTTGAGTAGATGTAACCCTGCCTGGTGTAAGTCCCCTTCCCTGCCTGATAATCTTCAGTACTGCCAAGTCGTTGACCTTCATATCAAGCACAAAAACAGTGAGTGGGAATATGGCAAGTTTTTAGTACAAGTCCTGTTTCAAGGAGCAGAGGAAAGAATATTGCTTGGGAAGTTTTGTATTTATAAGATGAATCTGCTGGAATTCTGTTCTGTGTTTGCTTTACGAATATGAATGCTAGACATTGATGGAGATCTCATACATGTACATGTACTAGGCCTAAGCTATGACACTGTCAGAGTGCAACGAACTCGAAAAAGTACATTTGACTGAAATTAGCACATTTGATGGTTACGCTTACCCCAAGTTGCCCAGAAAATGTCTCTTTTTTTCTGATTATCAAAGGTAAATTATATTTACCCCTTAATTTGGATGATTTGCCTTATGAATGTTTGCTCCACTGACCTGGTGAGTCATAATTTGACTCATGTACTTTGACAAGGGGGGAACATATTCAGTAATATTCATATGGCCCGACAAAATGCCTAAAAACATCCATCATGACCACTTGGAGCAAATCTCCCATATCACCAACCTATGGCACTGAATATTTCCAGCTAATGTGCCTAACCGTATAGTCACCAGGTCCCTTATGTTGCCATTTACATGTACTGTGAAAACCAATCAGACTTGACAATACATGTACATGTAGGTGGTGAAATTAGGGACCTCACGACTATCACATACTTAAGTGCCTAACAGACCAGTGAGTGGAGGCGACAATACGGTCACACACGTTAGTGCTTCACGGACAAATGAGCGGAAGCTGGAAGGGCAAGGGAAGCCATTCCTCCTAGGGCCTCATCTATGAAATCTGAGCACTGTAATATGTTCAAATACAAACACAATTTTAACATGTCATAGGCCCACATGTACGTCTAGACTAGACTGGAGTTAGGTATATGAAATAGTGGCTCATAGAGGGTGCCCTATTTGGTCATTTTCAGTGCGTCGCCTCTTTGAATCAGTCTGACAATGATGCTTTCAGATTATCACCCATTGCTAGAGTATGGTGAGGATATGTGAAACTAGACTTTTACCGATAACTAGTGATTGCTGGAGAAACCAACAGCACTCTTGTTTTTGAAAGATGTTTTGAAACTGGTTGGATTATCGTCTAAAAATTGTGCCTGTGGATTTTATCGAGAGTTTACCTGAAGAAAGGATAGGCCTAGCATACGAATAAAATGCTATAATTCATAAGCTACATTTTATTATCAATCTACACTCGTGGAATTTTTTGTTGAAAATCATCGAATTGCACAAACTTTTGTACACTCGGCCAAAAAGTGATTGCCGCCATTGTACAGCACAAATTGCATGGTACGCATCATGAAGCAACTTTTAGTGGAATTTTGTCGCACAGTGTGCTTTCAATATAGACAACATCAGTTGGAAATCGTATCCAAAACTGCATTTTAAAGAGCACCTCTGAGGAAAACATGTTTTTTTGTGTGATTTAATCTGTTCAAATAAATATGTAAGCATCCAGATCGAATGCAGTGTCATTAATTTTCAAAAATTTCAGAGCTCAACTAGGCTAGTAGTAGGCCTAGGCCTAGAGGGCCTACAGTACAGTACATGATGTACTATTACTTTTTATTAGTATTACTTAGTATTACTAACACAGTAACAGACACCAAATCCAAAACTCTGGTTGGAGCTTTTCTGCTAACACTTCTATTTTAGCATGTCTTCCCATAGTCAGTGAAGTCATTATAACATGTATCAACAACCGGTCATTCTAATTTCCGTCAACACACTGTCATAAAATCCTTAGCAATAAATAACAAGCGCGTGTCTTACCTGGAATACATATCGAGGAGGCCGCCATCTTTTAATTGCACGGCCTCTTGATGGCGCTCTTGCTGAATCGCTGAAAAAATCACCTTGCTCAGGTCTGAAGGTAGCTGCCTGCCTCAGGCTCTTTGCAAAATGACCTACAAGTTGGGGTTTTTGGTGACAGAAATACCCCGAGTTGAAAGCCACAAACCCTAAATTCATGATTTATAGAAATGTCTCTATGACCCCTTTCTATGATAGCACCTCTTACGAGTCATTTCATGTAAATACCAGATAAAAAAATTTTTTTTTCATACTTTGATGAAAGGACTTGAGATGCAAGGAAACAAAATGCACAAATATTTCACAAATCCACTTATATC
Source organism: Acanthaster planci (assembly GCF_001949145.1). The sequence goes on from NW_019091552.1 coordinate 157,544, forward strand.
ACTTTAAAGTATCATCCTTCCCTCTGCTTGAGACAAAGGATATCGTCTCAAGTGTCTCCCCTAGGTTCTTTTTACAGCTTGCATTAAAGTATGTTTTTATAACTTGCCAAATTGCTCCTCAAAACGTCAACTTGCCTAGGGATCTCCGAATATTTTCCTTTTGGCTGTGATGAGGGCCAACATTTGGTCTTTTCATGTGAGGTGAGAAAATCTTGGGCAATTGTATCCTGCTGTGACAGTATTGCCTCAGATATGGTCATTTTTCACAAAACAGGTAATTGCATTTTGGGGGTTTTCCTCAGTTTGCAATCAAAAATACAAAATGAAATTCAAAGGCACGCTTTTGTGATTCTGGTACTGTTTTTATGTCTTTTGAGTAATGGATACATAAAAAAAATCTAGTATCCCTCCGAGCCCTAGCCCATGATTTGCCCTATTGACGTCTTGGGTTATTGTTACCACGGGATTTTTGTACTGGTACATGTACATAAATGACTCCTATTGGAAGAGCAGGGTTTACGACTCATCCCCGACGGTAGCCTTCCCACAGTCTCTTTGTCGCCTGCCTGCGCTGCCACCCAATGACACAATCCACCGGCAAAGAAGAAACCAAATTGTTCGCACAAATCTCTTGGAAACGTTTTATAGTGGTCAAAAAACATCTTGGGCTTAGCCCTAAACCCTTAGATGTTTCACTGGCCGAAACCTTTCTGTCAGCAAATGCCACATTGAGGCAAAATATCATTGGAGTTGCAGTGGTGGAAATAGACAATCAGAGTGGAAATATTTGATGATGGTTTCCGGTGATCATTCTCTCAGATAAACCAAGTTGTGAATAGTCAGATATGAATAAAAATTAGAGGTTTTACATGTATGCCTGTTGTATCAGAACAAAGGGCTTTTCTGCATTTTCCTATTTAAGAAAAAGCGTATTTGTTCATTTTTTATTTATGAATACATGTATTTCAATTTCACACTTTTCTCTTTAAAACATACTCCAGAGCTAATACATCAGTAAAGAAAAAACCCAACTTACTTCCAAAAAGTTATAGGAATCAATTTTGAAATCTAAAAGGAGAATCTTGCAACTTCTTTAGGAACGGAATGGCCCAGAATCAAGCCCTGCAACCCAGCATCCTAACCACTAGACCACAAACTAAACAAATCTCGTCACTAAAACTACACCATATTGATTAGATTGTTGAAGAAGTGTAAGCATTGACAGCCTCTTTTAATTTTGCTCCATAAGCTGATATATTGCATTTTTATTGCAAATCTTATGTATTAACGATCATGGCAAAACATATTCATTATTTTGAAGCTGAGACTGTAATTTCCCTGATCTGATGAGTTCACAGATATTGAATGAACTGGACAATCCATTCCTTCTGTACCTTCGTGATGTGCATTTCTTTTGCAACAATACCAGGGTCACTTTTTTGCCCAAATAGAGCTTCAACTCTGTTTCTGAAGCTCCATCACAGAAAATTTGAAGAGGCCCATCACAACCGGGGGCGGGGACATGTGAGACATAACACAGAAAAAGTGGGAAACAACAAAGTGAAAGTACCCAACATGATGCTATGCCTATATCAGAGCTGTTTCCATTTCACGAAGAAGGCAGCATCAATTCTAGAAGACGCTGAGTTACTTGAATCACCATCTGTTATAAAGTAATGACATAAGATTGTTTGAGAAGCACACACTTCATGACAAGTTGCAGGTTGGGACAGGAGTTACCCGATGTACGGAAGCAAATGTAATCCCAGACAAAGAACAAGCCCTGCCTGCAGATTGGGCTATACAGAAACGTCAACAGTCAAAATATTTCAACGAAAAACAAAATGGTTTCCTAGATGAAATGTTCAACCTTGGTGAAGTGGTCAAAATGTGACCCTGCTGTTGTTGCAGGACAGTACACATCAATAAAAACACACAAAGAAACAGATCTCACGTTATTTTAGCCAAATTGAATCAACAATAGACGATTCTGGTGTCAGTGATTGACAGTGCAAACTTCAAACAGGCCTTAATCAAACAGATGATCAATAAAAGTTAACAAGCTCCAGCTCCAGATGTTTTAGTGCATTCGGTTCTGACTCCTTGCCCGCTCAGTTGGGCTGTACGCTCGCAGCAAATTTTACCTGCACTGGTTGCACAATAGCCGACGTGCTACGGTAACCGTACTGGCGTAACACGGGGGGGGGCCTTAAGAGTTTGTCTTCCCACACCCCCCACAGATTTTAGTATTAAATACCATTATCTACACAAGTGCATTTGTTTTAATCCCCGATATTTTATAAAAGTGCCCTTTTCAAATAATCGCCCTTTTTACCTCAAATCCTTTGTTACAAGTGTCCTTTGCCTAAAATAGTTGTCCTTTCCCTAAAACTTCCACTTTTCACGAACGACCGAAATGTTTGTACAAGGCCCCTAAATAATGTCACATGATTAGGCCGATGTGCATTCAAAGTCAGAAATTGCCGTTGATCTCTATAGGGCCTGAAAGTAAAAGGTCACGCCGCAAGCTTCAGGAACCCTCGCGCAGCCCGCCTGGCGTTTCCATGGGACTACCCTATCACGTTGTATAAATTTTGGAAGAATAACCCTTGATTTAAACCACCCCAAGAAACACAATGTCGAAATTGTATCTTTATTTTTCAAGTTGTGTTGTCGAAAAGTCCAGGCATTATCGCTTCTTTTGTCCATGAGCATTTGCTTTTCACTCATGTACTTACGTGAAAATGAGAATGCCAGGTAATAATGCTTAACGTTGTGAAGATTCACCTACCTACAGTCGGTGGGTTAGAACTAGCCCAATGAAGTTCTTGCTTACACAGGTTTGACAAGACTTCAGAATTTTTCGAGAATGCAGACTATTCCTTGAAGATTATTTCGCTTCTTTCTTCAACGAATTATGATAAATTGATGAAGCTAGTTTGGTCATGGTCTTTTTTTTTGTGGTCTAAGTTTTTCTCTATTGGTGATTTATTGTTGTGTAAGTACATAGCAATAAGCAAGCAATCAACCCTTTGTAAGAAACATTTTAATTGAGTAAATTCTGGGTTCACAATCTGAACAGGAAAATGCGCACTGAATCATGTCTGCCCTCGATGACATCACAGCAACAGCGCCCCCAGTTGTCCAGGAGAGCATAATTAATTTTAAATGTTTAAAAAGTGCTATTAACGGGAATGTCAATGAGTATTCACACATTAATAGAGTAGTGTTATGTGGCAGAAAAATCATGTCTGAGAAAAATTCATAGCAACTACACTTTAATATGCTAGTAAAAGAACTTTTTCAGGAGTACTTTTTTTTAATTAAAGAAGTACATAGACGAAAAGAAGTGCGAATTCTAAATTTGTTCCTAGTGTACGGCTACGAATGCGTGTCCCTAGGTGTCGACCTTCAGGCTCTTGTACTAAGGAGGATAGTAGGTGGCGATCGCTGCTCACACGCTGGTTGTCACGTTAGGTGTGAACACAACGGACGACATTGTGGTTCATCCCTCCCAAGTCGTCTGCAGATATATACGTTGTATATTGTATTTGAATTTCACCGTGTTCACGGTACGACCACTCTGGATACTTGTAACCATGGAAATTTGGGGAAGTGGATGAACAGTGCTCTGTAATTAGTCTCTTCATACGATGAAAAAATGGCAGGGCCAAGTTGATGTGGTCCACTAAATTTGTCCATTTTCTTATTTTATAAAATTCTACGTTTTCATATTATAGTCCTCATTTTAAATCTTTGAAGTGGTTTTGAATTTCGGAACCAGTGGCAACATCCAAAGTTCGTAATTTATTTATTTCATTCATTATTTCTAATTTTCAAAAAGCAATGCTAATGGTTGCATAAAAGCCGTACTTCGTGCTACATTATGACGGTGTGCGGCGTTCTCATGCTTTGTTTGCCTCACACGTGTACACCTGCGGCTTTTGGGCAGAACAACATGATGCACTTGCGGCATCGCTCAATGCCAGGCGACCTTCTTATGGTGATCTGAAGTCAAAAAATAGCCTCGTGACGTGCCATCGCCTCGCCGCCATGATGCGACGCTGCGACTTCTCTGTCGCTCTCCTACCGTCCCTTCGTGCCTTCGACCTGTTGCTTTGTGCTGTCGACCCGTTTTGTCGTGTTATTCAGTTGTCGCGTCGTACCACCTTGTCGACCTGTCGCGTTGTGCCTTCGCATCGTGCTATCGCTGTTGCCATTTCGTGATCACATCTAGAAGGCCCTATACACGCACATCATTTTTTCCCAGAACTTGTGACATACACCCTCTATTGGCCTTGATAATCACCTGTCATTTCTTAGAAACAGTAAGGAACGGCGGCATTATACGACGGACGACGACACGACACAACAGCACAACACGACGCTACAACTGCACGACGCGACGCCACGACGGCACCACGCAATGCATTAAACAAGCATAAAAGTAGTGAGAAAGGGGGCTACGTCACGACGTGATGACACGACGCAACGGAGCTGTCGCAGCGTCGCGTCCCGGAGTTGGGACGTCGGCACGGCGGCAACGTAATTTTGTCGTCTATCCGGTTCATAAGTGTGACGTCACTTCAGTTTAAACCACGCCCACTGCACATACACTGCATATAGAATTACGTGCATTGATCGCCATTATTTTATTTTACATGGAACCACGGAACCGAAAGTTAACGTGCTATTTCAGCGATCGTCCAGTGGGGGCCCGCAAATCGTGGTACGCACGAGCTCATTAATATTTTGTGATCCCTCGGGGTTTTTACAAAAAGATATGCCAAAATCAGGAGGGATCATAGAAATATTTCTATAAATCCCGAATTTGGGACAGGTAGTTTCCAGTTCGGAGTAGGTCTTTCATAAAAGGACCCAAATTGCGCATAGTTTTACTACTATTTCGGAGGTGGAAAAGCAATAAAAAGTTTGATGTGGCTAACCTTCGTTAAATTGAAACAAATAGTGATCTTTTTTGCCATGGTCTTGAATTTCCAGTGAAAAAAACGGATGCCAACCTCTTCATGACGGTCAACAGGGGGCGCTATTTCGGTCTGATTTTACACTGTTTTCTATGGCCACGTATTTGGTGTAGTGCAACCTTACTTTGGTTGGACAGTCGATGTTAGTTCCCCGAAGTCTGTCCAACCTCAAATCATGTTAAATTTGTAGATTTTGCCGTCTAATTGTTCGTGCTTATTGGTAATTATACCTCCCATTATAGGTAATCATACCTCCCAACTAAGACATGACCCTCTACTCTATCCCGCATTTGTAAATACCTAAGACAGTCTCCCTATGAAACAAACGTGCAACTTGATCGCTGAGAAGTGTTTTATTTTTAGCTCTGTGGATAATGCATCATGCCAGCTGCGTAAATCACGCTCTGGCACCTCGATACAAGACATTCTGATTGGGCAAGAGTCTGTGAGCGCGCGGCTCGCTACGCGCGCGCCTATTGGGCTATTTGCACAGGTAATATTCCAGAAAATGGACAGAGGTGTTCACGAAAAGGAAGGTAAAATTCATGAATAAAATAGCTGGAAATTCATCATATATTGACTTCTTTTGATTCTCTGACTAAAAGGTATTGATGAATGTCGGTCTCATAAACTAACGTTTAGGACCGGCTCAGGAGACTGAACGCTGATAATTAGTCGCGTCTTTTCTCATGAGCCGGTCTTTAAAGCAAATATTTATTCCCCTAGTAAACCCCAAGGTTCACGTATTTTTCAAAGGGAAATTATTAACTGCGCATGTCCTCTAAAGGGGTCATTTGCATGCGTTATGAGGGCCTTGGGAATTTGTGCCAAGCAAACAGCTGCTTCATTTCATGAAATTTACGTCTTGATTTCACTTTTAGGAAGTAAAAATGCCTACCCAAAATATTTTCATGGTAAGAAAAGGCCTTTTCCTAAACGTGTTTTGTGAAAATAAAATTGAGAAATAGTACCAGAGTGGTCACAACTAGTAATTTTTGTGAACTGCTATTTTCGAAAGCGGTAGTTTGTTTACGTTTTGATGCGAAATTTGAAGGTCCCAAAAAAGAATTCGAAGTTTTCCTGAAGTTTTCAAAAGTGGGCTATGGTGAAGAGAGGAGTGAACGTTTTAGATTTGTTGACCTTTTTTGCTAGATTTTGTTCTCTTCCCGACTGGATGCGTTTGCATATCGACCTAACTCAGCACCGATTCCGCTCATTCTGCATAATCTTGCGCTGCAGTACGGCCTTGCAAGCATAAGAATTCAGTGACTCGAGAACGAAAGACGAACTCAAAAATACAGTATGTTAGCATGAAATGTATTATTGAAACTCTCCACTCTCCCGAAGCGCACAAATGGCAGGAGTGCGGCCCGCTGATCAGAGAGAGCATAGGCTACTCCCTGTCATGCAAGAATATAGGTACTCCTGACTCGGGAGTAATACTCGCATCTTCACTCGTGTTAACAGGAGTAACCGCCCGAACGCACCCCAATTAAGCCATTTTTTCGGACCTCAGAGCTGGGAAGGGGAGGATTCCACTGCAGAGGCGTAAATTTGCACCAGAAAGGGGGGGGGGGTAATTTGTGTGGGGATGGCTTGCCAGTAATGGAAATTTGAAAAGCGGGGGAAGAGTGCTGGAACCATTTAGCACGGGGGGAGGGCGATGTTCATTATATATAGATGAATATCTGTAATATACAGAATCTTATGGGGATATATACCATCATCCCTCGAGATTTACCCCATTAATGTTCCGCTGACTGGATGTTCATGGCAGCAAGTAACCTGTAATGGTTTGTGTGTGTCAGCTATTTGTAAAAGGGATTAGCCCATCCCAGCATCCGGTCAGGGGGAGGGGCGGATGCGAGAGAACACAGCACGGATTCATTTCAATAAAAATAGACCTATTACAGGTCGGACATAACGCGATTGGTCAGAACAGCATAGGACAGGGCTTGGACGTGTCGGTCTGTGTGGTTCGTGTAAGCATGGGGTGGGCCTTAATGGATCGGTCGCTGTGGTTCGTAGAAGTGACATTGTTCCAACTCCTACACTCCTGCTATGTAAAACGCGTAACCTCCTATTAACGCACAGAGCCATAGGGATAGTATCTTCACAGTGCTGCAATGCTATAAGATACCAATTGATACATTCGACATTACACTTAAAATATTCACAAATATTAGTTTGGCAATTGCCTATTGTGTGATTTATTCACAAATAATGCATCATTTGCTGAAGCTTACATTGCCAAAAATGACTTATCTAATGTGCAGAAACGTGCCTTGTGAATCTTAACAAGTAAACTTAAGGGCAAAATCTGAAATTATTGACTGGTGACCAGCGAAGATTCTGCCTTTGTTTTCCGTATAGATTACTAATCCGTCGACCGAATCCAAGTTATGACTGTATTAGCACTACGCTTGCATGCAGTTGGCATTCCTGCATAGAATGCTTTTCCGATGTAATCATTTGCCATATTCAGGAGCGCGTGCGACGGATGCGCAAGTGTGGTGCCAACACAGTATTTGTGTCTCGTTGACTTTTCAATAAAACACCTAAGTCTAGTTTTTACCCTTATTCAATAATTACACCCTTTGGGGGGAAAAGGGCAATATTGTTTCCGTGAAACACAATCTTAGGATGCATCAATAACTGCCTGAATTTAAAAAAAAGTTTCAGAAATTTTCAAACGTAATCATGGGAAAGTTTCTTTTTTTCAGTTGCTATGCTTTAGAAGGTGGGTGTGAACAGTTTGCAATTTACAGAGCATAAAATCACGAGAAGAAAATCGAGAAATCTGAGAATTAACACACTCTGCTGTTAATCTAAGCTTACCACCTATAGCAAGTTTAAAAGGGAAATTTCGTATACGTATCACAACCTAGCCTTTTTTTGTTCGAAGAATGCAACTGCTCTTTTGTTGAATCCTTCGTACTCCATGTCAACCTCATGATCTACGTTAATCCATGTACAGTACTGGCAATGGTCCAAAAATAGAACTCGATCTCTACAATGAGCATGTCTGTAGAACTATTTCAACAGTCCAACGTACTTGGATAAGTCAATAATTAATTAATTTTTGTAACACAATGGTATCCAGCAACTCCCGCTGACTAGTGTCCCATTGAAGACAGCCGGGGTTCAGCGACCGAAACGTTGCACCCAATATTCTTATTATACAGTTCAAAGAGCAATACATCTAAACCCGACCATGACTACGTTTTCAACCTCAGCACAACGTCTAATAGATCTCCGAAAGCTCAGAGCTTTATGGACCGATTTCCTGTGCTATCATACAGAACTCGTTGTTCCTTTATGACAAAGCTCCCAAACAAAATAGACTCTAAAAATACAAGTTAATCCACATTTACAAGTTGAAGGGAATGCGTATATATGTGAAATTCCATTCAGACATCGCGTGGCATTATTTCCTCTTAGATCTTAAGTCAACATTACTGGATCCAAAAAGAAAACAACCATCCTAATGCACCACTGGCAAAAACGCGGAACGTCTTTTACGCTTGTATTTTTGTTTAGTTACTGCTTGGTCTCGTCAGGAACTTCTAATGTTTATGCTGAAATCTTCTGGTCTCTTGAAGTCAAGTTAAACTGGTCCACGTCAAGCTCTTTGCAAATAATCATGAAATGTAGACTTATTTACCACACATATAAAGTGCTTTCCCGAAAAACTGCTTATTAATTTGTGATATGGAAATTAAAAAGTAAGCATTCTTATGTAAACACAACATAACTGTTAATAATGAAAACGATCAGGTATGTTTCGACAAATTCATATTCTGTTCGGTAGATGAGCTTTCATTTAATACATGTTTTGTCTAAAGAGACAAGGGGTAAATGAACAAATTACAATGTATATCTCATCGACAATGTCTACAGAATCAGCAGGGTAAAACCAAAACCTGACAAAGCAGCCATCTTGATCTGGTCCCTGACTTGGTGCTTTGTTAAGGGTAGTTTATATTGCTCTTCCCTATTCGGCTTCGCCCTGTGAAAAGCTTGGAATACCAGACTTGCCGCAGTATCGGACAGGAAATAGGGAATATGCCATTGTTGTTGGTGTCACGGTCTCATACGCTGTGCTGGCTTCTCCGAGAGGGAATTGCTGAGTGGTGTACTTTCTTGAGAACTTCACTTTGTAAGTTCATTAGGGTTGTACTGGTGTATACTTGAAATCACGTGGACGTTAAAGGGTACCGGTTGAATCCAGGATTTCTGCGGCGCACGCGACAAAATTGTGCGAGTCGTGCTGAGTGTGCGGTCTTTTCCTTGAACTTAGCAACGACAGCCTTGACAGACTCGCTTTTGACAAGAGGAAGAACAACCGCGCCATCATATTTTATCTCTCTGGAGACCGCTGCCCTAACGGGACTTCCCCCAAGGGATCAAAGGGCTCTGTTGTTCTGAGCCAAGTCCCAAATCTATATGATAATGCGAGTAAGTACTAAAAAAATAATAGCCCGGCATGAAGAGAAGTTAGCATCTCGGATACATGAGCATGTGACCGTCACGTGATCAATTATCTGCTGAATCTGCCCGGACAAGTGAGCACAACTTAAAAGTCTGACCGTGACATTAGCAATCAAAGAATCTTTTGAATTTATCCAGCAACAATTCGCTGTCACTCAACAATATAACCACTGTATGAAAACAATGCAGGATTCGTTGGGATAGACTCACGGAGATAACCTCCGTAATCGCCAGTAGAATAGTTTTTGGGCGAGAGAAAAAAAGGTTTAATAATTTGCCATTCGCTATTTAAGGGTCAAACGAAAATCCAAAAGCAAGTTGGCCGTTGCGAGAGAGCTTATAAAGAAGTTAGGTTTACATTGAACGAAACACAGAACCAAACCGATTGGCCTCCTCAATAATCATGACTATTTATGGTGATGACTTGGTATCCTAGCAACGTCCAGTCATTCCGTCTCGTCGTCTAGAGGAAAATTCCTCGACGTCATAGATCCCGAGAGGAGTCTGTCCACCAAGCGGAGAATTTGCAGGTTCTTTTGCCTTTGTTGTTCCTGGTAGTCCTGTGCCTTAATGTATTCCGTCCCAGGCTCTTCTGAAACGAGAGACCAAAAGTTTCTTATAGAAATAAAAAGTTGTCAGTAGACTAATCTTGGAAGACGCAGGGCCACAACTGTGGTGGCTCCACAGGCGTTAAATGATCTCCATTACACTGGAGATTATACAATGCCTCCATAAATCCTCGTCACCTGATTGGTGGATGGTTGATTACATGTCGTTGAATTATTTGTTCTATTAAACTTCATATCACCTGACTGCCCCCTTTCATATATTTCACTCCCAGTAAGTAAGAGGAAAATAAGGTAGAGGCGGGAACCAGTCCAACAATGCAGAGGCCGCGCTTTGGAAACGAATAATGTTTCGCGAAATGGCGGACGATAATTTGCGAGGACCATTTTGTTCTCCAAACAGAAGAGGAAATGATGACTATCGAAGATTTTTCAGGTATTGTATAAAACAGAGAATGATTCCTTCGCATTTGTGTAACGGTAAGTATAGTTTCATTCGGTGACACATAAAATGTTCCATTGCACTCGGCTTCACCTCGTGAAATGGAACTTTTCTTCTGTCACTGTAAGAAGCATTCTCAACATTACACTCTCTAGCGCTATTCTCTTTATATACAGCTCTGGGTGGCGCGAGCCAGTAGCGCCGCCAATTGATTCACTACTTAACTGGTCATCCCCATTCTCTTATTTTTGCACGGCAAGAGTTTATGTGTAAAATGTCTAAAAAGCGAAAGGTTTCAAGGTACATTGCCTATCTTGTTTTTGCCTAAGCGCAAAGGGTAACAATCAAACTTCGAAATGCCGCAAACGTCTTCACGTGCTTTGCTAGTTTTAAAATACTATGTCGTCTGATAAGATAAAATTTGAGCTTGTTCACTACTGTCACATTCAACATTGTGAGAACTGGTATGTAGAAGTTAGTCTCCCGGATCTGACTTCTAATGAAGTGCTGGATAGGCTTGGTATTGAACTGTTTGTTAAATGATGGCACTGCAAACTGCGAGCCTCAAACTTTGATTGCACGTTACATGTCGAAAAGGCCTGGCAACTTGTCCGATCTGGACAAAGAAGCAGTTTGTTTAATTGTTTCCTTCTGGTGGTGGGTTTTGGCACGAGTTTACTTACAGGTGTGATCTTCAGAACACAATGTAATATTGTTCACACCCCCCCACACACACAAACAAAAAAACTGGGATAGGTATACACACAAAAGTTTGAAGGTTCGCTGTACTCTTCGTTATTATGTATTATTTTTAATGTGAAGTCGCTCAGGTGTGATTAATTGGACGACTGAAAGTACTTATTAATTCAAGCACGAGTGACGTCAAAATCCCAATTGGCGACACAAGAAGAGGCAGTTTTAGCTTTCTGTCGCCTTGCTCGGTAAGAACTGCCATTAAGGCTGAGATTGGTCACGAACAGCTCGATTTTTTGTACGTGGGTCGGCCGCTCGAACGCGGGGAATGTACAACCCTGGTAGTTAGTGGCAAGTAACACGACGGCGCCCTTGTAAGTTCTTTGGGGTTAATGTTTCGATAACTGGACTCAATTATTTTTATATATACAGGAAAATTAAGTTCTGTGTCATGGAAAATTATTAATTTCAGTTTTGCAAAACTTCCCCTTGGCTCCGGCTTTGTAAGCCATTTGCAAACCATTTTTTGCTGCTGTTCTAAAAATCAAAATCTCAGGAAGTTTTTTCGTGCGTTCCAGTAAAACACTGACGACGAGGTGGTGTGTGATCCAGTTCTGAGAACATGTTTCCGCAGTTCGAGCGGGAGAACAAGAAACGCGTGTCAAGAACAGGCTGCTTGAGCACGACCTAAATGGCTTGCTCAGTGATACGAGAGCATATACGCTAATAGAGCGTTCTCCTTCCAAAATATCTGTTTAAAGTCGCGGTTCAGCTTTTCGGTTTTGAAAAGTAAATTGTTAAATTAACAGATAGTGTTTGTCTAAAACAGCGTGTTGATTTTTGACTTTTATTGTACTTTGCTCGTACATTCATTTCTTGTCTTTTAATGATGAAGGTGTAACTATGAGGGATGCATATTAACGTACACATCCCCCTTCTTAGCCTTTTTAAAGGTGATAAATACGAAACAATCTTAAGATGACATTTCGATTTTTCTTTAGGGAACGAAATGTCCAATTTTTGTGAACAAACATGGTAGGAGGGTGAATGGATAAGAACCCGACGATCACATTTTACAGCTACGTGCATGTTGACCTGCATGTCGTGGATATTTTGTAAAGCATTTTCTTAAATTGTGACGGAAAAAAATTAAACAAAGATCAGTTCCGGGCCCGTGCCTCGGCTGTCTGGATCAAAAGCCAATGCCTGACATTTCATCGCGATAGACAGTAGAGCCTGTCATTGGCATTAAAAGCCATTTTTTTGCCTTTTCATCACCAGGCCTATTTGAGTAACACGCTAGGTTTCTGTCAATTCAAAGCTTCATAAAGGCCCTTAGAAATTACTGGTGGAGTAATTGCCTTCAGTTATTGATACTGACATATGCCCGCCAGACACAACGTGGGAAGTAAGTTGCTGGTTCTAAAATAATGCTTTCGAGCCGCTCCGGGCAATGGCGGACGCGAAACTCCATCCTCAGAACACCTGTGTAGTGCCTCAGGACACATTTGCTCTTTGGACAATAGCCGTTGCACCCCATTTGAAACAAACAGGTTATATCTTTTAAGTGGACCTGGATCTGACTATTTTTGTTGTTCCTTATCCAGAGCAGCAGGAACCTTCTTCCAGGTATTTTGTTTACTTGTACGCCTAAATAATAACTTCCAGTTCAACACATGAAAAAAATTCTTCCTCTTTCTCATCGTTTAATTTAATGGCGCTGTGACTTTTTTAATGAAGCCATTTTGAAGAACAACGCCTTAAAAGTTACAGATGTCTTTTGAAATTGACAGCAAATAAGTGAGTATATCGAAGTGGATATATTAACTTGACATTACAGTGCCAGATATAGCAAAACGCAGCGTAGAAAAAAACTCAAGCATCACATGTCGCTGTGGACTACATAACGCCAGCGGGAGTCCTATCCCCTAATTATTAATTCCTAGAAGCCAGTCTTCTGTGCCTTTGGTATCCTTACGGTAATCCCAGTGGTGTTTTCGAACGGAAGTCCCCATAGGTGCGTCCTTTTTACGAGACTGTTCATTACTTCTATGCCCACTCCCTATCAACTGCCATTTGACCAGTTCATATTCAGATCCTACATACAAGGTGCTATTTTCCCAGAGACAAACCGCTGCTCGAGTGCTCTCTAAATAAACTGACAGAGAGGATGCAACGCTGACTGCTTATCTCCGTTCTCTCGGTTATACAGTGTAAACAATGCGTGCCCCCGTGCCTCGTGCCCTCGGACTGTGCACTGTGTCTTGTCATTGGAAACGGTTTATTTTGCCAGAAATGGTACAGTGGTCAACAAGCGCAACGGTAACAGGTTATAAAATATTCTGGCGGTACATGCTACTTTGAGGTTCAGCTTGAAAGAGGGACGAATGTGCTGTGTTTTGACTATATTGTTGCTTTTATTGGCACATTCAAAATCCTGGCTTCGGCTCACGCATTGATCTCACGTTCATCACTGGATCAAAATAAAATGTCCTATATTTGGTTCCTGTGATAAAAACTGGTGGTTCTGGAATGCACTGACACATGGCACGGAAGTGCAAATTCTTGCAGCTGAAGTCTGACGTCGAGGCCTTGAATGATGCCAAAATTTGAAAACAACACAAAGTGTATGGGGAAGAAAACCCACACAACTTATTTGGTACATGACTTACCGTCTTCCTCCGAGAACGGGGCTATTCTTTTGCCGAAGTGAACCATGCAACCCTTTACCGAGCATCTCCTAGCTGCGTGACACGACTGTAGGCACACTGCTGAAATCACCAGGAAAAGCAACAGCCAAACCAGCCCTATGGAAATTACAGCATGGGAATTACAGTGTAGTTAGGATCATTGCACTGATGACACTAAAAGGAATCACACGACTGCGAGCTCGGGATGCAAATGCACATGTTTATACTTCTATCTTAGGTTTTGGCTCAAAATGTTTGGAACAGCTGAGTATGGGCAAAGATGCGAAAATGGTAAGGTCCCATTTTAAAACAAAATTTCTGATGACGTCACAACCCTAAATAGAAGTAAGGGCCATAGCTGCGGGCAAAACCGATCGATCGCCCAACGCACTGAGCAAGATCCGAACAGCCGAACAACAAAATAATTGTGTCACGACCGCCACAATTCCGCCTTGGACAGGTATGTAGTCTGGTTCCCCGGACTAAGTATAGCGACCATTTTGAAAGGTTTTATAGGGTATGGTAGCCGCTACGGTCATGTGACAGAAAGGGTAAGAGTTCTGCCCTATTCTGAACATTTCCGAAACCGGCCAAAATTTTTCAAACCCCTTTGGATAATTATTATAATAATACAATATTCGCGAATGTTCAGCCTAGAGAAAACGTTTTTCTTCGAAGATTCCCTAACGTGAATTACGAAAAAAAGTTCTTGCATATTTCTTTTTATCATTTTGCAAATTGATCTCCACTTTTGCACAACTTTAATTATGCTGTTAAAAACTAAAGACGAGTGGGCAACGCTCCTTAAAATAGAATCGGGCAGGTATTTCGTCACACTCGACTTTTAAGGTCGACACTTGCCGTCAACATTATTACGAAAGGGAAACAGCCTAACGCCTGAATAGAGGCGCTCTTCACCTGATACGAATGTGAACAGTTGATGATTTATTTGCTTTTCAATCTTTCCAATTTTATTGTGCACTTGCGGTTCATATTTGTGTAAGTTAACTCAAAATGAAAACGCTACGTGCTCTGGTTTTAGTTATCAAAATTTATTTCAAAAAAAGGAAGGACATTTTACAAGGTATTGATTTATTACAACATTTCCGGTGAACCAATATATCACGTCTACGCGAATGGTTTCAGAACATCCAAGCAAGGGTTCGCGCAGCTAGAAAGTCACCAACGACATGTTACAGCGCACCTTTGGCAGATCATACCTTGGCCTAGTATTAGAAGCTAACTGCCGAGCGCGTTTGGCAGTATTTAAGTTCTTTCAAGAGTTTTCTTGAAAGTAAAGGCGACCAATAAGACCAGTAATGTGCACAGCTCGCTGTACGTAATGAAGCGTTGTGCTTGCCACTAGAGTCCGCATTATCACTTTCCGCATGATCAATATAACGCACCAAAATAGCCAGCACGGTCGATTTCAAAATTCTCTCGGCCTACCGTCGTTTCATTTTCTACTCTGCAGATCCGTGGCGTTGCACTTGTCATCGCCGTTCATGGGTTGGAGATAGCAGTATGAATACGCACTTTATAATGCGATTTTGACGTTATGCTATCTACGATGACTTTGTAGCCATATCTGGTGGAGTTTAGGGAACAAGCCACACGAATTAGATTCTGAGAAAGATTTCTAATCGAACGCTGGTTGATTGTTTCGGCGACCAAGCATTTTGCAGGACGCGGCAAGTGGAAGAGTGTTTTCAGCCAGGCCTTTGTAAAACCAAACAAAACGAAAAACCTGGCATGGTAAAAAAGAACATGGCATTCATTATAAGAACACTATAATGTGTCTCATCATTTTGAATTCATTTACATGTACATGTAGCCTACATTTATTTTTAAGCATAGTTCCTAATGAAGTGTTAAGCCTTTCTACCCGAAGAACACAAATTATCGCAAATTATCTAGCATGAGTTTCAAGGATATCACCATGGTTTCTCATTGCAACACTGTTCAGTTAAATTTAAATTTTTTTTTACGTAGACACGGGCATTCTACTGCCCGAAAGGTGTTGGTTCATACCAACACGCCATTAAAATAGTTAAAATGGGGCCCAACTGAATGCTCTTAATTAGTTTAAAGTGGCATCTTTCAAGTTGATGGAATATGGTACTTTGGGGATTCGTGCCAATTCTTTCCCGTCTTGTCAAATTTCTGTGGCCGGAAAAAAATAACTTATTCGTACAAGTCATTTCCCCTTTTGCTGTTCTTTTAATGCGAAGACCCAGGTAAATTACTGCGGTGTGGTTAATCACGTAAATAATCACAATTGCCGTTTTCTATGCATTCAAAAATTGGACAGAATTTAGCATGAAAGCTACTTCTTGGGGATTAAATAAAAAGATATCACTGTATATGTGTAAAATTCTGAGTCAGAGAGTTTGTTTTTAACTCTTAATTTTTGTCCATTTATTGCGATCCAAATTTACTTACAACAGACATAATGATCTTTTCCTATTTTGCACGGTCGACATGTTTCACAGACTGGATAATGTTAGTATCATTAAAGAATCCAGGCGATTCTTTTTTTCTCCGAAAAAAACCTTGTGATGTCATTTATGGAAGATATTGTTCAGTTAATATGTTTCACTGTTTAAACTGTGAGCCAAGATTAAATTTTGCTAATTGAAAACATTTCTGACAAAAGGTTGCTCGTTGTTTATTGCTATAAACTTGCACAACAATGAATCACCAAGGAGAAGGAAACCCAGAACAGTAAATGATCAAAATGTTCAGCAGATATTTATGTATAAATCTAGGCAACATTGAGGTTTTCTTCCTCGAATGTCATCACAGTTTTCCTCATGGATGTTGAAATTCACCTGACCATAAGACTAAAAAGGCGGAAAAAACTTTTAAAACAATTGTTACAAAGGTCAGCTGAAACAGAGATGTGCAATTTCCTGGATTGTATTTTGCAATTTTGTTTCAAAAATGCACAAATAGACTGTTTCTAAACAGTTTGAAATTAAAATGGAAATTTAATCGAGTGTTTTTCTAATTGCATAAATGTCGCAAAACAACAGCGAGTAGGAAGAAGTTACAGAGAAGTACCGACATCATAGACCTCGAGCTGGACCAGGAGAGGGCGCTATTTTAGTAGCAAAGGTGGCTCCTTTGGTCGGAACTGAACTTCGCTGGGTCACCAACACTAGAAAATGCACGCGTCGCGGTCAACCAATTGAACATTCCCGACTTACAGGACTCTTTTCAACCAATGAGGGAATACTTCTGCTCAAGGTGGGCAAGTCAGGAATATTGTGATTGTGAGTGAAACGTTAATTTGCCTTCTGTCAGTTTACTGGAAATAGCTGGAGATTCGAGACAAAGAAAGTGGTGATAGTATTAAAGAAGTTGCGACACTGTTACTATCTTTGATATAAGCAGGTGCCTTTTTGTTTACCTATAAACAAGTGTTAAAAAGTGAAGTTTGGAGGAAAAATAAATCGCACAAGGCTATGTAAACAACCCGGAACTCTTAAAGTCAACACGTGAATGATTGACGCAGGTAGCCTGAGGGCCCTTTTTTAATCCAACTCTTTTGGAACTCATAATCAGCCATGGGAACTGCGTTGGAGAGCAAATTGACATGCCTGCAGCGGACTTCACAAATCAACAAAGCCGTGATTACACAGCACGGGCTACCCACCTGCGCAGGTAGCTTCCAACCATTTGGCGGGCCGAACACCGTGCGGAGGCCGCCCCATGCTAGGCCCGTCTTTTCTGTCAGGACAGGGGGGTTTAAAAGCACGTGTCTACTGTACTCCAGCGATACCCTCAATTCCGTTTTTGTTAAGATTTACCAACGTGCTGCGAGTCTCGTATACTTAGCCTGCGAACATACAACTTAAAGTCACCATAAGTTTCGATTTTATGCGAAAAAAATGTCATTCTGAGGGCTTAACGTATTGCCTTAAATTTTGAATAAAGTTTGTAATGACCAATCCTGTCCTTCTTACAAAGCATCCGACATTATTCCGTAATTGTCAAGCTTTTCCATTCAATTTATATACAGACGAGACAAAAACTTTATTTGTATGAAGGTGAGATTGAAAACTCATCGGTGGGGCACTTGGAGGGAAGTACACACATTTTTTTCAAGGGGTGTAGCTTGTATACAGATTGTACACATTGCAAAATCTCAAGGGGTTGGGAATACATATTTAGTTGTAGAAAGGAACACGCTCCTGGTGCCTCCCGCAGTTACACCACTGAGTTTACTTTTAAGGAACCGGAGGATTGGACGTAAGCAGTTTCTACAGGTCGCGCACCTTTGTTTCAGTTTAGTTAAAAGATCTGCTAAGTCAACCTTTTTTGGGCAGTCATAGCCACACAACAATTAATTTAAAATTTGACTTCTACATTTAAGCGAAATATTTGTTTGTGCCATAAGAATGCTTCTTTAAATACCGTTATCATTGCTACTGGTGTACCAACTCCTCAACAGATTGCAGTTCAAAATACTTTGAAAATAACCAACCAGCCAACAAACAAATTATTACTAAGAACCCAACTGAAACATATCCGTTCTTATGATTTTACCCCTTAGCATACTAGAGGTAGGTGAAGGAAGCGTGACTCAGTCAATATTTATGCATTCCGGGAATGTACGACTTGTAATTTAAGATCTGGATCTTTGCGGTCGCTCAGATGCCAAATTTACAACCTCATGAATCACTTTAACGACAAACCTCCCAACAAGAATGGCTCCATTACAGCCATGGCCAATTTCCATCAGAAGGGTCTGATTTTTACCTTTTATGCAACCCCCTTTTTGTGGTTGTTAGGGAAATGGGCCAGTTCTGTGCGTAACAGTGGTTTTGGTGCAGTGTCGCGTTTTTATCCTGTGTGAATCGACGCCATATCAGTTACGGGAAATTCAATATGCGTATAATGGGGAGGCCATGAGGATCCTTTGTTGAAAACAATTCAGTGGCTTTACAGAGGTGGATTCGGATATCATTTAAAATACCTGCTTGGTTGGTTCTGGAGACGGAACTCCTAGGTTACACAGAGCAATCGCAATGCAGCAACTCGAAAATGTTTACTGGAAAACTCAGTATCAGCGACCTTATTAACCGCCCGAATAAATTACCGCGTCTACTGATTAGTCATTCCACTATTTAACCGGTAAAGATATCAATCGTCAATGTCAGTAGAGAGACTTACCTCAAATGAAACAAGCAATTCGAGGTTGTGGTGAGATTTGTGTTTAGAGAGAATCGATCCGCCTTGTTTTTGGTTCACTGCGCCTCCATAGGAGCTGCATAATGGAACGTCGACACGAAACACCTCGCTTCAAACTTTGCTAGGGATCAGTGGAACTCGGCGAACAGCATGTGGAACATAGGTTTGCTTTACAGAGTTCCACTTCAATCGTTTGAACTAAAATGATTTGAACTAAAATGATTTGAACTAAAATGATTTGAACTAAAATGATTTGAACTAAAATGATAATAATAAACATTAGCGTCATGATTTCATTAAGGAAGCGCCCGATCTTCTTCTTGTAGATTGTAATTTTCTACAATGTCAATACAACCAATGCGAAACGCCCTTGTGTAGTTTTAGTTCAATGAACCGAAACGTGTAATAAATACGCAGTATTTTTTCCCAAACAAGCAAGGTCGAAATGGAAAGATATGAAAATGCGAGGGGAAGAGAAGGCTCTTGAAAAATGAAGCTTTAAGAAACCCGACGCAATTTAATATGGGTTTCTACGGGTATTCAGACGAGAGTATCATAGTACGTGGCTTCTATTACCAGCTACTCTTTTTACTGGTCTTTGTGATAACGAAGAATCGATACTGATTTGCGTAGCCTTCAACATTCAGGAAGTCATTTGATCGCCATTGGAAGCTGAATACTATACTTAACGAGTGATAGGTGTGATGGAACTAAATGAGTAAGCCCTGACCCGCCTTGGCGTCCCACGTACCCAAGGAAGGGTGCCAAATTCACCGTTGAGGAGCGTTCCTGCGTAGCAAGAATATTGCCGAGAACCAGTTGTTATTAGAAGTAGGCCCGTGGTAAACCCGTGGAAAAATGGCATATCACTGCATATCGCTGAATACGGATTTGCCCTCTAAAAGACATCACAGTTGTAAAATCTAGAATGTTACATTACAGAACTATTTCAAAAACTGCAAACACTAAATGCTGGTTGCAGCAAGGTGCAGACTGAACATAGACCAAGATTGTTTTCCATACATCGACAGGCAGCACAATCCTTCTTTTCGATAAATACCATTCTGGATATGTGCCACTTGGGGCAGGTATAACCAACAATAACAAACGGTCCTGAGGTATCGCGTGAAACCATACCTGACGATGATGTTGTCAGTGTTAAATCGAGGGAACGAGATTTCCATCGAAGGTCAGACGTAATACGTCTGAGGGTAAAAGCCCTGTACAATGCAGTAGTCAACTTAATTGAAGGCCTCTAGTTTATATAGAAAAAAAAACAAGATGGGGTTTTAACTTCTCCTCACAGAATAAGAAACGAAAAATGACGGTTTAAGCGCTACAAGCTTGGTGATATAGCATCATTCATTGTGGCGGACTATTTTGGTCCAAGGTAGCGCTTTTGTAAGGTTGGGGGGGGGTGCAGCGTGCTTGCCGAACACAGTTAATCCCTACCCTGGCGGCTGTGACCATGAAGCTGTAAAACAGGCGTGTTGGAATATCTGCCCTTTTTAGTGGCATCTCACATTGTAAGCCTCGTCTCAGAATGCAGTACGATTCCCTTTTTTATTGCAGTTGCACGACCTTGACTTTTTCTGGCGGTCGATGACATTTGCTGGGCCTCCATCTTGGCATGAGGAGTTTCAGATTCTTTTTGTTGCCATTGTTACCGGAAACCAAGGAAATACAAACCTCAACGTAAGCTTTTAGCAAACATTTTGAAGTGTCACCGTCAAGCACGCGAATCGTATTAGAGGGAAAAGTATACTAAAGAAATTAATGAGGAAATGGTGTCAAAATTTCAACAAGGACGCCCATTCAAACACGTAGACTCTCTTCGTTCGGATGTTCGGCACTAAAATTGACAAGCGTAGTGCTTATGTTTCGGTGTGTTCCCATAGTCTCCTCTTTTCACCTCCGAGACGAATTGCGCAGCGCAGTAACAACAAGACAAGTCGTGTACGGGCTCTCGACATGTTATTTCGTTCGTTACTAAAAATGTTGCGCTAAAATCACAATACAAAATGATCAGATGTGCAGCTTCAAGCAATTTAAGACACCGATCTATATTTTGATTGCGTGCCGCCCTCACACCGTCGACCAATAATTATATTAACGTTATGCCGTGGATAATGGATGAATGAAGACCTTCACGAATCTCCGTAATAAAAGTTCACTGATAACGCCCACATTAATTGCCTTCAAATTTACGTAACGCCCCCGGATTCCAAACGCGCAATGTCAATCTCGAATTCTCACTTAGTTTACTTGTGGCTGTATGACATACCAAATTGCTAAGGCGTGTTGGCGTCTTAGAATATTCTGGAACGAAATCCCCTTAATTAATTGAACAACCAAATCCAATATTCTGAACTTAACATTTTCAACATGAAGTAGGGCCCTCTAATCTTACACAGTTGGTGAAGCTTAGCACGCACAGGCGGCTGACGTGCGCTTTGGCCAAGGCACAGATCAGTGCTGTGCGGCGACGCTGGAGATGCAAGTGCCGCCTTATAAATTCTTGATGCCCAAGTGTGTGTGTGCCGCTGGGCCTCCTGGTCTTGCACAAGATTACCGCGGGCTTCACAACGACACGTATACAGTGGGCACGGAAAGAGATTTTTCAGATGTCTTTGAATGATCCAGATGTACTGGTTTAGAGGAGGATTAATCTTTACCCTTTTAAAACGACAGTGCAACTAATAATCATGTGATTTTGCTCTGAAAATCATTAGGAATAATTTATAATAAATATTTATAATAAATCCCGTGAGCTGATAGTGAATTGTAGATCATATGACATAAAGTATTTGATATAATTCATGACGCAACCATGGCTTATACCCATGAATTAAATCGCTTCACTTAGCGCACGCGCAGTACAAGCAGTCGCAGCTCTTCACACACAGAAACACTGAGTGTCTTATTCCACTCGGCTTTGTTTCGTGGAAAAGAATATTAATCTGTTACGTCATGGAATTATTCTTACCATTGCATCCATGAATATTCATCAGTTGTATGATTCTGTTTTTGTCTCGGTCCAATTTCCCGTTGTCGTGATTTTCCCGGTTTTACTTAGGTTTCTTTCGTCTTTACAGCTTACTCATGAAATTTAGTGTCAGTGCAATTTAATGCACATTTCTTGATATAAGCAGTACGAGTAATTCTTTGACTGTTCTGTCATGACTGTTCTGTCATTACGAAATTTCTATTTAATTCCTGAGCCTGTTCTGTTTCTACCAACTGACACCTGTCTTGCAATGGCTCAACCATTTAACGCGTTACCGTAGATGCCTCTTAAAGAAAATCAAAGAACAACAAAAATTTGCAGAAAAAACCTTAAGTATCGAGTTATTTCATTCGCAAATCACAACAACCTTCCAGCTCTCTTGCTTTGAGTGCTGGAACAGTGTCAAATCTGTTCAACATTCATGAGCATCTTGACAGTCGTCGTCCATGATGATTAAGCTTCCGACTCGATCACTTTCATGATTGTGTAGGCATAGAACACCCTTTCGAAAGTACACACTGTGATCTCTCATTATCTTACCCCTTAATGCTACAAAGGCTAACTCTTGAAGCAACTCACCGCGAGTCGTCTTTCCAGGCACCACAGCCATGACTTCCAAGTCTCACCGACGGGTCTCAATCAAGCTGCTTCAGTAACCCCTTTTTGGTGTCTGCCTTAGTAGTTTTTGTCGTTCGTATCTTGCCCACTTTTCACTTGGCAACAGTTTCTATCTGCGAGTCGATGATAAAGATGTTCCAGCACTGGATAACTGTGGCAACGAGAAGAAAACAAAGACACAGTGTTGAAGTACTCATGCTCGGTACTCGTACTCGAGTACTACTCAAACACCGTTTTTAGAGTACTCTTACGCGTACTTGTACTCGAATGTCAAAGTACCCGTACTTGAACCTACAGTACTCGTACTCGGCCAGCAACGTACCTGAACTCGACATGTTGAAAATGTACTCGATCATCAGGTATTCGTTCTCGAATAGCAGTAGTCGATAAAAATTAAATACCGTGACTTACCATGGTCTTCTTCTCTTTTATTGACACTTTCAAATGATTGTGGAGAAATCGAAAATCGACATCCTCCGCGCGCGGTGTAGACAAAATAACGCTAAACAAATAAACGCTTGATTAGCCTAACATCCAAAGTCGTAGTATCAACAAAAAATTTAATATTTTTTGAAATTTTCTATCCAGCTTGTGTGTTTTTCAACAAAGGAATCCTTATTACCCCCCATAGGTGGTAACGTTTCTCAACAAAAAATGGGAACATGTCGCAATTCTATAACAAAATAGTGTTAATTATCGACATCCAACTGATTTTTCGAAATTAACGTCCTGTATAGCACAGTGGGAAAGAGTAATCGATTAAACATCAAGTATTCGATAACCAGAATCGAGCATAAAACCAAGACGGCTGCCCCATTACGTTTTTACGTACAGGAAAACATCAACGTTTTTGAGGAACCCCTTTCTTGTGACATTACACATGAAATGTAGGCCTATGTGAAAATATTTTTGCGCACTTGCTTGTTCCAATGGCGTTTAATTCAATCCATGAAATACAGATTTTGATATAAAATTCCCAAGAAAGGATGAAGAGGTAAAATGGTGCTTTCTCGTTCTCAGCTCCAGTAAAATGTATTGTAAATCCACTTTATTATTATTTCTATTAATACATGTAATTTCACTTAAAATGCCCGTCAAACTATTGATTAATTGTGTTTTTCCTTTTCCCGTCTTTTGTAAATAACCAGGTACTTCATGCTTTTGAAAACACTGCCAGCTTTTTGTTCCTGTTGTTTTATAATATGGTTCGCTGTACGTCGCGTGCTTGTGGGAAAATGGCACAGTCGGATACCAAACGATACTGAGCATGCGCACTCCAATTAGATGTCCGCTTTGGCAATGGGACGTGAACATGTACATGTATGCCATTCATGTGTTCTTTGCTTGTCGGCTTCTGAAGAATGTGCGCTTTCCAGAGTTGTTCGAGACAAAATGTTGCTTCTGTGTGTATCGAATGCTGTTCAGTTTGAACTCAAGGAGCATTAATATTTTGTGGAAATGGAATTAAATCACAGCGCCCGCATGAGAATTGTAAGAAGTTTTGTCGATAGTTAAGATAAAAAAATATTTTCTCAGCCTTTTGATGCTTGAATGTTTTTGTTTTTTCAGTTTAAATCTGATGGATCCAAGGGCTCCAAATACTTGGACGCTCGGGACCTATAATGTACTGTGCGAAGTAGATTAGTTTTACCGGGTAATCCGAACTTCATGTCTGTTTGTCAGCTGTGTAGCATTTCCTTAGAAACTTCATTTGAGACAGCTAGGCTTGTTGTGGATTAAACAAACATCAATTTGTTGAAAAATGCTTACAAAGGCAATTCATAGGAAGATAGTGTTTATCATAGTAATAAGCTCATACCTTTTGGTTTCAAGTACGATGTATTTGGACTTGTACTTTTACTCGTATTCGGCAATACAAGTACTGGAACTCACACTCGTACTTGAAAGGACAAGTACTCATACTTGCACTCGTACTCGCCGAAGTTACTCGTACTCTTATGAAGTACTCGTGCTCGGAAGGTCTGAACGTGTACTCAGACTTGAATTGTAGTTGGCGTTGTAGGTACTCAGCAGTACATATAGTTGGTACTCGGAAAAAGTACTCGACTACCAACATTGCAATTGAAGACAACCCAGTGACCCGACCATACGTCATTGTGGGCGATTCAAGATGAAAGCGGGATGGCCGTAAAGGAACCTACTTGGAAACCACAGAGTGACCAAGTGTCGTTAAGAGTCAACACAGTGATGACAGCACAAATACTAAAGGGAGGGGTGAAGGGCTTACGTACAGAGCATATATTTAACGAACACTGCCATCCTACTGAAGTCGTGTTGGATATAATATAGAGTTTACGCAATCCACAGAATTAGTCTCTCGTACTCTCACTGCGCGTATATGACACTATACACGTAGGATGTTCCTCATGTGATCCACCTTTGAAGCAGTAATGAATGAAATCAATCAAACTCGTAAGGAAATACTTGTCTTACAACTTGATACATGTAATGCGGCTGTTTGTTTTGAACGCCACTGACTGCATTACGTCATTCCCAGGACAGTAATAATTTTGCAGAGCACAGTCCATCAGACATCGTCGTATCAGTCGTCATATCAAAGCGAACAGGACCGAAAATGCTCCAAGGGCCATTTCCACTAGCGCATACAATCTCTACACGACAACTTAAAAATTAGAAATAGTTTGCATGATAACATCGTTTGTCCAACAAATCCTTAGGCACTATGATAGAAGCTTGCGATTATTTTTACAACGAATTTTATGATGCTGCTGAGCAAGAAAAGTTCACGCATGTTCCTTGAGACTAGTTTTGTGTTAAAGTTGAATACATTTGCGATGGGCTTTTTGGGAAAGAACTGTGGTTGCTTGGAGAGAGAGAGAGATAGAAAGAGAGAGATGTTGGAGATTACAATGGAACTGCTATTTTTAGTGATCCAACAATTAATGATCACAAGTCCAGTGTCCGAATATAGAATATTCATCCTGAATTGGTCGTGATGATTTGACAAAAATCAATGTAAAAACTGAACCAATCTCTTTATTTGTCTCTGCTCCATACATTTAGGTAAAATCTGAAACAAAACATGAAATTCGTATCAAAATCTACCATAGTATATATTTCGGTATGGCGTCATAATACCACGCGACGGATTCCATTCTGCAATTCCCCGACCCAGCATCACAACGATCGAATAGATGTATATCACTTTAGTTTCAGAGTAAACCACAACCCCAGCGCCTTAGTGATCGCCTTGGCAATCCTCAAGGTTCACCTTCCCTCCGCAGGTTGACGTGACCGACCGATGAAGGGGGACGAAAATGATTATCAGCGGCAGATGGTGCGGGAGAAAGTGGTGCTCAGACGGCCGATAAAGATCAGGCGGTTGTTCCTGCTAATATCCTTAGGTCCCTGAACCACGAGGCTTGGGAGAACACCTATTATTTTGTTATTATATTATGCCCTTCTGCAATGGAATGTTTCTTGAAATAAATAATCCCATCCCTCAGTCGAGAATTAGGATTCGAACAATGACATTCAATTATGTTGCCACCATTCTCCTAGACTACCGTCCACTTCCACTTTCTGCATCGGGGTTGGTTGGTCATGGATCAAGTTCGCAAACGGAAACACATTAGGCTACCGCAAGAATCAGTATGAATTAAAATGGAGTCCACTAATGAAGGTTCAAAACAGAAGTCCTCGAAATCTCTCTTATATACTTTTCTGTATACTTTTATTTTCTGCACTCCTTGTTTGTCCTAAAACAAATTTAAACGACTGTGAAAACAGAACTTCATGGTTCAGATGGTATCCCGTTGGGGTCTGGTTGACAGTCTCAGGGTTCCAAGGGTTATTACCGGTAACTACAAAGATCGACAGTCCAAACACACGAACTTCCTGCCAGCCGGGAATGAATTAAAGGCTTGTTTATCTGAACAAGTTTATCAAGAAGACGAACCACATGCCAATCATATGTCTGGACCATCACAAGACCTCCCATTAACTCCTATACAAAAGCTTTCCTTTGCCATTTATCAGTCACTGTTACTTGTGGCTGGTCTTGTGACCGGCCTGGTGATAATCTTGTGACTGGTCTCACCTAACACTGATTATTTCAAATTTCTCGTGTGAAAACCAATATCACAATGTCCTTTACAAAACCGATGGATTCTTACCATCAAGTGCTATGAATCTTGATAACAACAGTCACCCCCATCTCAAAATGAAATACATTGTACATGTACGGCTTTGACTAAAGTCTCTTTCTCATTCCAATGATGACCTGCAGGTGTTGCAAATCAATTTGAGCATTAACCATAGGACAACCACTGATTGATTTGTGACGTTCCTGTGCATGCGAAAAATATCATAATTTCTTTACTACCGGTATTTCTGGACGCAAAACATCTGTGTCTTGAACTCTCATGGACAAAATTTCTTTTGCAGCGTACGGATGGCATTAATGTGCATTTACTGATTTTGGTAGGCTAGTAAGCTACCCATAATGTTCTGTCGCGCCTAAGCTTCCTTTAAATAAATGTTCAGACAGCGATTCGTGCTCATCAAGGCCCCTTGAATGGGCGCTTAGTACAGAAGGTCTACAAGTTCGAATGCCGAGAAGCCAACCAGACCGGTCTAACAAACCCAGACAAAGTTCTTGTCCGACTACATGACTGCCTTATAATCCAGTGTTTTGTGCTCATTAAATATAGAAACCATAGAGCAAAATGGCAGCAGATTGCTTGCCATTAATACCCGTTGGTGCTTGATTCTCCTGCCCCCAACAAGACGATCGTGTCATCTAAGGCACCACGATAGCTGCACTTTGAATGCATACGTAAAATATTTCGTTCACGGTACAGATTCACGAAAGAGTCCTCCCATCTCAGGAGGTTAGTCCAAACACACATGCCAACAGCAGGAAACCGACTGGCTCCTTATCGATTGCTAGCAAGCTCTGACAGCAGGCAATTATTCACAACCGACAAAAATTACTAAAGATGTATTGAACTTAACCACCGTGAGAAGGCTCTCCATCTATCTTCTTAAAGGAGGAAAGTCCGAACAGGTGACTACTTAAAAGGGGGAAAGGGTGGTTTTCTAATAAAACACTACAATGTCTTTCTCGCTGTGAAGGTCCGTTTAATTGTAGCCTATACAAATCTGATCCACCATGGTACTCATTTTCCATCTTTGACAAGACCAAATGGATAATTAAAGCAAATGAAATATACCACTAAAACATCTAATTGCCAAGTGTTTGACACAGTTCAGCAGGTGGTCTGGTAGAATTTAAGGTCCACCCGCCTTGAGCAGAAGCACCCCCTCAACGGTTGAAAAGAGCCATGCTGGCTCATTTTTGCTGGTACTGATGCGTACGCAGCGCTTGTATCTCGTGGTCGTTAGTGAACCAGCGAAGTGAAGTTCCTGACAAAGGAGCCTCTGTCGCTAGGAAAATTGCGCCCTCTCTGTGTCCAGCTCGGGGCCCATAGGAGCACTAAAAATTTCGGGTTCACTTCCAACTTGAATAAGGACGGTCGTGTACGAGTCCATGAGCAAGACTGTTAGTCATAGTTTGCTTCAAACGGATCATGAATAATAATATTATGATTCAAGGCATTGGGTATAATTAGAATGATTTAAACTTCATTGTGTTTTACCAAGAGCAGAAATAAATATTGCTCGGGATGATGAAATTCCGGGGACAATTTGTGAACCTGACGATCGGAAGTAGCGAATACCGCTTTGATTTGCGAATTCTTTATGCTGAGTGCCAATTTCAATTACCGTTGAGTTGACTTTTCCTACTACGACCAAATTACCAACAAAGTCACGAGTTTCCACCAATCAACAGCAGAGAAATAAGTCAAGTTGTGTCTTGATGAAACAACATTCAATTATTATCAGCGCCAAAAATAAATTTGTGACTCGGTGAATTCAAAGTCAAAAAGAGTATTATATGAAATAACTTCACAGTTCCCTAGAGGGTCTTTTGGAGGAGGCCTGGATGTGCTGGATCGACCAGATACTGCGGGAGAGTGCATGCCTTCCTACGCAGTGGCTTTGCTCTACCTTCCCTGGTCACAGACACACGGCCCCGCAGGCGGCTACCTGATTGCCCAACGAGCCAGAAGAACGGGATCTTTAAGATGCGTGACAAGGTGTTATCATCACACTTAAGCGTCTAGGTCTGGATGCCAGCGAGTTTCAACTAGACTCTCACAAATGAGAGATGTAAGGCCATCCTCTTTATAGGTTAGTGATGAGGGTTGTAGAGGGAGTCGGTGATAATAAGGACCTCATAATAAAGGCAAGCCGATGAAGTGAAATGATTTTTGCATAGCAATTACAAACGGCCCTGGTTTTGCTGACCCAACGAGTTTATATAATAAGTGCTAGTCATTATTGTACGCCCATACCACATGATTATTACATTTCAAAAACTGAAACACCCCTGAATAGATTTCCAAATTAATTTACCAGAATAATCGTAAAACGATTGATCTCGGTTCGAGTCTAAAAATCTAGGCCAACTACACTTTACCAAATGCTGCGAATAAGTCGTTGAGTTGGTAATAAGCGATACTACTTAAATGTTTTTTTTCTGTCTTCATGTCTTTTCTTTAGCATCATCAAAGCCTCCCGGCTCCAACCTTGCGAAAAATTGATTCATCGCCCATTCCACTGGACCGTGAACGGGAACGTTTGCGTAAAAAACGCAGTCTTGCTTCCTTGATGTGGGCTCAATGGATTAAGTGAAGGCGAAACATGATCGAGGGTGGAATTGGCCAGGCCTCTCCGTTCGCAATAATAAGCTGGAAGCTGGCCATTAATTAAAGGGGAAATCAGACAAGCCTTGATAATCTGTGGCACACCGAATCGAAATCGATAGTGAATAAAAATCGCTAGCCATAGGCCTAAATAATTGTTTTCAACCCTCGCCCATTACTGAAATCATTTTGGATATAACGTGGAACTCCTTCAAATTGCCGCCTTCTTGTACACACTCTAAAAACCATATATAAACACAATCGTGCCATCACTTTTTAAACAAGTTAACATGTTAAACATTTGATGTCCAATTCCTTAACACCAATGTCCAGTGGCTAAACACCATCCATCTAAACTCCAAATACATTAAGCATTTAAACATGCTTACAAACTTATCGAAAGAAATTGTTTAATGGCTGAACTCAGCTGTGCAGTATTTTTAAATTATTTAAAAAAAACATTTCAAAGGAAGAGACAAAATACACTTTAGATACGGAAGAAGAAACGGTGAGGAAAATAGAACTTGGGCTGGTAATTTCTTCTGAGTCAGATTCGTTGAACAAATCAAGTAAGAAGTGCATACAAGAAACCACAAGGCAAAGGAAAGTCCCCACTTAATAGCCCCCAAAAATCCTACGCTCGTTTGCGCATGGGAGTTAATACCTCACTTGAATTTAATTCTAAGCATACAAGTTCCCAATAGCAACCCAACTAATAGGTTACAGAAACTAACAGGTTACAGAGTGATTAAAAATCCTAAAAAGGTCCGTATAAAAATAATATAGTGCAATGCATTGTGGGGCAGGGGTCACATTTGCCTGCATTACAGATGGAATGAGAACCAAATATGAAATTTCAATGAATACAAAGGGCCACAATCTGTCTCAGAAAATCAAATCGAGTCTGAGGGACAAGGCTTCTTCTGTGCACGATCATACATTATTAAGAGATGGGCGAAATAATATTTTACATTATTGTAATGAAACGTGGGCGTGGTGGTTCATGAACTCTAAACTTGTGCACTAAAAACAAAACGTGTTAGTCCTAAAAGAGCCGGGGGCGGAATCCGCTCCCTTGACATGTCTTCCGATATCACTTTCCGATATTGTTTTTTTCTCAGGAGTTGAGGCTGTACGAGTTTTAGAGAAATGCCGTCATTTTCATTTTTGCAAAAATCGAACATACCGTTCTCGCGCAGCGCGCATTTTCACGGAACGGGTCAGCCAAAAATATAGACTTTTTCCACTGAGGTACTCAATGCACGCGTACTGGCACGCATGTAGCCATGAGCTTCAAATAACCGCAGCACCAAACCCATTATGTTTTAATGAATTCAACCTTCACATTTGTAATGGCGAGAAGGGTTATGTACATGCATCCTAAGTTTCATAAAAATTGGGCGTAATACAGCAGAGATCTTGGGGCGGAAGGGGGTGTGCTGATTCCGTCCCGGTTGTGAGATGGGCCAAAATAACACGACTCGTTTAGGGTTAGATGATCAACGGTGGTATACCGACGTTACCAGCACGGTGTTCACAGTGTCCTGCTTACCTCGAACACCAAAAAATACACAACGAATTTTACTTCAATACAGTCAATCTTAAGAGATGGTTTGAAAATGAAATATTCTCTCTTTGAGCGCTCCACCCCTCAAAAAGACCATAACTGGGTTTTTGGCCCTGCCTTTAATAAAGGCTTGGATAATCACGCACGGAAAACGTGTTAACACGGACTAAGAAAATACTGACGATTAGCCAGTTCAATTAATTGATGTTTTTCGAGACGCCTCGTACGCTTCCGCTTGTCGTCGAGGAAGTGTTTGGACGAGGTCCCACCGCGTGTGTTGGCTGTGCCGTTCACCGTGAGTAGGTCCACCTAAAACTGCGGTCCACGATCACGGATCTCAGGGACCTGGGCATCGAGTCTGCAGGAGTTTGCCTTTAATGATCCTCCAGTACGGGCTGCCGAGACAACCATGTGAGTATTTAATGATGCGCGCTGAGTTGAGCACTCGAGGTGAAGAGCGGCTAGAAGTTGGAACTTAGATAAATTGATAGATCAAGGAGTCTGCAGACCCCGTGGCATGTGATTTGCATCACCAGCTCAGACATTCGACGCGAAAACGAGATGTCAGAAAAGGTAGATGTAGAATGAGGGCACTGGTGATGAGCCAGAAAACATCATATCAATTAGTTTTCTATATAAGTGGGAATCTGAGTCCATCTTACAGACTTCCCTCACTTAACAACCTGTTTTGTAATTAATTTTTCGACAGCAACGAGAGGGATGTAGAATATCGAAGACTTTTTAGAGCAGTTCGTTACGAGTTACGACACCCGAGCTTACGGAGGACGTAATGTAGGGAGACTGGACGCGCCTTAGAATGGGATGGAAGAGGGGAGTGCACCAAAGCTGGTCACGATAAATTGCACAAAGACAAGCTCGCCCTTCTCAGTGATCGATTTGGCATCACCAGCAGAGTCCAGAAGCTAAGGTCACACCCCGTGCCTTCCCTATAGCGGGGACCTCGGGTTAAGAGCTGGGGCGGCGCCGTGGCTCGTCCCACGGTCGGATTAAATTCATTGGGACGGAAACACTATCCGTGGATACGAACTGAACAGGCAAGCTTATTAGACACAAAAGAAAAATGATGTAATGCAATCTTTCGTAAGGTGGAGCAGTCCCGCACGCACCCGACACTTATGACGTTTTGTCCGGTCTCCTCTAACAAGATCCCCCAGAGGGAGTAAACGCTCCCAGCTGATCTTGTTTTGCAAGTAATGGTGTTAGCTCCTCCACGAGGAAAAAAAACTTCCAGTTAAAATAGATGAACACATTTAATTGGTAATGAACACCAGTCCGGTTGCTTTCCTAGTTTCATGTTCTTCCTTATGCTTATCCATTTCCCTACTTAAAGCCATTAACCTGTTCTTGCATGAGTCAACCTGGGATATTAAGTTCAGACTGCAATAATTAAAGGAGAGAGTAAGTACAGACATAGTGATATTAGGCAGTTGAGCGTTCAAAATGGGGATGATCTATTTGTTTACACTTGGCGTCCAGTCATCCGTTCCATTCAGCGATAACAGCATCCTTGCTGGCAACATTTGCCGTATTATTTTCGGCGTTAATATTTGCTGAAACATTTACCCGTTTTAGAGGGCAAAATGTGGGTTTGTTCTCTACAACAGTTGATTAGAGATGTTTAAACTGTAAAGTTCAATTATTTTACTGTTGTCTATCAGGTTTTCAATGACAAGGATAAAATGGTGATATGTTATGCAGCTGTAAACATGAATTTTCTGGAAACAGACCACACCACCACGAGTGTCAACATCAACTAATTGTAAAAGGGGGGGAGGGTGACTGGTAAAGAACAGACCTCAAGTATTCAATACCAAACTTAAATACTGCGTCAACTCATAAGAACACCTGATGCAATGTAGACGAGTCTTTTCAGTGCGCTAAATGCAATTTCAGAGGGGTCGTTTGTTGCCTTCCCGCTATATTTTTCAATTATTTTATTTACGTCTTTCGACATGTAAAATATAGGACAAAACAATACGAGCAAAATGGATTTCATAGATAAACAGGGGGTGACAAGGTCAAACAAAAATAAGGAAACTGTCGTCAAACGATGCGTTTGACTAGACACTATACAAATAGCAGTAAATTCCAAACCTCAGAAGAGCAGCCTGAGATTGCACATACCGTTTAGAAAGAAAGTCATGAACAAAAACCAGCACGTTAATGATATCATGTCCGCGTTTGTACCAACTTTGAAAAATGGTTTTTCAAATTAAATCTAAGGAGAACATTATACCGTCAATGCTGCAACTTTCTGTGTAAAGTTTGAACGTCCGAGGTTTGAAGGTGTTTACAGTTTCCAAATTGAAATTGTAAAACGTTATGCCCAATTTATACCAAGATTATAGTCAGGCAAAAGAAATTTGAAAATTTGGTTCATTCACAAAGGCACTTAAGGACTGTCCCTCTGCCATAAGTATCGGAAGGTTTCGCTAATATGAAGAATTTGTCTTTCCCTACGATTGAAAAAATAATCTGGTACAATTATAAAAAACATTTTGTCTGGCACTTTCCTGGATTTGACTTGAATAACTACAACATAAGCATCAAGCATTTTTTGACGAATCATATTCATTAGAAGACAGCAGCTACTTTTATTGTGAATAATATTTATTATATTCAGTTTGAAGGTGTGATATGATTTAATGTTTTTATACCATGAGTGAATTTAAAAACTGACTGCAGCTTTAGAAAAGCCTTAAACACAAGTCTGGTTCTTCTATTGTGTTATCTCATACCGTACGATATCTCGTTGAACGGTTTATTTTAATATGTTATACTGACTAATTTTGTATGTACATGTATTCCATATATCTGAATAGTTTGTATTATTTTCAGTATTAAATAAACTCAATTTGTTCATCTGGAAAAAATAACAAAGCAAGTTACAAACACGAATTAGTGTCGAAACATTTGTAGATCGGCACTTAACTCGCTGACGTACAAGTCACGTGACAAAGGCAAGCCATCGCCCGTGCCTCGAAGTTAAATGACGATTGCGGCTGCTGTAATTACCAAGTTGAAATATTTACCTACAGGCTGCCCAAAGCGCCATTCATTATGCATTGACAGGGGCAACAATTGTGTCCGCGGCACGCAAACCTTGCCCTCCCATCCTGTGCCCTCTCCTCCATCAAATTGAGCGAGTTGTGGCCAGCTAGGGTCTGCAGGCGAGACTAATTAATCTGGGGGATCTACACCACCGTTTTTCCCCTGTTTATAATGGAACCCAGCCGCTGAGCAGTCGAGTCTGTGGACACATCAATTCAATTATATTAAAAGAAATGATGTTAAGCAAAATATCAAACACATCGCGGACTTTTTTAATAACCGACGCGAAATTTGCGCGCCGAGAGGATTACGGGGCGCTCTCAGCAGAAGGAAGCGGGTCTTGGGCTGAGCGACTGAAGAGGAAGCTTTCAAAAATGTCCTAGCGTCATTTTGAAGATTTTTTAATAACTTAAATTGGGTGAAGCCTGTAAAGAGCAGAGACAGAAGAAGACACGCCCGGTTGCATTAACAAAAATTGCCGTGCACCTGTCGTGCCCAAAGCTGTACTTTTATTACCTTCCTGGGACTTATCTTCGTTCCATTAGGTGGATTTTGTTGTCACTTTGAATACATATCAGAGTAAAAATTGTTCAAAGACAAGAAGCTTAACATTTGGCATAAATAAATTGGCTGTTTTATAATCTGGTTTCTTTAGAGAAGGATGAGGCTGATTTGGGTCCAAGAAATAATGTTAATCCCTGTCGTAAAAATGGTTGAAAGGTTTACATTGCAAGTAATCCAAACACATTTGGTATACCCTGTTAGTACATCCACCGGGCAGTTGTGGTTGAGACCCTTACAAGACCAGACACAACTTAGACCATCTGCAAGACTAGTTGTAAGTTA
Source organism: Acanthaster planci (assembly GCF_001949145.1). The sequence goes on from NW_019091552.1 coordinate 192,469, forward strand.
CATGGTGAACCATGACGAAAGGTAAGCAATGCCTTCATTGACGCTCACCAGAATAGCTTCTGACTCAATCTGTTTGCGTTGTGTCGGTCGTATGGGCCTTGCGATGGCCATGAGGGGCCCCAACTACATCACTGACACTTGGCAAGGATGTGATCATCGTCTTTTCAGGGCATCAATTTAGTTGGAATAGTTTCAATCCGATCTATTCGACAAAACCCCAACTGATTTCATTCCCGTACTCGCGGTCTTTTGGTCGTCTGCACGGGGTACGAAACTAAATGACGTGAAACTTATAGTCTCCCACTTGCTCACATTTCCCGTAGGACGCTTTCGCAATCGGTGTATGATCCCAAAACCCACAAAAGAAAAAATAAAGCTGAGAATGAAAAAAAGTCACGAACTTCCACAGAGAAATTACATTTGACTGCAGACTGATCTCGAAACAGTCTTTCCGTCTTTATGTGCACAGTTAGTCTAATGAAGTGGCACTGACAGACATATAATTGGGATTGTCTTTAGCGTAGATCAATCCCCGAATCACGCTCGTGTATATATTGGTTTCAAATTAATGCAAATCACTTAGTAGGGATTGTGAATTATGTTGCAAGATTGTCTGGGAATTAACATTTTCAATTATTTAAAAGACACTTAAAAAGTTCACAGCACCCTTATTTTAAAAGTCTGCACCAGACAGTAAAAATCAACAGTTTCGGTGGATTTTCTGACAACATTTACACAAATATTTTGCAGGAAGCATTGATGGAACCATATGGTATAACATTAAAAGACGGAAAAGTTTCAAGTAAAAAGATATCGCTGAATTATCGTAATAAAGACGGCAAAATTTTGCCAATAAGGAGTTCCAACACGAGTCAAGTCTATCGATTGAGAAAATTTATTGTTGTGAGCAGCACCATATCGATATTTTAATTTGAAACACAAACAGGAGACGCAACGTTCATCGACTTGTGGCGCGAAAACAGCAAAATATGTTCTTCATGTAGGACTGAAAAAAATAGCGCCAGACACAGTGGTCACAAAAGCATTAGAACATAAATGTTATTAACCTCTTCATTCAACAACATCACATCACTGGGCATCCGTAAGTCTGGTGACTCACTGCAACGCTTTGGGTTCAGTTTGTTTCAAATTAGAATTCAAGTTATTGACATGCGTTGGAAAACAACCATCACATTTCCGTTCAAAAATCTCCAGAAAACAACGTTAGTTTTGCCTAGAATGTAATCATTATACCAATACCGAATAAGTATACGTGGCTTCCCTGCAAGTAACAAGATTAACAGCAGTACCGACAGACACACACCCACTGAGAATACTGCAGCGAAGAACAAGTCCCTACCTTGTTACGTGCGCGCAAGCATGTGGCTCACTCGCTCTTGCAGCGTCGAGTCGTTTCGCTTGTCTAGATCCTATCCGATTCCGTCGAAAACTGTTCAGACGGAACGTCACGCGCACCGCTTTATATACGGGAGCCGGTAGCAAAAGAATGTGTCGTCATTGAGGCTGGCAGGCGCTTTTATTGTGTTGCAAGTGGCTCAGACCCTGATAACATTAAATGCCCTTAAAGAGACCGGAACGACACCAAAACGATAAAAAAAGTCACAATTTGGTGTCTGGTTCCAAGCTTACCTTACATATGACCAGTTGGAGCTCAGCTGGTTTGAAGGTTAGAGTTCACGGAAATATAAGCGATTATCAAAGCGACACAGAATTTCCCGTCGTGGGTGCTCCACTGAAATGTTATTGTTGCAAGAGCTTTTTGTACGAAGGAGGATTAACACTTTGTAATTACGTTACCAACGGCAACTCTTTCAGAGAACATCAGCAACTCAAACACCTGTACCCACGCAGTTTAAGTACTGAACTAGCCCACTCAAAGCCGTTGGTTTTTCAAGAGACCGATTTATCTAAGCCCGGAGATGACGTGGTAGAGCATTCCACCGCGACCTGTGTCCCGAGACATCGGCGGGGGCCAGGTGTGTGACGTAGGGCGCCCTTTTGGTGGCACATATGTGTTCCACCAGTGTGCAAGTATGACGCCAGAGACTCACTTATCCCTCCGGCAACCCCATCGATTGGGTTATATTGTCAGTTCATTAGTGTCAATAACAGTGTCCCCGCGGCAACCAGCGTTATCGGGAGTTCGGCAACTCTTGGTGGCTTAATTACACGGATGCTTCGCACCGAACAACCAGTGGCATTGGATCGCCTTGTCACTTTCCATCAAATTGGCCAGACAATTAAAATTGCCTTGCAGAGCGCAATGGCCATTTCGTTATACAGATAGTTTCTTCATGTGCATCTTTTCTAGGTCATGGGAGCATTTTTGTTTTCTGAAAGACAGTAACGAAGACTGTGAGGAACTTCTTTCTCCAGAAGTACTGCAAAATAAGCATGTGAGTTTTTCTTCTTAGATCGGGCAGAAGATAGGAAAATACACCATATTACATCATCGAAAATTTAAATGAGATGAGGTACCTTTCATACGCAAGTAATCCTTTAGAAAATCTGTACTCTGATAGAACTTGTGTAGTATTTGGCTCTGTTTGTAATCAATATTGGATCCCCCAACCAAAACACAGAACAGATGTGCTTTTGATCTTATAAGTATCATCAGCGAGTCCTTTCTCAATCCCGATCCCAATTCGGCGAACACGGCACTGGCTGACAGTCTTACGTTGTAAAAAGTTTTCTTTTCAATTTCATTCCAAAATGAGACATTTCCCCCTTTTCAGCCCGTGCCAGCAGTTTAACGAATCCAGGACGATCAACTAATGGAAACACCAGTAAAATGATTTGAAGACACGTTGAATTGACCACGTTCACAGCATCGTCAAAATGTGTAATATGTCAGATGAACTGTTTTGAAATCCTCCATAAAACCCTCAACTTTCCTAACATTCGTCAAATCAGAACAAATCATGAGCGCACCGCATCAGCTATATTAGCCTATAATAACATTAATACGCAATACTTTCGTGAAGTTCATTAAGCATCATCGACGAGCACCCCGCACACCGGGCAATCGACCTCCAAATGAGATGCAGTCCTATCAGGAAATCCTCCAAACTACCGGTCTATATTTTGAAGAGATGCGTCAAGCGGACTGGGCGCTACCGAGGGAACAGTACGTCAATAATATTTCATTTTGCAGATAATACGGACCAGTTTACGGCCTCCGTGTTATTACTACTCGCCGTTCGTGATCATACGTCGCACTCCACAACTCCCCGGGTGCAACCCGGCAAATTTAATAAGGACAATGTTCCGTGCACGTTGATATTAAAACACTCAATCAACACCACAAATCTGTTTGCCGATCCATTAGAAGTACTTACGGGGAGACCCAGTGTGAGAGAAGTACATAAATTGTTGATCCACTGTTCGAAGAAACAGGTGGAACCAAAGAGTTTTACGGAGCAAAGCCATAATCATAATATCACTTGCTTTCAAGGTACTCTTGCATGATGGCAGGATAACTTTAGGTGCTTCCGTGAAATCAATTGCTCGAGTTGGTTTTTTGCTTGTGTTTTCCGAGTTTTGGGACGAAGCATCACAATATGTTCCGAATTCTTTGCTTAACTATCCCTAAACGGCATCCACGCCGTTTCACGTCTTCCTAAAAAAGGGCCTTAACACTTACTTCCTTTTGCAAGCAAAATTTAAAATAAGAAGGTCCACAATACACTGCAGTGGTTTAGGAACGACAGTTCTGGCATTGAAGCTGATTAGGAAATTTGTCTAAGACAACGACCAGTACTATATCTGCACAAAAGAACAACTGAGGAATGCACAAGAGGGCGCATTTCAGCAGACCTACAATTAACAAGCCAGGACGCGAGAAAGCTCTTCAAACACCGCTTCAGGTACCACCCAAAGCTGCAACGAAAAAAAAAATTCTTGTTGGAAAACGTGTTTGTGCTGAACAGCACACCCCTATGTACGTCTTGGAGACAAGACTATGAAGAATCAAGCAGGCTCGGTTGGCCCGTTCTTGGCGGAAATCTTGTAACGGCTGCTCCATCTAACTGCAACATTAGCCTCGCGCGATCGACTCGGCATCACATGAAATGTGTCTGCCTTGACTGAACAATTAAGGGAGTGAGAAATGGATAGGCCTCGAGTCAACGTATCAACGATCTCGTCAAGCCCTCAAGTTCAAGTGCACTTTCCTTTTGTTGCTTTCTGGGGCGACATTAGCGGCAGCTTATTATTCTCTATTCTCTGTTACGGGAATGTGTGGCACAGAAATCAATCACTTTATTTTGACAAGTCCAAGCAACGAACTGCATTAAGAGGTCAATAAATGGTCATAATTACATTTACGTAATTGAACCTTTTCAAAATTTCGTTCTGCAATTCTTCTGCCTTCAAGCCAGGCTTTTGGAAATGTTGTAATTCATATTGATCAGCAGGGTGGTGCAAACGCAACCGTTTGGACTTCTTGAATGTCAATAAATCCTCCATTTTCTTTTGATAGCTAGAAACACTTTGTACCACATTGTTGGATTCGTAGTGTTCTTGTTTTTCGTTTATTGTCAATTGTGTTTGTCTTGTTTCTTCTGTCTTCGTCCATGTATCTGACCGATGGGACGGCAGTATGAACCTCTCGGCCTCTACTTTGCTACGCCATCATATTGCTGCCGCTTTAATCTTGTTTCTACGTCTGTAACTGAGACTTTTGTAATATATACCTCCGGTGGCGTAAATCTGTGTTGGAAATTGGGGAATGGGAAAGGTGGGGGGGGGGGATGACTTGCCAGGCAATGGAAATTTGAAAAGCGGAGGAGGGGAGGAAGGGACACTATATACACAATAATAGGGGGCGATGTTCATGATAAAAATGTACATCTGCACTGGTAATGTGTCTCAAAAATAGCAGAATCTTACATCAGATCGGTATATTTATGGCTTTTAAAAATTGCCTTCTCTTTTTAGTGATATTCTTCACAGTCCACTTTAATGTTTTTGCTCATCACACAAAAAAGTGGGGGGATGATTCAATAGTCCATCCCCACCCCAAAAGGGGGGATGTATACCCCATCCCCCGACATTTACGCCCATGATTTTACTATTTTCATACCTTGCCCTAGCTCTAAGTCATTTTTATTGAGGCACTCTATCAGAAATAAAAATGGGCATGTGTATATATGTGATAAACAGATGATTATTTTTTCAATGTCGAATGCCAGCTTCCATTGAAAAAAAATATTATTCAAACTGATGGCAACTGTGTTTATGAAAGTTTCTTGTACCGGGTACTAATACTGAATTATAAATTCGACAGTATGTTCAGATGAGAAGAGAGCTGCGTGATTTCTTGTCAAGGATTTGGAAAGAAAAAGAAATGTAAAGAATAATTACTGACCTGTTCAGGTTCAAGATGGCGTCCAACCTCCTCGTTTGTGCTGCTCATTCAAAATTGTCGTTCCCATGTTTTTCACACTTTAACGACACTCGGACGGGAGAACATGCACGACACGTCCGTAGAGATACTAAAGTATTTATGACCCACGCAAACACCGCCTTGCCCGGTACAATGATTTAATTATAACACGACGAGAGCAATTGGTTTCCCCACCTTGTTTATGCATGAGTACTCACGGCAATTATTTTTTTTTGTCCTGAAGAGACATCCAATGTGCAATGCGCCAAAAACAAGCATTGTGCTTTACTAAAAACCTCCATGGTTCTAATTTCGATTTGTGTGGTTACATGCATAAAAAGTACATAACACAAGATACAACACTGAAAATATAAAAAGGGCAAAGCCTTACGAAACACAACAATATGAAAAAAAAAAACAAACACACGACCAAAGAAGCTAACAAACTCCAGCAAAATTGAAGCCCACAACTTCGATTGGTCTAAAGCGCACAGCCTTCTGCCTACTCGTGAAAGGGGTGTTTTAATCGCGCATCAAGGGATTTTCTCCAGTCAAGGAAAACTTTTTAAGTTGCTGCTATTGGTACATATCTTCAGTACAGAATTAACATCCTGTCTGTGGTGAAAGAAACTCTCACAATTCCAATAGTCCCTTGAGGTGCATTTTTACGGATACGTAAATCTGTTTCACTCCCATCTGAGTGCCCAATACGAGAGGCTCAATAAGCAGATACCAACAAGCAATGTTTACATATTAATCAGTGAGTTATCGCTGAAAGTTGACAAAATAATACTCACTCACCACGGCAAAAATCGCGGATAACTGCTTAGCGGTTGTAGACTATGCTCGACAAGACTAGTCGAAGAGTGATGGAAAATGGTTGCAGTGTGTCAGCGCTTGTACTATCCATGCACTATTTATTCGCTGCCGCTCGGATCTCTCGACAAACTGTGCGTTTTGCGCGTCAATTCTACAGGCCAGTCGTGTACTGATGAACTGCACGCCATGCGTTCTGTGAGATGCAATGCTGGGATCATAAAACACGTTCTGACGAGAAATGGCCTTGGTAAGCCCTTAGTTCCTCCTGGTCAATAACCCATTTTAACCCTGAAACTCGACCACCATCCTCTCTGATGCAAATGTGAATATCATATACAGTCTGAGGACGTACTCTCTAACTTCCAAAGAGTGAAAATTCACTCTATTCGAGTAGTTCAATCCCTCCGACTGAAATTAAGGACCAGACGAATTGGAGTGAAATTTCTTCACTCCAAAAGATTGGAATTTCACTCGAGCTTCCACTGGAAGGGGCTGTTTTCAGCCTTTTTCAGTCTAAATTCAAAGTGATTTTCACTCTAAAACGTGTTGTCCCTAATTTCACTCTTTCCGATGTAGAAAGTAGTTTCTTTTCTCCCTCCGTACCACTGTACTGCAGCCGATCCAGGGGTGAATGGCCCTCATCGATTGCTTGTTTGTGTATTTCTGGGGAGTGTTTGTTTGTTTGTTTGTGTTTCGTTTTGTTTCGTTTTTGTAGTGCTCACAAATGGTTATTAAAGCAACTTTAAAGACGGAAATTATCCTCACACATCTGCCCCGCGTCTTTTCTCGGGTTCACATTTGGGGTACCAGCAAACCCTCCATCTCTAAGTGCCTTTAAGATCTGTATACTTCTCGCAGAAGTACGATTTAGACTGCTCTTCAACCATTACCTCTTCAATTTCAAAACCAAATCTTTTACAACAGAGGCAAATGTATGCATCGATGTAACGAGTTCGTTGCAGACAAAATATCGCTGATGCTTTGTTACGTTGACGCTGATTTATTTTAGCGATTTAAAACAGCACAAAAGGCGCAGTTCAAACACGAGATCCCTGTTAATTTCTCTCAAAGCAGCAGAACAAGCCCAAGTCAATGTAAGCTGAGCGAGGAATCCTACAACGGGCGTAAAAAGTCAAACAGCGTTCGCCAATGGATAACCACCTGGGTCTTCCACGGTTTGACAGGCACAAACACGGTCAGACTACCTAGAATTGATTGTCCCCACGGTATCTGCGTCACCGCGCACCCCGGAGCAGACCATCCTCAATTCCCCCCCCCCACTCTTTACCAACGAACGCTATACACAAGAACTCGCTGCAAGCACGACCGCTTAGCTGAAGCTGGACCACAAATCACCTGCCACGGTTCCGTCATCGGAAGTTTACTTGGTTCTGAACTTCCCCTGTGGCAGCTTTGAGGGTAGGAGCTACGATCAAGCGATGCCGGGCCCCCTCAAGATATACCCTGATATAATCGGACCGTCAAGATTGTGAACAAGTGCCGGTAGCTCGGAGGGCAGCCGGTGACATTTCGATGAAATTGGCCACGAAGGCATCTGAAAGGTTGCTGCATGATTCGACACTCACCTCTTTCTGTGTAGGAGTAAAAAATCTGCTCGGTGCAAAGCAACGCCAGAACATCAACGAACAAAGAAAAATAGCCATCACATTATACAGCGGAGACATTTTGTGCTTTATAAAATCCAAATTTGACTTGAATGTGATTTAAAAATCGAGACATTATTCAAGAAAATTCTACTCAGATATCACTTGAAATACCACTACTGTGGCGAAATTCTTCGCAATTACAGATGGGACGGCTACAAAAGGTCATTCAACACAAAATAGCATTAAATTGACACAAAATCAAATCGAATGAGCAAAATTTCACCGTATTGATACAAAACAAGCGAAACAAAGCGTGAAACAAGAGCACAATAAAGAGAACGTGGGGAACACTTCATCTCGTCACCTGTTTTAATTTTAAATCCCTCTTGATCACAATTTCATTTATTCATTTAATGTCATTATCGTTTCGAAGAATTTTGAAGACAAAACAGCACCAAAATGGCATTAGTTTTCAATAAAAACATAAACAATTTCCGACGCAGTTGACCTGGATTCATGAAAATTTAGTGAGAGATCTTTCATAGACCACAATTAAACTTCATTCGTAAATGCCTAGGACAGTTTAGGTATCCCCGTTGGTCGAGAGCCCGTCACGTGTCTGGTCTTAAACGGTCGATTCATTAATTAAAACAAGTTGAAACATCCAATTTGTCTCCCATTTACAATGGACATACATTTCTTGTAGTTGTTTACTGACATTTGCCATTTAATCTTCATTTAAAACTTATGTTGACTTTACGACTCAACTGGTTTTTATGAAAGAGAAAAGTGTGCGCTTGGTCAGTCTTAAGTGTTCGTCAGAAGATCGTCAGAGTCTCTTGAGAATGGATGCTGATAATGTCCCTCAGCTTCGACTCAGGCATGATCAGCGTCCGAACAGCCAAGTACATATTCATATCCGTAATAAACGAAATGACTATGGAAAAATCTACATTACATTTTCTGCCGTGACAAAAGCAGGACGAAATAAGAGGTTGCAGCTTTTAAATTCAAATGAATTCCCTGAAAGCTCCAACTACCCGCGTCGTAAAATATTTTTTTCGACGTGATCATCGGGTTTGTCTTTATTGAAACCCAATGTCGGGTCTAAATAAAATGTAAAGCGCTCTTGGAATTTGGTGAAAATGTGGAAACTGGCTCTGTTCAGATTCTTTGAAATAAGAAGCCTATCAGGTTTCGCACTTGTCTATAAAAACCTGATAGTGATACCTCGGGGACATTACGACAAGAAAAAAAATCAATTATGAAAGGAAAAAATGAGAGGGAAACATCAAATCATAATTAGACGAACCCCCTTGTACAAAATTCCAATTTGCACGCCTACGCAGCGCTTCCGGAATCGACTGGAACATTTTATATTTCAATTAAGCCCTGGTACCAAAAGGTGTCAGCCAGTCGTGAGGTTCTCATGATGGTGGGGATCAGTTGGACGACGAAAAGCCCCTGTTGGCATGAATAATTAATCTTTTCCATATATTTATGGCCCCCAACTTCCCGCAGGAGTTTGGCGGTATTTATGAGAGTCAGCAATAAACGGCACTGGGATGAGGAGAATTGCCTTTAAAGTCAGTGAGTCGAAACCAATTGTTTTGAAATGAATTGAAAACTGGTAATATACTTTCATACAAAAGTGTAGCTTTAATAACAGTTTCCATAACAAGGAAATAAACGTGATACTTCACAGCGATACATTTTCTCTCCGTACACTCTATTACATGCAAAATAACTCTCGGTTAAAATCACATTGTCCAACTTTTTTTTCATGGTGGCAGGTAATTGTTTACTAGTTAGTAACAAAGAAAGGGGCAAAATTGTCCAACTGCTGCTAGTTACGAGAAAAAATACCATTTATTTTTCAGAACTCGGTATACCAAATATTCGAATAAGTTGAAAGTTGAAGTTTGATTTAGAGGTAAATTAAAACAACATTATACTATCAGGACCTCTTGCGTGTTTTACCCGGGCTTTGTATCAGCATCCTTCATATATTCGGCTCAATTGAGGACAGTTTCAGAGCAGTTTTGTGTTTTCCGATTATCTTTTTCATATTACGTTTCATGATTTAACCTGACGTATGCAATGAAACAGCCGAGGCAGTGGGGCTTGAGACTCAAAGAGGTTTTCTTGTTTCACTTTCTGAGACACGAAGATGCCATACACACCTACATCTTTACACCGATGCAGCCACTCATTGTGGTAACTTGTGGCGTATCGGGGGAGGGGTGCTTGACAATCATGAGTTTATGTTAGTGGGCTTATTTCCAGTTCAAGTTTTCCCAAACAACAAATCGTGGGTGTGCCGCTGAGCAGAGGTACATTCCAGGGAGTGACGTCATCAGCGAGTATTCAAGATCACGGAACTAACAATATTCTTTCTATTCATTGAAGTGCTGAGACAAAAACGTCCATGACCACCTAAAAATAAAGCTTCAAGATATGGCTTACCTTAATTTGACACTAGACTGCAATATCTTGATAGCGTTTGATGCAGTTAAGCCGTACACGAGGTAATAGAAAATGACATATTTTTCTCGGAACGATGGATTATAACCCATTGTTACTTGTGACACTGCAGGTGAGCACTGCACTTTCTCACAACACGCAGGGAAAGATAACTCGGAAGGCATTTTCTTTTACAATGCTACGGAAGCCCCTAGTTGATACTCTAATATCTCAGCGTAAGGTAAAATTACCATTCTCCCCAAAGCAGTTAGGATTTTGCAGTGACTATGCATTTTTCGTCATATCTAGTTTTCAAAAAGAACCTCCAGGTTCGTCGATATTATACACTTAAATGTGGACAGGTTTAGACCCTTTGGTGTTAAAAGAAATAGGTGTAAATTATTCAGGCGGTTTATTAAGGAACGTGTCAAGTAAGCTTACTTCCGTTTCAATCCGCAAAAAAATGTATGTTTAATTTTGCTCCACCAAATCTGTGCAGCTCACTACCCTGAAAATAGAGGACTGAATGTTGAAGTGGGCTGAAAGTCGAAGAAATGTTATGTAATGCACCACTTTGATAATTGCGATCAGGTTGAATATTGGCAAACTTGAATGGAATCTGACTAGCGTTTGGAGAGGAACTGGACAAGAATGGATGCAGGGAGCTGACATTTCGCTATAATTGGGCAAAATATTATCAACTTGTCGTAATTGCTTGTTTTTTGGCACATCATTCAGCAGTTCAAAAACATGTTTATTATCAAGAACAGATTCGTAATTGGTCTTCACATAAAAAAAGACTACGCCACACCTATTGATTGCATTTGGCAGAGATGAAAAACGGAGCAGGGGCTTCTTCAGTTTCTTTTAAATTAAATCTGAAGTCTGGACCTGGCGGGCATTGAACGACACGCGTTGTCGTCAGCTTCACTGATTACCCTCGCCAAAATTGGGTAATATCGGCTATCAAGTCATACAATCAGTCGGTCACGACTCGAGCTACTCGTAACGTTCGCAGTTGCTCTATCAGTGAAGATGCCCTTATCGGAGTTTTTTGGGTTTTTTTGTTTTGAGGAAGGGGGAGGGAACTTTTTTATCATAAGCACACCCTTGAGGAAGTGTAGAACAGAGCAGTTAAAGAGGATAGAGAAAAGAATTAATTGCTTAAGGTTCTTTTGTTCTTTCTGTTGGGTAAAGAAACTCCTGATGTACAGTCATTGGCTCGATGAAAATGATGTTTAAGGGGACCATGAAGACATGTTAATGAAGATAACAAAAACATGGCTGAAAGGTTCTACCTCGAAGAGGTCAGTTTTAAACTTTACCGTCGATGTCCCGCCTTTATACTTCTGCTATGCCGTCAACCGCCAATCCTGGCAATATTTGAACAAATATTATTGCGAAATTAATTATTACAGTTTTTATTTGCAAGTGCAGTTTCTAAAAAAAAAACAGTTCTGGGAAAAAATTTGAACTAATGCTTAGAACAAGCCCGATAACGCAAACAGAAGGAAAGCAACTTGAGGACGAATATGTACCACGTGTTGTTTACCACAATGCACTTGTTAAGATTGCCTCATCGCGGTATGACATCTGTAATCGATTCTTGATTTCCCGATTATTCTGTATTTGTCAACTCTTAATCAAACAGCCAAACGGAACTTCCGATCATCTGCGGTCAATTCCGACCTGGTATGCGGCGGTACGTTTTGATGTGGGCACAACACGGTGGGATACCTGTCATCAAATTAATCAATCAGCAGTGTTAACCACACTCGAATCGCCGTTGTTCGGTATGGCTAGACAGTCTCGCTGGTGAAATGCAGAAAAGTGCGAAGCTGCAACTCCCCGCTGGGGCGATGCTCTCAAAAAGTCGATGAAAGCGGCCTAATATTTTGGCATGTAAGTCTGGTTACATGCATTAATCATTAAAGACTCGAATCTAGACAGTCTAGCGGGTGGGCCTGGAGCCCACTTGCTAAGATTAGCTTTTTTGAGATAAACATGACCGATGAGATACGGTTGGTTTGGGATATGTTTTGAACCCCTGGCACAACTAATGATACATATTGAATCAGGAGTCTTAGGCCAAATTTTGACAATGTACAACATGCTTTAAAATTTACGGAGGGAAAGTGTTAATAAACAATATATTTCCAGGCGTAATGAATCGAATGGTGACCGTAAACCCTTAAAGAGATAAACTTGATTTTGATTGTTACAAGCAGGCAATACAGACTAGCAGGAAGAGTTCTGGTGAAAGCAGTACTAGACATTTTTAAACAGATCTTAGTTTAAAAGTTTAAAACTATTTATCAGTAACGCTGAAGTAAGCGAGATTGACACCGCCAGTAGGGCCGACTGACTTCGTAGGAATATTCGGCAATATGTATGCGCGTGCCTCTTGCAAGAGACAAGTGTAGAACAAATCTTCAGACCATCTATGCTGCTGCCGAAGGCCTCTTTCGAAGAGATTTGCTCAACTCAGGGCCCAGCCCGAGGAAAGAGCTTATACTTACAACTTGATTATGACCTTACCGGGTGCTTCGCTTGGAAGCATTCCTCGCTCCCTACAAGCTCCGTGCCCTCAATGCAAACCAATGAGGTTCAGCATTACCCATGGGGCATCATGGAGGTGTGTGGCAGAGAGTTTGGACCTCACACCTACGTAGTACAATCATCGAGACGCGAATGATCTTGCCTACAAATGATGTGGTGCATAAATTTTGTTGGGTAAGTCGACTGTGATATTCTAAGGAACTTCCAGATGGTACTGCTCGGATGAAATTGATTGGAACATGAACATTCATAAAAAGCAATATGTGCAGATTTATGCGAACTTTTAGCTTAAATGAAAAAAATAATAGACTCAACTGTGTCTCACTAAGTTGGAGTAAGCGATCGGTCATTGTAACTTGAAAAACAGGAAGCACTTGTAACTAGGACATTCCTGTCAAATTCTTTTCAATGAAAAAGTAAAAAAATCTATTGAGCCATTAGAGGAGATCTCCAAAACAAAAGAGACATCATATTAATGATATTTCTTTCCCGCCAGTAGTGCTTTTGGCTTGCTTGACAGCTATTTGTGAACTCAGTCAACAACCATGCGCACATAACCGTAAGCCTTTATGTAACATACGCACACAGGTACTTTAGTACTCTGTAGTTACTGAACAATAGTCAACTTCAGTGAAGCAGTTAAACTTACTTCGAGTTTACACAGTTGTTAAATGCTGAAAGACAGCATTCATTGGCTTTGGAAAACCGCCTTGAAAAAGACTATGAGTTTATTAAGACAACGTCCTGGAACCCGGAGGCTAGACGGAGTTTACTCCCGTATCACATGCATAGGCCGAAATGTTTCATTGCATTACGCCCTGGAAAACCAGATCTACAGAAAACACACAGTCGCCACTTCCACAGCAGACTTAGTTTTCACACTACATCTCAGCTCCTAAGCTTTTTCGTCTGACCTTTCGGTAAATGAGCTCCGCGATGGTTAACAGCATTATCGAGAAATCAGACCCCCCTTGCCTGATTAGGAACTGGTTTACTCCGCTACGAATACTCCGTTTAAAACGCTTCCCTCGATTGACGAAATGTTGACATTGATCACTTGAGACACGCATGATTTGCATGGCTTTCGCTGAAGGCGAGCCAGGAGTTGGACGGAAGGTTTCATTAATGTGACGTTACCATTAGCTGACTTAAAGTCGGTTCATAAAGCAAACACGAGCATGAAATTGTGACGTCAGAGTAGAGATACGTGCTGCGAATTCGCACGATTTGAACAAACTTCAACTCAAGCGAATTTCGTTGGAAATGTGGCACGACCAATTTGCTTCACTTTTGCGGTGTCTTATGTTAGGAACCGGCCTTTCAAGGGCATTGCTTGATCCATACATATGTACACCTGATACGCAACGTTGCAATGACTTATTCCCCACAAAAACATGCTCTATGACTGTCAATGTTGTTTGGACAAGTCCTGTTTTCAAAGATGGTGGACCACAAGGGATTGTGGTAGATTATGACGTATCTGTAGAGGATCAATATTATACTAATCCGGTCACTTAGTCTCTGTACACGCACCAAGTCCATCAGAAATGGAAGGAATATCCTGCCATTTATTGGATCGTGCTAGAACAATGCCTGACCCTTGATCAGGGACACTTTTTCCTTTTGCATTACAGGAAATGGTCTCTTTTTCTAAAATGAGTGATTCCAATCATTTTAGGCACGATCAACGAATGTCACCCTCCTGTAACAGAGTAAATTCTCGCCTTATGACAGTAATCATAGCCAACAAGAAGAACACAAGCAAACAAGCTAAGCGAATTATGATAAAAGTTAAAGCAGAACTCATTGCAAATTAAAATCTTTCGAAAACATTCAAACTATTTGACATTAAAACACGCAAAATTTATCGAAGACCCAGAACCTCTTATCAGTGCAATGTGTACTTTTTCATGATCCTACCTTTAATACACCCAGTCCCACAGATTCGGCCTCGCTGCAACTGTTGAGCCTCCGCCGGAGCCAATTCAAACAAGCGACCGTATATCGTTGACAGAAGCCTCCGCTTAGAGAGGGAACGGCACCTTAACTTTTGAATATTAAAGTCGGGCGCGTAATCGGTTCACTGTTGCAACCTAGTCCTGTTGGGTTATTTCTTTGGTATAAATACTTTAAAGTAAAGATGCCCCGTCTCCTGGAAAGCTCCCCTAGACCTCGGGGCAAAAAAAAACCCAAGCCCTGGTATGACCTGTGCGCGACTGATGGTGACCGCCGAGTCGAAGGTGTAGTGCCAAGGGCAACTTCTTCTGCTACTAGGTCTACTTCACTGAAATGTCCTTTTGAGGAGGCTCGTGGTTATATACACCAGTTCGGACTACAGAGACACTAAGGCAAGTGCTCATTGCAGGAAGTGCGCCAACGGAAGAAATCAAAGGCACCACTTGAGACCGAACACGGTCACAATTTTTTTTTTTTACTTCTTCTCTCGGTCATTATATGCTCCTGGTTTGGGTCTGCAAAGAACAAGAAGATCCATCACCTTGATAGCTTGGCGATGAGTGAGGGACTTCATCGTTTGGCCTGCTTCCCCGGCTAGAACCGCTCTCTCAACCTGAGCTCAGGGTTTCGGCTGTCGCTGAGCCTGAGTTTTACCGTCAAGAGGGTCTCGTCGACGGCGCAATATCCCGCTCCGTAGCCGCTAAATTATTTCTTGAGTGTTTGATTTGTATTGATGTCGATCCAGTCCCCTTTGCAAGCGCGGTTTCACTGCGAGTCCAAGGCCTGTCGTCACGCGAAAAAATCTTGAACTGCAGTCTTGATCTTGAACAGGAAATCTTGTCGACAGTTCGAGTATACCAAGAACGGACAGGAAGACTCCGCCTGAAGTTGCGTGGCAAATATTTTTCACTCCGATGATATTTTCTCACTAATTGAATGCCCAATGAACTTCATTATGATTAAACACTCAACAATAACAACAAAAAATACACCTGCTTTAATTTGTGAAAATGATGCCTTTCAGACTACGAGTTTGCGTTAAACTTGATATTTCGAATATTGTTCAACCTAGTTTTTACTTCGACGGCTTATGTAATTTTATTTAAACTTTCGAAGATGACAGTTTCTTGACATTTCCTATTATTATTATCAAGTAATTCTCGTCGAATAATACCAGAGTTAAAGGAACCCATCATAACTTTAACTTCACACCAGGTAATTAGTATTTCATGGCCTGAATTGGAACAAGCTAAAGTTTTAACAACTAACATCAAGTCAAACCCCCCCCAACAGTAACAAAATGTGGCGTGTATATGTAGCGCGTTTGTTTGGAATGAATAGTGTACCTGTGTTCCATCACCTAACATACATATAAAACAAAAATGCCAATTTACAACCTACTGATATGGACACTCTGTTATCTTTGTGCCTCATACTCGTTTTGAAGAGGAAGCCATTTTCGTTTCCTTGTTACAAATTGATAACAATCGAATGACATGGTACCAGTCTATGTTTTGATTGGTATGCGTCCCTCTCCACCCTTTCAACCTGTTTCAAATCTGACTTAAAATATCAAGTCATGTTCAATCAGAAATTTGAAAATTATTCAGTGGATCAGACGGATACTAATGGTACGTGAAATTTCATTGTCAGGCCTACTCTACTTTTTGCTTGCTTCCATTTCTACTCCAAGATTGACTTGTTTGGAATTAGGCCCTATCCTAGCTTTTGTATTATCGCTGCCCAACTGTGGATAAAGTCAATTCTAAGGCAAAAGACCAAAGTACTGAACAGGTGATCAATATTTTTGGCCTCTAAACGATTTTATCAGGAAGTATTCTCATTTGGGAACTTCCAGACTCTTGCATCTAAAGGTTTTGGGGAGACTGAAATATTGATTTTTCAGTGAAAAATATGTACATTTATCCATGCTCTCGCTCATACCTTCAAATGAATGCACAAGTTTAAAAAGGAAAACAGCTGCGAGGAGGTGTTGATATGTTTTATTGATTACAGGAATCGTTTAATTTTGGATTTCACTCATGTATCTTTCGATTTTTTTGAGATTTGTAGAATTGTGAATTTTCAATGAAAAAACGTGTATGAAGTATCCCTGCTCTTGCTCCTACCTTGAATCGAACCCACAAAACACTGAGAAGTCATGATAGTTTCAGTGCATGGTGCACCTGCCATGGAAAAAAAACCAATGATACAAAGTGAACAAAACCGCATTCAGCCCAAGCTTCATGGGCAAATTATCAAATTGGGTAGTGGACTTACCTCACTGCACTGAAATCCTAAGAGTTTTGCTTGAGAAAAACGTGCATGAGATTTTTCTCTTTAATTGGTCAAACTGCAGATACATGCATACATTGTAAATTGCGAGTTGGGTCAATATATTGGAACTGGAAAGAAAAAAATATGAATGAAAATGATCCCTCTGGATATAAGAGCATTCCAAAATGAATTTGCTAAGGCCAACGAAGACTATCCGTTAATTTAATCAAGCAAAGTAAACCTACACGGTTACCGTATCTGGGAGGAACCGGAGGCAATTTGTCCTCCGTGCAACGGTGGCCGATCCGTGTACCGGGCGGAGTCTCTCTTTCTCTCTTAACCACGTGGCGCTCCACGCGCAGTCATTTGTCAGAGTAATTACGCGCCATTTGATTTACGCTCCAAGGTGAGGCTTGTAAACGGGGAACGGTTACTTACTATGCTTGATCGAGCAATGTATAGAGCCCTTTCCCCACTCTCGAGTGAGGGACATGAAGTACTATTCTTAGCGAAGCACATACATTTGCTCAGAATGTATCCATAATTATCGTTACTATCTTAGTTTCAATGCTAAGCGTAGATTCAGGTGTAGAGCATTTCCGTTCTTACTATTTCCTCTTATATAGGCTATTTACGCATTTATATTTAAAATCTTGCCCGATCAAAAGTTTTGAGGGGGGGAGAGTTAAAGGCCTTTAGTGCTTCATTTCATAACTTCCCCAAGATCAGACCCTGCTCAATCGAAATCTTTCCAATCTACGAACGGTAATTGAAAGTTATTCTGGGAAGGAAAAAACCAAATTAACAGGGACATAGAATTCAACATAATGGCAAGTCTCCCTGACAGCTCTGTAGCAATAGAAAAGCAATGCACTCTTCTTAAAAAAAGGGGTTGTCTTGAACAGAGGCGAATCCAGCTTTAAAATTCAAAAGCGGAAGCCATTCGGGCTAAATATTCAACAAGATGTCGGGGAGAAACGAAATCAAAAGCATACTCAATTCTGTCCCAACGGGTGTAGGCCTAATCTTTAATCAAGTTCAAGTTCTGGTTTTAGATGTTGCATCTGTAGTTGAATCTGAGTCTGGTTAACTTTCCTGCCTACGCAATACCGAGTCTATGGCGACTAACGGTTATGTCTACCATCAATCAACGCTGCCCACTATACCTAATTACCTCTATATAGCCTCGGCCTTTCCTGAAGCGTAAATGTTGTAGATTCCGCTGGCCGTCCACGCGGCCTTGGAAATATGAAAAGGTGTACTGATTCCCTATTGTACCAGCTAGCAATGTTTATGATACACAGTAGTGTTCATCTGTTATATGTATTACACTTATGCAGAACTTTACATCAATGACCTCATTAACCAAACTGTGTCGTCGATGCATTACATAATGAAAGTGACACAACGACGATTAAGGAGAAAATTAATGACGACAAAAAATTAGAGAAAATGTTTACTCGATAAAGCTAGTACGACGGACTTGAGCGTGTTTCGATGTTGGAGTCCTTTCATTGGGAAAAAACTGTTTTAGCCTCAATACACTTTTTAAACTCTTTTGAATTAGAGTTTTGTTTGTTAGCGTTAGTCATTGGACACTAATGTGTAGAAACTGAACAACTGTTAAGCATCAATACACGTTTACAAAGAAATAGCAAGATTGCGTTTCATTGCTCAAAAAGTTTTTAGCAGTTCACCATGATTATTGCCTCTTGATATGAATATCAAATGATAAACACGTATTTCTTAGCTCGAGGAGTATTTTGTTTGGGAATTCCGCATGTCATTCCGAAAATGATTTTTACCACAGCTGAGAAATATCAATATAAGAAACTATCAATGTTCCTTTTGCCCACATTGCGATCACAACTCTATATTGCGCTTTCTCCCCGTGAAATCATCAAATCCAATGGATCCACAAGAAGCAGTTGTTACAAAAAGAAGTTAACGTTGCCGATTTGGGACAATCTATAGTTAGCTTTCATTCCTGACGCCAGCCACACAAGGGAACCTCACCTGACATCGTTTTAGAATCGTGATTTCTTCTGATATGTCCTCGAGGGAGGATTATTTACTTCTTTTTTTAGTTGGACGTATTTTCCGAAGCACCTGAATGAAAAGTAGCAGAAAACAATGTTTGACCAATTTCGCGATAAAGCCACTTAATAGACGGGGCGCTACAGCGAACACGAACACGACCCAGAATTTGTGACGTGAGATCAGAATATTAGCGCCTCGAATTCGCAAAAGTTTAACCATTTTCAACTTGGCGGCGAATTTCGCGGCAAATGTCTCGTGATGTCCAATTCACTCTGCTTCCGCATTCGCCTGAAGTATGAACCTGTTATTACTGTGTCCTTTTCTCAGGCTTTCAGAACGTATTTATCCCTCATCATGCTTCTTCCTTTCAGGGGAGAATGAAATTGTTTCAGAAGTATTTATTGATCTCTAATTCTCTATAAATTTCGTACAAGCAGAAAATAGCTCATTCTCGCCAAATGAGAGAGAAAGATGTAAAAAAGAAGAAGACTAGATTAACCAAAACCAAATCCGCCCCTGAAATAAATAATTCGCAGTAAAGGTTCCAATCATATACACCTTTGCACTCATATAGTCATAAACGCACACTCATTCGGATGAAACGACATGATCGAGCAGCCCAGTGAAATTGGGTTGCCTAACATTCATCATGGGGTATTACTGTTTACATTGTAAGTCGTGGGGGGTCTAAACGCCCTTCTTTCAGACATTTGACGGTGTATTTAGCCTAAGCTTTCACCTCCCAGCAGGAACTGGGGGTAAGTCGTTCCATGGTTACGCTGAAATGTGTCCTTTGAGTTAAATCAGATTACCATTATGTAGCGTAGGTAGAGAGATGGTAGACACAAGTGCCCTTGTTTTTCCAGAGTACTTTTGCATATTGAAATAAAAAAATTTCTAATTAAGAGCGAGATCTTTAGCACAAAAACAGAAGTGAAGATGATGTTTCTGCAGTTGATTTCATGTTGCTAATGTGAGGTGCGCCAAAGTGCCCTAAGACAGGAAATCGAGATGAAAAAAATCCGGGACCAAAGAATCTTCAACCGATAGAAGAAAAATTATATTTGAGATGAAAGAACCACAACCCTTAAATCAGGAATGAATGACCTTTGTGAGCTTACATGTAACGGCAAACAAAAAATGGAAACCATCAAAATCGCTTATTTTGTTCAGGTTGATAGCAACTTTGGGTGAATCACAAATCGTACCTTAAAATATAATTCAATTATCAGATTTTGAAAACTGATAGTCGGAGCCAAGGCGTGTTTTTGCGCCTACTGCAAAACAGAATGTTCAAACCTTTCGGGTTGAAGACATGTATAAAAGCGTGTGAAAAGGATGAAGCAAAATCGATGGCCTAAAAGAGAAGAGTCGATTCTGGAATGTATTGAAACACTTAACTCAATGCATTTAGCTTTCACCATTGCGGTAGTGTATTTCCACTGTATCACATAGTCCTGACTTTGCTTTGTGATTCCTTTACGTTCTGTGTTCACTTCCATTAGAGTTGTATGTTTTTTTGGTGCTCTTAAATTTTTCAGACCGTTGCATTCTGCCTCTTTGCACCCCATGGCAGCCAAAGAAGTTATTGTAAAGTTGAGAAGTTGACATGCACAAGGAGTATAGAACCATTGCTAACGGCGGACCTTTTTTCAGCTGCTGTTCAGAAAAGCCACTGCCACGCAATTGTTTCTATTATTCACAGTGATTGCTTGGCGGGATTTCAACGTTAGGCCTATATGTACAGCAGTGTTTATGGCCAAGTACGAAGGCCAAAAATACATGGTTTGTAACATGAAAGAGTTACCAAGCTGCAAGGCCAATCATGGAAATATCTTTTGAGAAAAATTATGCCCAGCTATGGTTGTAAATGGTGATGAAGCACGCCAGATTTGATGCTTCTGCAATCGGCATGTAAAGGATTGGAAGAAGTTTAGACAGCGTCAGAGGGCGCCGTTGACATTATCAAGCCGCAGCAGTCGTGTAATTCTTCCGCCGTTTCCTATTTTTCGTTCACAATTACAGGGAAGTCACAAGAGGGCGCTTTGCTGAAAGCGAACATGCGGCTGAACTGGCCCCTATCCCAATTGTGTAATTTTTTTTCCTAGGAAGGTTAGGGGTAATTATCATATATGGGAGTGGTTAACTGCAAGCTCGACACTTAACACTTAAGTGTTAAGGTAAATGTCGGACTTTACTTTCCTATTATAAAAACATCCTCCAACCAACTAATTCCCCACCAAGAAAAAAGTATAACTCTCATAACAGAGCTACCATGCGAGTCGGACAGTCTTATACTTAAAAGCTTGTGTACCCCATTTATGATAATTGCCTGGGCAAGGGTTAAGATACGCCCATGTTATTATAAGTACCCCTAGGAAAACTATTCGCGTCCCTATTATATGGGGACCGGTAGGTAGCTGCCGTCTAACGTGTGCGATCTTCCTTGCAATTTGGATGCTGAATATTTAAGATTTTGTCAGTCCAAAAGCAATGCTTTAACATGAAATACGTTTCAGCAGAGACGCGAATAAAACAAAAGTACCTATCTTTTTGGGGCCGCTGTTGATCACAGTGTGGTAATTTAATTTTCAATGATTATCATTAATAAATCATTTTACGGCAATTTATTTCAAATAAGTGGTTATTGTGTTAAATTTTAGATAAATGAACCATTTATGGTGAAGTTATTTTCGGTACCGGTAATAAAGACGGGGAAAAAATACTATCAGCTCCTGTTTGATTTGTGCATTGAACGGGCATCGTTTCCTCATTTACATACACCTGCAGGATTTTGCCATGTTCATTAACCGCTACTGGCCCCGCAGTGGTCTGTAAGCCGACTGGAGACTGCGCACGGGATGGGAACCGGTCATAAATGTGGCAACATGGAAAATAGGCCTATGGGTCTCGATCTGGGCCAAAAGAGGGCGCTATATTCTTAGCAAGTGAGGTTCCTTTGCTCGGAGCTGAACTTCCCTGGTGCACAAACGATTATGAAATGCACCTGTCATGGTTGCATCTTTTTTTTTTTTAGAGCGGCAACCAACAATAAGTGAATTAATTAACTACTTACATGACTTCCAGCTCTTGTTGTAGCTCAAGGTAACCGACCTGCAAGTAATATGTGAATATCTTACATGACGGGAGTAAATGACAGCCTCGTAGGATCTGTAAAATATTTGGTGTTTGCAAGACAATTTGTTTTAAATTGGATCACCTGTTATTTTTGAAAAGGGATTTTCTTACCCGGCTGCGATCTCACTATCTGCCCTGAGCAAAAGCACCTGTTCATCTGTTGAAAAGTGCGATAATTAGTCTGGAGTGTTCCTTTTGTTGGTAGCGATGTAGACTTGACTCAAGTCGGGATTTTCAGTGACGTCTGCGTTTGCTCTTTGAATATGGAGGCAGGGCGTGGTTACTTACTTCGCGCCCTCTTGTGTCCACTTATTACTGTGAGTTCTGAAACCCTGATTTACTGACTAGTGACACATGTTGTACAATCTTTGACGATGACGCTGGATATCACGATAAAAGATATCTTGTAAGGGCGCCTCTATATGAGAAGTTATGCGAGCGGCCGAGCTGGGGAAGAACAACGTAAGTCCAACTTGATTCAAGTCTAGTAGCGATGCGACCCCAACGCTCACGATAGTTGTTCGTGAACCAGCGACGCACAGTTACTGCAATACAAGGAGCCTCCGTTGCTGAAAAATGGCTCCCTCTCTTGATCCAGCTTGGAGCCCCAAAACCCCCAAAGCATAATGGTTGCCCAAACTGCGTGCATGCTTGGCCAGCATGGTTGCAGTTTCCGAGCTGCAAAGCAAGAGGAGTTGTCAACATCAATACGATTTCCAGACGTTGAACCTCCTGTTTTCAGATATGATTCCCTCTGTGCACATCATCTTCAATTAGTATTGTCTGGCACAGAAGTCTGACACAAAAGTGAGGTCATGAAGCATAATCGCATATACAAACACCCATACTCGTCGTGCGTGTCATTGACACGAGTCGACTGCAGTAACTTCATGACTCAATGAAGGTTTTCCTTGAAGTGCTACACATTGTCGCAGAGGCCCCGCGCTCCACGGTATGATTTATTGTTTACTTTTGGCTGTGGAACACTGCTCTTTTAAAAAGGAAAGAGCACTTGTCATGCCTGTTCATCTGCAGATGGACCCCGCGTGTACGTTGTTTATTCACTCAGAACGCCCTGAAATTCATGGATTTTAAAATCACCAGATCTTCGATTTGACCATTGAAAACACCGCTGTAAAACTTAAAACATAAACCATGTCAGTGCAATGAAAGCTGAAAGTATTTTGTATTAAAATTACGGTATCTGTATTCAAAATCTAAGAAAAAAAAAAGCAAACCACATAGATGTCAGCACGGAATGCTGCAGACCATGTGGTATGTGCGTTTTGCTGTGTCGGTGGATGCAATCTTTCCGAATTAAGTACGCCGTTTGCATTCAATTTACATCAAACGTTTTTTTTTCCGGTGGAGCTGATCTCCTGTCTTTAAATGAAAGGTTACGTTGACTTATATGTCATCGACCTGGGGAAATGTATATGGGGAGGGCTGTGAACTAAATTGTAAGATTCTAAGCAACATAACTTTAATTATATTTTTAATATACAGTCAACTTGTGGTTTTCCTTTTTTCAGTTCTTTGTCAATTAATGGCAGTTGCTTGTATATTTGCACATTTAACAGTAAAATGGCGACATCTACGGTAAAATGTTCAAACTAAACCCCCATAGTCAACTTAATATATGAATATCAATTATTGAAAGATATTTGGAAGTTGGGTATCTTGAAGTAGCAACAAACAATTCAACATGTGCAATCACAATGACGTGAATGAAATGAATCAAGGCTGACTAAGACCAATGAAAATGGTCAAATAATTATTCAGTCAACTAAATACCCACCCACATCCCACTCACAAAACAAAAGTTACGATACAGAAAATGAGGTCAGACTTCCAGTCATCCGTAAAGTGATTGACGTTTGTACTCCAACGTGCTAACTTCTTAATACTTTTCTTAAAAATTAATTTTATTTATCTCAACTTGTAGCACAAAGATCGATGAGAAAGTTACATAAATATGTTTAATTAAAATGACAGCGTAAAATTCTAAGCCTGTACGATTACACTGATCCAGAATTTTATATGCTGAAGAGATTTTTGGAAAATATTTAGATATACCTCCAACTTTTAAATGTCCAGCTACGCTACGTTATTTCGCCATAATCCCCACTTAGTGGTCTCAAATCTATACCCATGGGTGTACCAAATAAATTATGAAATGGAAAAATATGTACGTGATAGACAGAGATTTCGACAGATGATTGTTAACATCAGCGTCGCTGGATTTGGGTGGATAAAAATGTCGCAACCGCTTCGATCGTTTTTGTCTCCAAACTCGTCGTGTTTGTCAGCAAAGCTTGTGCTACTTTCGTCAAAGAAGGTACTTACAAATAGCGCCACCATGTTTCATGATGCACAGCCCCTTCTGTGCACCTCATCAGCCCGAAACGTGGTAGGGATGCATGGGCCATAAATGCTATCACAAAAATATGTGGAATAAGTACAGGTGCCGCAAAACGTACTGGGTTGGGCTTGCTGCCATAATAATGGTAATCAATGGACGTAGCCCATTGTGCACAAGTGCAACGGAGGCTGAGTAGTTTTCAGCCAGCAGTGCGCCTCCAGTCGGTCTGCGTAAGTTGTTGGGAGCTGTCAATTAAGGTGGTAAAGCTAGGAGTGAAATTGATGCAGATATCGAAACAACCCCCGTACTTATGGAAAACAGCCTTTCAATTCAGTATTCGAAGGAGCTACGGCCAGACGAAATGAACTCGCCCACCTTTAAATCTCCAGTGGTCCTTGGTCGGAAAAGTTATGTTCACATTAATGTAAGTCTGACTCCGTTGGCGATTAGTGGGGAGGCTCCCCCACACGAGTGAGTCGAGTGAGACCCGTGGCTTCAGACAAGTCGGTGATGGTCGGTCTAGACCGTTCATAAACTCAGAACGGGGCAATAGTTGTGTGAGTAGGGCAACCTTCCAAAAGGGGGCCATTATGTGCGAGGGGTCACAGCAAAGATGAAACCGCGGCTCTAGTGTCACAAAGAAGCATTGAAACATACTAAGTGATCTTGAAAGAAGTCGAACATGAAACAAAAATTAGATATGCCAACTGTAAGACTGCTTTGTCCGACTGGTTATTTTAAATATGCATCTGAAATTCCAGTATAACTAAAAATGAAATTCAGAAAGGAATACGAGAAAAATGTCAAAGACTTCTACCCGAAAGGTTTCGTGCAACTCACTGGGTTTAGGTGTAACTTTGCCGTTTAAGCCGAATTGAAAAGTAATTCTCTCGTCTGTCACGCGGTTTCCTATTGAACCTGGACTGTTAAAGGTAACTCTACTCTATGATGAACTCTCTAACATTAAACCTCCAGCGAATGTGAACCTAAAAAGGACATTGTTTGGAAATACCATAGACGGCCTCACGCACTGTGGGTGTAACAATGAGCATGCGGTGTGGCTTGTGGATGGGGTTTCCAATTAGAAACATTAGCCAGGTGCGTGGGGCTCCGGTTTCAAATGTCCCCACTACTTGGGCAATTCGCGCCCGGTCATCAAACAATAACATTTGCACATCCGGAGGGATCTTCTAGCGAGGCAAAGCGCCGGATGGATTTCACATAGCATTCCATTTGACCTGGTGCCACGGGTTTATTTGCCTTTTATCCACTGACGGGAGATCTGCAGACGGAAGTAAAAATGAAACGAAATGTTCTTTGAGAGAAGGAGATGACAGACTACTGACCCCCCTGGATCCACGACCGTCGTTCCAAGCTTCACAAACAGGCAAAGTTCAGTCAAGGACCATAGACAGTAAACCCACAATTGGGCTGATCCCGATCGAACGCAAGCTAACCGACGATGGTTGGGCGAGTCTAGTCTACTATTGGCGACCAGGTTGGTCACCTCATTGGTTGTCATAGCCGTGTTTAAAAGCACAGTGTGGGCCAGTTATCAGAAAAACAGTGAAAAAAACAGAAGATTTTATATAGCAGCAGTTTCTCTTGTTTCTCTTACGTTTTGTTTTGTTACTTTGCCCTCCTTTGCACTTCAACGTCACTGCACTGCGCTATATTATAGGCCTAGTTGCATCACAAACCAACCGCTATCGATCATTTAATCCAACAAGCCCCACGTAGTTGTTCCTGATTCCTCCATTGAAATGTGCAGAGCAAACCATCTACCCACTCCCATTATTCAAGAATTCATCTGTAGCAGCCAATGACGTATCAGGTTTTTTAACATAGATACCAATGCCCCGTCAAATCGATTGAGATGAAGCAAAAGGGCGCCCTCTTCTAATTGAGTACTTTTCTCCATAGAAATGTCAGCATGTACATAGTCAGTGATGATTATTTAAATAACCCATTAAAAAAAAATCACAAAATAAAGAAAGACAGAAAGAGAGAAAACTGAGACAAACTATTGGTGTGCCTTTTGCTGAAATTGAGAGCATGTGTTAGTTAACAAACGCGTTAGGCAAAAAATACAGTCAAGTTCAAATATCACATTTTATTTAGCCTGCCAAAAGGAGCGTGCGCCCGGAGGCACACTGGTGGAGAAAGGATGGAAAGGATTATTAGAACTAAATGCTGGGTCATGTACAAATAGGGGAAAATGTCGAGACTGGATGCTGTCTCACGAACAGTAGGTAAAATGATTCCGTCGAGTTGACATTTCGATCTTTTTACAAGGGATTCTGCACGCCCCCTTTGCGGATACAGCTGTTGGTCGATGCAATGAAAAAAAAAATGGAAATTTTATGGAGGGTAGGGGAAGATGGAAAGACATGCATACTTCTGTGACTGGTTCAAAATTGTAAGAATAATGAATTTGATGCTGCCACAGGTGTGCTCCTTTTTATGCAATTGCAATTTACCAGTGACGTGTGTGTCTATGGATACATCGGCTTTTCCGCAGGTTGCCTTAGCTTTTTATATCGTGGCTTAGGCCGTACTGTCCCTGGTATTACTGTACCAGTAAATATATTACCCAAAGATAAATGACTTGTTGGAAAGAACAACTAAACTGAAATTAAATTTGATAGCTGAATTGGTAGGGCGCCCGCTTGCTATCTCTGAGGTTGCAGCTTCAGATTCCGCTCAGCTAAAGTTCTTTGTCAATCTTTACTAAGCTATTGTTCATGTTTACCATGAATGTACAATCTGAATTAGCCGGATGAGGCTGGGATTAACAGGCATGTCTGTGAGAAACGGCTGCAGTTGTTACGCTGTGGCTACCGTTGGGGCTCGCCTGTCTTCCGTTCGATCGCAGCCAAGTAATTTAGTGTAGCGGGTAAGCTCTTCGGCTTCTATGGGGACAATTGTGCATTTAATGACTAAAGCATGGAATTTTCACCACTGTAAGTACATGCAATGAGGTTGATTTTTCAGATGTGAAGGCAAGTCAGAAGTGACCTCTAGGGACTGCTAAACGTCAATTACCTCAAAATGTCGAAATGAACGGATTTGCATTGTATATATGCACTATAAATATACAAACACAAGTGCCAGGTACACCCCATGCGTTCTTCATGCCCTTTCCTGAGTTGTGCTGCAAGTTGTACTACAATAACAATGGTCGGTTATAACATAATTTGTGTACTCTTGTGTGTTGTAGGTTCCACTTTTTAGCCTCTTCTTTCAAGCGCATCCCTGTCATAAACCACGGATTCAGGCATCTCAAACTTGCATAGATCTTTTTTTTATAAACTGTATGCTGAGTGCTTCGTGGTACAACATACTGTGATCATGCCGAAGCATCACATACCTGTAGGCAAGGGCCAATTGATGGCCATCCAAGCTTCTCCCCAAACCACATGTAACTGGGAGCTTTGTGTCTTTTGCCAAGAAGAAACGAGCAAAGCTTTGAAGTGCCCACTGAGATCAACTAAGTAACCTGTTGGGCATGGCTATACGTCTTTAGCGAAGGACCTTCACCTGTTCCAGAACCTTTGGCACGTGCCAATGGACCTCAACTTGGAGAGATTAGATGATGGTGATGGGCTTGAGGCTATCCTGAAGGCACACAGTGCTCAGTGGCACAAAACATGTCGGCTCAAGTTCAGCAAGAAATTGTACTTGCAACAAAAACAAGAAGAATTGCAGGACAACTGCCATGGACATCAAGCGTCCACACTCGATCTGTTCACAGGAACATAAAGTCTTTGGAGTCTTCCTTCTGCAATGAACCTGCTGGGTCTGCAAACCCACATGAAGCATCAACCCGCGAGATAGATAGGAATGTAGGAAGGTGTGCCCTTGAACAAGAGGATGCTGATCTCTTAGCCAAGCTTTCTCCGGGGGACATGATTGCCATTGAGGCTAAATACCATCGTAACTGTCTACGAGCTCTATACAACAGAGCTAGGAAAGGCGCATCGACGAGAATGGAGGAGGAGGGGGCGCCTGCATGGGGGCAGGGGAAAACTTGCCCCCGGATATTTGTCACATTTATTTTTATTTTAATATTTATGTATCAAATGTTAGCACCAAAAGCCCCAAGGATTGAACGCCCTGAAAGAGACGCTAAGATTTTGACACTGTGAGTAAGGCTTATTATATTTTTTCTCCCCCCATCATTATGTCAAATATGCCATAAGCCTCATCGAGCTTTCACAGGAAAACACTTTTACAACGGTTAGTTGGAGCTGAATAAGTATTGCCGTCTACTAAAAATAGAGTTGGCTTTTGTATAGTTATACCAACATTCTGATCCAACAAATGTGGGGGGCTTGCACCGCCCACATCATCCTATTCGTGCGGGCAATGAATCACACTCATAACTTACTGGAGACACAAGATCTGACTATCTGCATGCGGGCTCACTGGACGTATTGTACGAGACTGAGTTGGCGTTGTAGTACACGTTGCACTTTTGTAGTGAATGCCCTTCTGATTTGGTTTTTTTTTTTTCAGAGGTTTACACTTTCACTCTCCCAGGGACAGCAAAACAAACACAAACGCTGGAATCGAGTTTTTTTTCCTTCCTAGGAACGGTCGCTAAGCCTATCGCCGCCAGGCCTTCGCGACCTGACATGCTCAAGGGAATTTCACACATGGAGCGCCACTTGTGGCCCTAAAGTGACTCAAATGTAGTCTAACAATGAAAACCACCTTGCAATATTTGCCCGCCGCTTTAGGCATAAAAATCATGTGCTCCGTCCCTAATGCGATTGCTTCTTGTGGTCATAAAACGAATGAAGTTCATTTACCACTCAATCCCAGCGAGCTACCGTCGCGTTCCGGCAAGGGGAAATATGCAGCGACCCACTGGAAATCGCCAGCTTCCCCGAACCAGCGACAAATGATACCCCTTCCCCCGCTCGGCTCAATATTGATTTACGGCGGTGACAATTATCCGCAGCTTAAAGCCACCGCTATCGTGTTGTGCACCGCTTTGTCAAACCGTACGTGCCGTGGGACGTGCCACTGTGTCAGGTTGGGTTGTTGCTCGGCCCTGGTTTTTGAAATGGCCAGGAGGGATGATTTGATTGAGTGACGGAAGCCTTTCTGTTGAGGCATAAAAGCAGCCGGAAATGCGAGTACTTTTGTGACAAACAGGAATTCGTATATTATATTCCATGATATTCACCGTCTTAAGGCCAAAAGGAATTCAGTGTAGTTACAAGGACCAATGGGAGGGACCGACTGGAATCCATACCCCCAGGTGCCCAATGGAAAAAACAAAAGAAAATGGCCATTTCGGGGAGGGGGGTCTATTTCATGTAAAAAGCCCCCAGAATATAGCCTTACCCCTCAGAAAGGTAATGCATTTACATGAAAAAGTACCACAGTATAATTGTTTGTAACAACAATATCTTGTCTGATTGGAGCGCTGAAGAGATGACTTCTTACGAATGCAACATGTAAGTCCTCACTGTAAATCCAACATGTAAGTCCTCACTGCAAATCCAACATGTAAGTCCTCACTGCAAATCCAACATGTAAGACCTCACTGCAAATCCAACATGTAAATCCTCACTGCAAATCCAACATGTAAGACCTCACTGTTTGCACATTAATGTGACATGGAAAAATCGTTGGAAATTGTCAGTGTCGAACGGCTTATTTATCAATTTCTGGGAAAGGTGGCAATGAGTAAAGAAAGCAATTCCAAAGAACATAATGCAATTTTGGCTGAGAAGGCACATTCACTTGTTGGTCAAAAGTCTGATTGGCCTACATTTTACTTTCCTTGACTTGAGCTGCAGGAGTATTCTTTGAGTGTGCCCTTTGGTTTCAGGCCACAATCTGACTTCCAGATGTATCTCCTTGACGTCTTTCCCTTAGATATCAAGCACAACAATGCCCTCTGGTGCTGGCATTGCCCAAAAGATAAAACTACAACGTTCAAGCACTGACTCTCTTGTGACCACCGATGTCAACAGTGGCAGGATAGCACGTGCCCAAATGGCTGCGCATAAACAAATGAGGCCTCCGTGGCTCATTTCTTAAGGCCTCCAAAGACGGCTCCCTCCAGATTAAATTCGGTGCAGCATAGCGCCCTGTTGACAATTTGCATGGCAGCCATCTTGCAGGCCATTGCTTTTATTCCACAGGGTACGCATAAACGAAGTTTTCCTGTGAACAGAAAAAAACTGCCCTGCAAGTTGGCTACCACGCAAAGCCCTTGCCCATTTTGCTAGCATCGGGCGGTAGCTAGATAATTGGTGGTTTAAAGATAATTAATTGTAAATGGTCCCGAATTGAAAGAGATGTATACTCTGTCTACATGAAACAACCTAAAAGTGTCCTGACCAGACGGTCACCTGTGACTTGAAGTCGTCTGGTGAGACTTTATTTAAAGTACATGTAGAGGACTCTTGGCTTCAAACGATGGCGCATGGTGACTTCGTGCCGTCACTTTCTGCGCGCAAAGGTGTCTTTAATTAGCTTACACGGGCAACCCTGACCTGGGGACGGTCGTGTGTGCTGTGTCAAACAAATGAGAGGGTGGGTACGAGGGTTAAACCCATGTAGCTAATGGAGGCTTGTCGAATGCATGCAGTATTCAGATCAGTGATTAAGGCTTGTTTTTGTAAGTCTTATCACAAACGTGACGTCGAGGCAACAACCAGGAACGTGTTTAATGTGGTCTGCAAACCAGAAACGGATACGTCATCCGAGAGACACAAAATAAAAGGCAGCAGACAGGATTGTTGGCAAACGTGGAATTTCACTCAATATTCAGCAAATTAACTAACAACTGCTTCTCTCTCTTTTCACTTTCTAGTAGAAAGTACCCATTTGACATCGCTCCAAGCAACAAAATATTAGGTGATATATACAGTTGGGGCAATACGTTGATATACACTTGGTAGAGCAACAGTTTTCCTCAATTTTACGCTGTTTTAAAGTTTTTTTATAAGATCAGTCAAATCGTATCTTAATCTAATGGTCATAGTGTGTACTTCTATTGAAAATCCTACGAAACATTTATTACCGAGCAAAATATGAATATTTTCTGAAAAATACTTTTGTGAAAAATTCACGACTACCCCTCATTGTAGTTTAAGAACACTTCAGAAAGTGGTCCACTGCGACTGTGCAAGGTGACAAAAAATACAGAAAGTGGCACTATTAGGGCTGGAAGATGTAAAATTTTGATTTTTGGTAAATGTAAATATAATCATATATACGTCTCTGGGTGCTTTATTTGTGAAATTTGAGGAAATCTGTTTTTGTTCTACCAGGTGTATGTAAACGTTTTGCCCCAACTGGAGAGTGCAAAAAATGTATGTTTCGTTTCAGCCAACCAGCAATTAACAAACGTTACAATTCTTTTCTCTTTTGGTCGGAACAGAAAGACCACACTGGAATAACCGAAATCACGAAACAGCCCATGAATAACTTTTACACACAGTTAAAGAGAGCAGTAATACCGCGTGGGGAATATCTTTTACATAGTGGACCCTTTTTTGAACATTTATGTTGAAAAGCTTACACGGCGATTATGTGGCATGAAGACAGTGACACCATACCCAACGAAAACGCTGATTGGTCAGAACGCCCATTCTAAGTGCGGTATCTTTGGAAAAATCGCTCTGGTTTCCAAAAGTGGCAGGTTAACAAGGGACCGTGCAGTTTGTCTGCTCTGAACGTAAGCAACCTGAGAGAAATGCCCCTTGTTCTATATAGTGCCGAAATCTTGCATCATTTGAACCAGAAAGTGTATCCTGTGTATCCAAGTGACTTGGTCATAAACGAGCGCACACCACTGCGTGCGTTCAATTAGCTTCCCTGAACACACCAGTGTTACACTCAAGGGAAGCCTCAAAATGAGGCTTATCGAACGCTGCAGATGTGTTTTCCAAGGCATTGTGGGAAAAAGGTCAAGTCCCCGCCTCATTCCATCATGTACGTCCATGCTCGAACAGTCCACGTCATTACACTCGGGCAGCCTCCAGAGACCCGCTCGCCAGCTGGGGTAGTGGTGGCTAACACCATGGCAGGCACATACATCACGTGATGGCTAAACGAACGCTCTCGTGTAAGTTTGACTTACACGTGTAAGCTAATCGAACGCACCCACTGATTGCAGGCTTCCATAGGATGAGCGCTCAAGTTGCGCGTTACCTTCCAGTTCCATGAATCCATGTAGCTTAATGTGCAGTAGGCTTGGTTTAAACTGAAGCGACGTCACACTTACAAACCAGAGTGCAAGCGAGTACGCAAGCGCGTTAGTTCATGCGCTTGTTTCTTTCTCTGATGCCTTTCACACAAATAAATGTGCGAGTGACGGACTCACTTCGGTACTGGATACCGAAGTGTGACGTCACTGTGAACCAGAAAGTACAGTGCAAATGAATGGAGTGCGCTCGCGTTGGTTCGTGTGCTGGTTCTCTAGCTGATGCCTTTTACACACATAATAGTTGTGCGTGTGACGTAGTCACTTCTGTACTCTAGAATATTTTTAACTTCTCGGAATTCAGCTAACGCGGGCGCCTGTACATGGGCCTTAAGGCAAGAGCATGTTTCTGGTCGTGGTTGCAAAAACACAACCCATGTACACAAAGCAACACGGTAATGGAGTAAGTCTGTAACCAGGGCTACGTAGTCCTCTTAGATTATGCAATAGTTGCCAGTTGAGGTTTGAGCATGGCCAACGGGCAAGCATACAGCACGAACGCTGGTAACCTTTGAGTGTGAAGCACCACCGACCTCATCAATGATGTACCTCAAGACATGTAAAGCTTCCGATCAAGGTATCTGCCTGTAGGCCTGATACGCGCTGTTAAAGCTGTATATATCTGACACTGCAATTCAGCTAGAGACATGTTAGCCTGATTCACATGTCAAAGAGACTAATTGTACGTAGTCGAATTAGTTGGAAATAATACATGGAAGCAACTAGATAACAACTATAAACCTGTTATTGCCGGATATATGTGCAGTGTGTATCAAAATAAACGCAACCAGAGTTATGTTCTCCTCTTTCCAATGATCATTCTTTTTGGACAATAGAACAAAATGGGCTTGGGACCAAGTTCCAGTTTAGTTACACCAGCATAAATCCTCTTCAATTCTCCATCTCTCTTATGAAATGTTCAGTCCGGCGATCATTACATCGCCTCTGGATCAAATGTTGAAATAATGTGCTTGTCACAGGTTCTAGCCCTGCAAAAAGCATGTGTAATAGCATGCTCATTAGTTACCATCAGCGTCCAAGGTGCCTCAGTTGACTAGAGGGCAGAGAGTATTTGTGGTGACCGAGCACCCAAAATTCAACGGTAGTTCAAGACGCGTTTCGAGCACGATTCCCTGACCGAGATCCTCCACCCAGCCAGAAGCACGACTTGTTGTGACTTTTTTCCTTTGGGGCTATCTCAAGATCAAAGTGTTCACTACCCCTCCTGACATTGCAACTCTATGACAAAGAATCATGATGAGTTTGATCCTCTACGACATCACGCCCCAATGATTCACAGGGCTGTGCTTGGGATGGAGAAACGAGCTAATCTGTGTGTGGAAAGGAATGGGGGCCATGTTGAGGGGCATGGGATGTAATGTTTACAGAAAGATATCTTGAAGAAGACAATCTAAAGTTGTGATTATTCGTTTCATTATTCTATGTTGTCGAGTTAATTTCTAATAAGATGCCATTGTTATTGCGCTATCTAGGACTTGGTCCCACGCCCATTTTGTCCCATTGTCCAAAAGGAAAGATTAGTGGGCCATCCATGGCCGTGTATGAATAAATAACATATCATTGGAAAGAGGAGATAGCTGGCTTTAAGGTGCTTCTGCTCACTTTGGTGTAAAGTTAACACAATTTTCACAAATTTGAACAGAATTCTGGTTGCGTTTATTTTGATACACACCATACAGGTATTAAATTAATACAGAAGCAACAGTAGATTCAAAAGGTCTGATCTTATAACTCTCTATATGATGTGTCTTCCCAGTTTCCAAATTTCTGAACCATTTCACGCGCGTTCTCGATAACATTCGGAAGTTGTCATTGATGCACAGGTGTTTCCTGGTGTAAAAATTAAAACGTACCATCAAGCCCGATGTTTTCTTGAAAAGTATTCTTCGTTCAATGGCAAATAAAGCTCTAGGCTTAACCCCTTCCCGTTGAAGACCAAAGTGAGACACAAGTATTATCATAAGCCAGGAAAGTCTTTGGTCAAGTCACAAACTATTCTGGGTTGAACTGAGCCTTAAGAAAGACATTCTACCGCTCCCCTATATAGCGACAAGTCATGCGCAAGGTCTCAAACACAGTTTGCCAAGTCACAGCCTCAATTTTTGTCCATCGCGAACACGCCAACTGTTTTTCGAAAAGGGGATTTAACGTAGGCACCCGCACTATGTAAAGGCTCCACGGCGCGTCAGCACTTGCGCCAAGCGTTGTGTATCTGTCAAAATCACTCCCAGGACGATTTTGACCGCGGCCGAACGCAACGCACATGGCTGTTACGTTGATGGAGTCGAGTTTTGAGTCCGTGAGAGTGAAACGCATGAACGTATCGTGTACGCAACGCACTGCACCGCAAAAGCGCACATATGGAAAGCCGCTTTTATGAGTGTGGTACCGGTACGTTCGTGGAAACTGATCGACGTGTTTAGCTAACAGACACAGACATCCCTGTGGCCCTTTGGCAGAAAGATGAAGTTGTGAAGTGAAGTCCTCGGATGGTTTGTCATGACCACTCATTTTAGGCTAAGCATTGGAATCCTGATTGGCTACTAGGATTTACTTGAACACAATTTATATTCGCAGATATTTTAAGCTGAAGCCGGTCTCGCGTGGAAGTTAACAGGGATTGCCAAACATTTAACTTGAAAATAAAATCTGTAAAATTGGTCCAAATTTTACTCCCTCAAGGGTTAATTTTGGTATTGAAAGACTTCGAAAGACTAAAACGCAGCGACAATTACGCCTAGGACCATTCCTTGATGCAAAATCCTCAGGCATAGGTTCCTAGAGATAATCGGCTGGTAAGCCACCTGTATAGATTAAGTGAGAGTTCAACTTTTAAAAGTAGTCTGGATTTTACAGGAAATTGTTATGAATAATACAAAACCAGTGGAATGGAATGGCACGCTTTTATTGAGTAATTATGTTCGTCGCATTTAAGCTACAGCAATGGCGGTAAAGCTGCAATCCTTCGATACAGTGCTCTGTGGTGTCATCCAAGTTCGTGTGAGCCTGACCTGTTTTGGTCTGTTATCAGGTTGAAAATGTTGAAATTTGCATACTATATCCGGTATGACCGACGTCTTCGGTATATCTCTGTTGGTAAGGCCCATATTAGATCGATATCCTGAGATTAAAAAAGAGACGTGGTCAACTCGGATAGCAACGCCCAATCATTTTATTTCGATCGTTTTCTGACCTATTGACCACACACTTTCCCTTTGAAAGCATGACATTGATAAAAGACACAAATGACGATATTTGTGTCCTGATATTCACTATAAAAGACATGAATAAGCCAATGAAGACCCTGCCATAGCCTTAAGGATACAACGATTAGAGACATACCAAATCGTGAACAAGTCAATCTCATTTTGAGACAAACTCCCCCTCCAAAAAAGTGGCATGATTCTTTGCCCCAAGACTCCTAAAAACCAAGAAGGTAAAAGCCACGAGATGTCAATGCAGGCAAAATCCCTCACAGAAATCGAAGCCAGAATGCAGTCTAAAATTAGAGAGGGAGATATCAAGATTTACTAGGGATAACTGGTGACTTCGCCATGACGTCATTCGGAAACAGTAACCAACATTGTAAGCAAGAAGTTCTGGCATTCCTAATTCGAGACATGGTCGCTGGAAGGCATTCCTAAGCACCCAGAATCCCCCCAAGGCTCATGGTGCAGTTGTTGACAAAAAAAACAAAACTGTACCTCTTGGGCCCCAAGCGCAGGCACCGGTTGAATCAGCTTACCTTGCTGGTTTAGCCAGGATTTCCAAAGATCTTGAGATCTGGTCAGATGAAGTCTGCTCTTCGTGGCTCGTTCAACGACGCCTTTGGCGCTCTAAGCCAAAGCCTGTCTCACAGGTAATTCACTTCGGTCATTTCATGTTCCTGTTCATGATACCTGAGCATGATAATGCCCATTTTCATATCGCAACTCTTTGTTTTACCGCTTTTTGTATACAGGATTGCATTGTGCTCTGATACATTTAAATACGTCGATTTTTTTTCCCGCCAACAAGGACAGTAGAGCAATGAATCATGACTAGGTTGAATAAATTGGATTAAACGTCCGCTGTAAACATCAATATCGTTGTCGTTGTTTGCAGTTGTTTTAAAATATAACCACCCCTTCAACTTAGCCTTGATGTGGATTTTTTACGGTAGCGCAAAACATTGGAACATTTTACAGTGGTCCTGAAAATTTTTGAGCAGAACCCACAGCTCCAAACTCACTGTTCGTCTTCCACTTATTCCTTTACAGCGCCCTTGATTGATTGTTGTAAAGTATTGACTTTCTACATTCCAATCAGCGAGTTTCCCGCCACGTTGTAACCAAGCCTTCCAGACGTGCTGTCGCTGATGTTTTGATGTTTCCACCTCGTCCGAGAAAAACAGTTTCCACAGCCTTGACTACGATACCGAAGTGATGACGTCCCAGTATATGGTGTTATTGGTTTGACAACCAGAGAGGAAAGCAGCCAGTTTTCTCACCACCCAACTCCACATAATCTGGGCATTGATTGCTCATAATCCCACTAGGCGACGTGTAACACGACTCGTCTTCCCCTTTCAGTCTTTGCTCCGTGTCTCTTGCGTGGCATAAGTGCCAGTCCAGAGCTATAGACAAACTGTTGACACAATATTTCGTAGAGGAGAAAGAAATTTGATGTCTTCCTCATCCAATCCAATTTTGTAGGTAATCATTGGGATTTTCCCGCTCACAATCTCATTCGTCGTGCAGCATGTGCGCTGAAATTTACCGTATGTTCCACGGGCATGGGGATAGGAATAGAATTTTCTTTGCACTATCGACGACATGGCTGGGCAAAATGATATTTGAAAACATAAATTACACAGAAAGTTATACGTGGTTGTTGGATTAGTAGAACAAATATGGTAGGACTTGATGGTAATCATTAGTCATCAGCGGGAACTATCAGTGTGGATTTTTCTTCATGCAAACTATTAACAGATCTTGAAAGACTCAAGCTGTATAGTGGTTAAAATAATCAACCGTTTGAGAACTTCTACAGAGCTCTGGAAATGCCATCTGACCTGTTGAAACCCTGATATATTTCAAGATGGAGATGTCTTTGACTCATTGTCGACGTTCTGAAATAATATATCAGGTGGTGAAGCCATAGGGAAAGGAAAACGTCTTTGTCAGACAGCATCCTAAAACACATGTATCTCCTACAAGTGATATATTATCTCAGAAGGCAGACTTCAGGCCTGGAAAAAAATACCGTTATCTAAATATCAAAATATGTCTCGTCCGGCAAACAGCTTTGCACTTGATTGATAAAGTTAACCAAGGATAGACCTTGTCAACAGACCTTTTTCACGAAGAAGAAATTTTGACAGTATTCTCTAAATCCATTGGAAAATCTGTAACACCATGATGAAATAGTGCCAGACTATTTCGTGGCTGGAGCGTATACATATGCAGCAAGGTATGAGACGGAGAGAACCCCCCTGCTTTGTGTTGGTCATTGTCTCGCAGGAATATGGGGAATTCCTTTCAGACATCTTGGGGGGGGATGTGTTAAGTAACAATAGTCTGGAATGTGTATAGGTATTGGACATGGTGGGGGGTGACCCCTCGGTCTCATTTCTCGCTGGGTCTACTGGAGTGCGTTCATTAACCTTTTTAGATTTATTCATCACTTTAAAATCATTCTTTTGAAATATTGACAGATGTTGTAAGAATCTTATGTTATATAGGGTCTGTTCTTTTGACGTCACAGTTGTGTTTCCCTGCAAGTGGCTGCTTAAACTATGGTTGGCTTTTGGTGCAAAATAAAAAGAATAATAAACTAAGTGTAAAAAAAACTCCCTTGCAGCTATCAGAACACCAGATAATAAAACACGTCCTACTCCATACTAAATGAAATATAACCCTTTTAAAAATTAATGGGACACATTTCCATTTTGAACGAATTTGAGGTAACATCGAAAACCAACCAAAAGATAATATTTCTGCAAATTTTGACCGGCCATATAAGTTGTAGGCAAAATAAGAGTGGTCGACTGGCTCTATTTTTGCTTTTTGGCAATGGTATATCAACGGGGGTGATGGGGGTGGGGTGGGGTAGGGTGGAGACAAGTTGCCACCCTGGAAACATGTTTTATTGGAATGTTAAGCGCTTGCATTTTAGGAATAGTACTACTACCTTTCTGGGAGGTGGGTAATGAGAGTTTTAAGAGGAAGAAATTTGGAGAGTCATTTGAGAAACTTTTTCATTTGCCCCCCCCCACACAAGACCTGGATACGCCACTACTTTCAAGTTCGCAAAGTCAATAGTTTACCTTGCTTTAAATTTAATATGGCCCACCCGTAAAGTCCATTGTTTGTAATGTTGTCTGCGACCGATTGTCAACAATTCGAGATTATCTGTTTGATTACTTGTGAGTTTTTGTTGTTAAGCTATGACCTAAACGGTAGCAACAACCTTCACAACTGGTTGTGCTGTCTGAACACAGCGAGGTTAAATAATAATATTATCGACCCGAAAACATTTGTTGACAAAATGTCCAAAATGACGGTCTGTGCCAATAATGCTGATAGACAGACCGGATGTAAGAAATGACTGAAGACAAACCCAGAAGAGAGTAATTCTAGACAAGAAAGCTGATTGCGGATTTCAAGACATATCTATACCGCATATACCTGTCATGCATCCATATACCGCCTGTGTTGGCTGCCATTATTTGCCGACCCTATCAAGTCTGTATGGGGACTGGACGCAACGTCAGCCGTTTCCGCAGCGGGAACAGCATAAATTGAAGGTCACCATCGAGACCAATGTTGGCGAGGAATCTCTCGAGGGCTGGTCGATGAGACTAGCGCACTCCATGCAGCGATTGATTGTGATCGTCCCTTGCATCTTGTCAAATGGAAGATGCGTAGTGACGGTTCGGGGAGAGATTGTGTTACGACTCACTGGGGCGGTATGACTTTCAGCAAGTCCTGTCGGTGGGATATATATCACCCGAGTCCCATGTTTTTCCTTCCACAGTAGAAGGTGTAAAAATAGTACCTTGTCAATGCTGTCTGAGATTTATAGTCGCTATGAAAGTTATCGGAATGTACGATAAATTTAGAAAAGCTGGCATTTTTTTCT
The DNA here is from genome assembly GCF_001949145.1 of Acanthaster planci. Next base: position 232,470 of record NW_019091552.1, read on the forward strand.
CAAATGGCAATACCCACCAAAAAATAATGACACTGTCTTAGGTGAAGATTTATATTAGTTGAAACAAAAAAGATTTATTTTTTCACGCTAAAACATCGGGGGATTTGCAATGGAACATTTGTTAGCACAGAAAAGAAGTAAGGACGTATAAGGATTTTTCTTTTAAATAACATTAGGTTCAAGTCATGGTTGTTGCTACTTAACAATCATTAACATGTTATAACTCATAACAATATGAATTAAGCTTATGAGAAATTTTAATCTAGAAGTAAACCAAGTCTTTACAGCTAATCCACACTATTTCGTCTACCTGTTTTCTTAGCACTACCATTTGCCATGAATTTACTTACATTAAACTAATAATGCAAGTGTACCTTTTAAAAACCCTGTAATCCTTGATACAGTCAAAATGTACGTGGATTGGAGCAGTGGATCATAGCAACAAATTATTTTGTACATAGTGCTCTCTTGTAGTTTTTCTCATGGATTTGTCACAGTCGTAATTCACTGCCGTCAAGAAGTTCACTGTTCAGCAGGAGGTTCGCCCCAAAGACCGTGGCTAGAAATGCGCTTGCGCTGAATGGTATTGTATAAGCGCTACATCGTCAAGTGCCTTTTGTCATCTCACACAAGCAAAGCTTCCAGATTAAATGCCGCTGCCGCGTTTGCCAAGCATGACTTGAATGGCCAGCTAATTTCGGAGTTTTTGGATGGGCTCTGCGCGGGATGCTTATGGTATGGAGATCCGTATCATCATCATTGTGACAATGCCAAAGAACTGCTTTGATAATGAATTAAATTAAATGTGACATCTTCTCTGGGAAGATATTTATAGTACATGACGTCACGTCACATGGAGCGTCTTCATTTGACAACCTTGCTCTGTAGAAACTGAGGTCTCAAAGTGAGCCTCATATAGGTGACTTTTAATTGATATGACTGCAGCATTTTGTAGACAGTATAAGGTTCACTCAACTTTCAGAGTTTGCGTGAGATATTTCAATTGACAAACATGTACATCTTGAATCACTCTTTTTTCCTTAGGAAGTTCTCGTGACGCGGCTACCACATGACTTAATAAAACAAAATGTTTCATGCTTGCAATAAATGCACGCTTTATATCATGGATGACAGTCTTGTAGGTTTCGGGAGGATTCCAGGGTAATTTATCAGTGTGACCAGTCAATAATAAAAGACCATGACTTCCACTTAATTGTAATGGGTCATCTTGCTTTGTCAATGTCTTGAGTATTCTTGGTGCAATCACTAAGGTTCTTAATTGGTATCAAATAATAGTGATAAATATTTTCCTTCCCATTTTGCATTATCGACATCTTATTTTGGGAGACGAATTGTTGATTTTGTTACCAAACAAACCTTATGCAGTAAAGTCTCCAAACGTTTTACTGTATTGACCTAGCTGGGTGCAAACTCACCCACCTCTTACAAATTTGCACCCAAGCCCACTTTTCCCAAGCGCTCTTGAGTTATACACGCATCTTTCGATTTTGAGTTGGACGCCGGATGCCTGTTCGATATTATACGATCCATCTGCACACCAAGGCAATAGCATCTTCACCGGTACACCCGCAGGTGATAGCATAGACGGGTTTCGGTGCCCAAGACTGTGAGCAATGAGCAAAGAGTGTACATCTACACGTTTAAAGGTTTGCTCGCCCGTGAGACTAACAAGGTTACCTAAGCTGTGGCAGCATAAAAGTAATTTATTCCGCTAAAACTGCGCCGACCATCGGCCTTTCTGGTGCAGTCTTTTTTTTCAGTATGAGTACATGTGGTTATTTTACGTTGGTGGTTAAAATTTTGTGTGAATGGGTACGTGTGTGTGGGTGCAGTTGTTTTGTTTAACGTTTAATTAATTGAAGACAAAAAACTCAGCTTTCATAAAGAATCAAGAAAACCATTTCCAAAAACGTTTGTTGTGTTTGTTTTCGCTTTGGCATTTGTTATTTTTTGGGGGGGGGCTTGGGCGAGGTTTGTAATTTTTAGCATGACCTAAGACGGGAATTGGAGGTTTTTAAGCCACAGTGAAGAATTAATTCCTTGTATCTTGGACAAAAATCACCCCAAAAAACTAGGCACACAAAAGGCTCCTTTATGGGCAGAGAGTTAACGTTACATAGAAATCTAATCTTAGCTTGATATGGTGCCAGTTGGTTCCTTATAAAAGGACAATGTGAAGGAAGAATCCTCACTCTGTAGGCTCTCCACACTAGCCAGGGAGTGAGCATTGTGAAAGCTTTAAATGACACTGAAAGTCAGGCATATGACAGGGCCCCCGGGCGATCTTGATATTCACTTGTGATACATTTTAGACACTCTGGGGACAATCCGTAAGAGATCAAGGTGTTTATTAAAGACGCAGTTTTTTCAAACTAATGTTGTTAATATGATACCATCGCAATGGACTTCAAGGACAGGCTTCAAATTTGTCGGATGATACAACTTTTGGAACATTTACTGCGCTTGCCATGTCGTGGCGAAAAGTCACGGAGAAAAATTATTAAAGTAGTTACCAACGACAAAGTGATGTTAAACATTAATATGTATTGTAAATAATACCCAAGCTACAATACAAACAATCAACATAACTTTTCCACTAACGTACAAGAAGTCAGACAGTCCATCATAATAGAAAATTATAAGTATTTCATTTACGGCTGCATTTGCGGCACGCTTATCACGGTGACACATTTGTTTATCCTGTGTTTTTTATAGAAGAGTTTCTTGATCGTTTCGTTTGAGACAAGTCCAAACCTCTTTGAGCATGGCTTTAAAAAGAAAGGGTGGTGAACTCTGCGATTCATGTTGTATCTTTGGCGGTGCTGGTTCATTTTCTTTTGTACGAGTTACAGGAGAGCCGACAACATTTTTTATTCAGGAGAGGCATTATTGTAAGACAAAATTGTATTGTATTGACAAAGTTATAGTTCCCAAGAACGGGCCATTTCTTCTACAAAGATAATCTTCAATTTTATCGAAAACCAAAAACTCTTCATAGTCCAACATCGTGTGAATCGCAGATGAAAATATTTCCTTCCAGGTTTTGCAAGTTTACATTTTTATTTAATTCTAATCGTTTCTCAGTAAACATAACAAGAGTTTATCTTTCCAAATATTACAGAATTTTGATTTGGACTGCTTATTATGTAACATTGTTTATCTTGTTTGGCATCGGCTTGGAAGCATTACAAACATTTTGATGCAATATTTGATGTTCAGTTCGTTTCAAAGTTGTCTCTTTGGCGACTGCTGACTGAAGTAAATCAGATTGGAAATCTTAACCTTGCAAGAGTATTTAATCTCGCTTCATTTTTGAGGACATTGCAATTCTTCGACTCGCCTTTTAACTGAACAACAACTTGAGCACAGTTTCTTTTCCGCAAACTTGGACTTGTTATATTTTGAACATAAGAGCTATCTTTACCATTTTAGTTCGGGGGAAACGCAAATCTCTCGGCGAGAATTATCATCAGTTTTGCAGCTGCTTGCTTCTCGTCAACCGTTGTCTCTGCAATCTCCAGAGTGAAAAAGGGTCGAAATCAAAAGGTGTCTTGATAAATTCTTCATCTGTAAGCAATATAAAAAGACAAGGGCCGTTTCAAAAGTTTAAAAACTGATCGCTCCAACATTCAACTTGCAAAATGATTCAAATTTGAAGCCCCTCGTCTCGATGAAGGTGGTTTTTAATTTTTTTTCCTAATATAGGGGCTTTTCCAGTGATTAGAAATGGCATATGCAGATCAAAATAGCTTAAACTTTTACATTGTCTGTAAAATGAAACAGAATCAAGTGCAATTTGGAATTGATTACTCCAACTTGAAAAACAATTCAAGGTTTGAAGCTTCTTCCAAGTGCCCACTTTAAGAAATTCAAATCACCGGCACGAACTAAAGCTATACAAACTCTTAAACCTTCGAAGGGTTTACACCATCACCTGCTATTTTTTTTAATTGACAGGTCACATGACACATGGAAATGTCAACATCTTGGCGAATTCGGACTTTGATGACCGGATATGTAGTAAAAGGTCACTCGGGGGTGCCAAAGTATAATTTTGTCATAAAAAGCCTGGATACACATCGAGTATCCCAAATAATGATTGGAACAGTATCACATGTTAGTGGTGATGTATTTACCACTATAGTAACAGCATCTGTTAGGAGAAACTCCGTAACAAAGACAATAGTGATTTTAAGTTTTAACTTTGTAACTTGTACTCTGTTACTTCATTCAAAAACTGATATGTTGTGATTAAATTTGGAATTAATTTATATATCTGTTTTGGGGACAATAACAGCAATAGAGGTTTAACGGCTACAGACAGAATGCCCTTTCTCTCATTATAACAACCAACCATCTGAATTAATAAAATCCTGCTCATGATACAAACAACGCGTCGGGCAATACATCCACGAAGGTTCCATTTTTATATCAAAAGACTTCAGATGCCTTCGTCTTATATACGTCTAGCTCGCATTTGTTTAAATTACTCTATTTCTCTGTCTGGATTGTACGCTTGAGTGAAAGTCAATTCGAAAAACCGACACTTAAACACGTAGATAATTGCCTCATACATCGTTATAACACCTAAGAAAGAGAAATGAGATAATTCAAGGACGTCATTAAGACGCTGTCATTTGGTGTTCTTCAATAGAAGGAACGTGCGGAGTGAATTCGTCGGGATCATTTTACTTCCCGGTATCAAGCTTGGGAAAATGCTGAAAGCAAATACATGTGCCTCGTTTTTTTTTATTATAAAACGAAGCTTCAGATTCATCTATCACTTCAAAATACTGGGGTTTCTTTTCAAGTTACGTCTTTCTCGTTTCTTTACCTCTGCAACAGGCAGCCGCAGCCAGGCAGAAAACAGCTGTGCATTTAGGCTTTAGATGTAGAGATGCAAAATGAGGACTTTTGCTGAAAGAGTGACCCTACATTAATTTTCAACCGTAAGCTACTTTATTTTAACGTGATTACGACAGCACGTGATATTAATTCCTAAATAAATCATTATATCCAGTAGCTACCTACGCTGCTGTCTAGTAGAATTAATGTTTGTGTCGCTTTATTAGTGCAGAATTTACCACATTTTTTCGAAGTATTGCATATTTGAAGATGAAGTGAAAGAAGATGATTTTGGTTTAACACCAAGGGCAACATACTATGAATCCAAGAACTAATGTTTTGCTCGGAACAAAAAAGGTCAAAGGGTATAAAGTTCATATGATTTTAACCATCCTGTGGATCTTCTTACTCCTCGTCAAATCCTAGAGTCGCAGTGTGAAAACCTGCCAATCATTCTTTGTAGGAGTCTGACAAATGTTTTCACACTTCTAAGAGGATTTCCAGAAGACACTAGCTCATTTGGCATTTGCGTATGTACCCGTAGTTTGCGAAGCTGATATCGAACAGATGCTGAAAAGCTTCTGTTATATTTTAATAAAACCATAAGCCTACGGTGTCCAAAAGCGCTTATCGCCATCAATGTTTAGTCACGGGAATGTTTATATTTCCAGTTACTGAGGATCTTAAGCAAAAGAAACTTAAAACGCAAGTTCTTATGAAAATACACCCAACCGGAGGTGTGTGTGTTGATTGGGATGCGTACCGTGTCCAGGAAAGTGACCGCATCACCCGCTCGAACGGAGGCTAAAGAGACTTTAAAGATCGGCAAGAAAATATTAAGAATCAAGCAAAGCCTACCTGAAAATAAGTCTTTTGAAATGCTGCTGTGATTAGTTGAGATTTCCCGCTGCCAAAACAGGCAAGGAAGTCTAATTCCTGGCTTTATAAGGGAAACGTGGCTTCCCTTGTACTCTCCAGGGAAATTGTATGGTACGCTTGAGTGATTTTGTTCACGCAGAATTGATCACTCGCGCAGGAACGAGTGTTGCGCCTTCCGTGAGGATATATATCGAAGCGCACTTTTAGCACGAGTGGACCCTTTCAAAACAGGGCGGTTGTTGCACTTTTGAAGCTTACTTGAAAGTGTAGTGAGACCCTGCAATTGGGAGATGTACCTGTTTTTGTCCAACACACGTCAGAGCTATCAGTGTAAGAATTTAGCTTCTTCGTTTTTATTTGTGGGACATTTCAGGCTTTGGAATTTATCTGAAAGAACGCCACCGTATTATTGTATGGATAAAAGATGGGTTATAACAATGTTCTCTGTAACTTACTAATGTAGATTGGACAATATTTCACGTAAATATTCCCTTGCACTTAATCAACGTTCGAATAGGGACGAAGTGTAAGCAACACCTCTCAGTTGTGATTTTAATGCGACACCCAGGATCAATCAGTGTCGATAAATTCTTTATCTTAAGTCTAAGCGCCAACTTTCTTTATAGTAGCTAGCAGACGCGAAGTGCCGTTCTTCAACTATATATAAGTAGACCTTAATTGATAGATACGTGTATTGATTTGCCCTTACTGTATTAATCACAGTTGCCGCGTAGCATTACCTGTTCAGACGTTGCGTTTCGGCAAATCTTATCTTTTGCGACTTTAGATGGCTCTCCACTTTATATCCATATGTTTTCTAAGAATGAAAAATGATAACTAACTAACTAAGAATGAAAAATGATAACTAACGCTGACTTACGCTCCAAAACATGCCAATTGAGGTTAAAATCTCAGAATATCAGCCAATGGAAATAGGCAAAGTAATTATGTCAGTAGATTTTCAAACAGCTTCTTGTTTAATACCCTTGCCCAATTTTGTGGATTGACAATTGGGTAAGCAAACAACCACTTAGGCTCTCAAGTTGAGTCGATTGTGAACCAAATTGTGGTAAAAAATCGAAAATTGCGGATTCTTTTTACTTTACGTTTATACAATAGGTACACGCTATATGGCCTTTTGTTCTTTGTCTTTCATTAACCACGTTTTCCGACGCCTACGTTTGTTCCTATTGATATGCAGCCGTTGACATTTGTGCATGGCATCCCCTCCAAAAATAACCATTTCGTTTACCATCTTGCATTAGTTTGTACAAACGAACAAAAAAGTGACTACTTGTGTCTATTCATGAGTAAACCCAGGGCCATTTTAAGCCTAGCAATTATCTTTTAATTCCTCTCGATTATACCTAAATCAAGTACAGTATTGTTTGCGCTCTGAGTGCCATCTGTTTGGATTGGTCCATACTTCAATGTGGGTAGAGGTGTGTTTACCATTAATGTACTGTGCTCTTTGCCACATCTGTTGACTGTTCATACACCCATTTTTTCCCAAGGTGAAGCACCTTTCCAACTAGTATTTGAGCAGGGAAGAACGGGAACACTGATATTACAAATTGACAACTTCAATTGTATTTCCTCAGGCTACTGTGACAGGGAAATGGGGCTGCGAAAAGACGTATGGTGACCATTTTTAACTAGCCTTTAATTAAAATCACACTGTACAATGTAATTTTAAAATGCGGTTAAAGATCTACATTGTTTCAGAATTGTCTTCATGAATGCTTTGAAGTGATCGATTAAAATATGGACAGGATATGGTGTCACAATCTACGGTACTCGATAGAAATATCCAGATCTACCCCGTTTTGCAGCATCATTATTTCTTTGCATTTCGAATAAGATGCTTCTACTTTTGATAAATGGAAACGTAAAAGGAAATGTCTGCTAATGGCTGGCGGCACACTCAGGGAATAAGGATTAGGCACACAGTTGGTAATGGGTTTGTGTGTTTGCAGAGCGAGTCGCTGGCAATTCTTTCATCAATGCCACGACGCAATCCAGTTCCATTCGTTCCAAGTAGAATCCATGGGAAAGATTCTGGATGGGGCCTTGAAGGGTTTAGCATCAATGTTTTGGAAAGATTGGGAGCGAAATCAGAAGAAAGAAGAATTAGACACTGTCTGTAGCATTCAGGCGATTTAAGGGAGTGATTCCACACGTAATTGGAATTCCGTTGTTGTACCCCCCCTCAATATTCCGCTTGCCATTTGGGTTTCACTATAACGACAACAGATCCATCTGATGGAAGATTAGGGTAAAAGGTTATCCTATTGTGACGTTTCTTGCGTTCCCGCAATTTAGAGTGCTTCTCAGATCTACAGTAGCACGTGGTTAGTAGCACTGGCACTAACCTATAGTTTGTCAGTGTGATACGAGAATTCGGAAGATAATGTTTCTCCCCATTATATTACTACTGGGTATGTTTAAAATTACTACTACGTATTGCCGCAAAAAGGCCATTTATCCATTCACTAATTCTTAATTGACATTAATAACCCGAATTCTTATCATAAATATAAAAAGAGAAAAGCACCCGTTTTTTTCTGTGGAGGAACTGTTGAAGCTTAGTTCCCCGGTATCGGTAATTGATGTAGACGAAAGTGCACAAACATTTGGCTCGCTACCGGCTTCCGCACAACCCCGGTCTCAGGGCTTGATTTTAATAATTGACACACGAAGGTGTATACAAGGGGGGACTTCTCGCGTAAACGGGAAAAGCTTGAAGCCAGATCTGTCTTCAGTCGACCAAATGGAGGGAGTCGGTTTGCATTTTCGGCGCCAACAGTGCTGGCCTCCGATGATGACCCACCGTGATGAACGAGGGGACTAGTGGGTGAGGCGCAAGGCAAGTCTTCACTAAGAGACACCGCTTCAAGTTAGAATGATTTCAGGTTAGGAGCTACACAATTGAAAGAGATTGTGCTATGAAAAGCTCACTTGAAAAGACAAACTCACGTGTTATACCATTACGTTTTTATTATATATTTATTTGCAAATAAAAAACAATAAAAATAGTCAAACATTATGCGTTTCAAATATTTTATAATTGTTTTGATTTTTGTTTTGTTCCTGCTTTTGCTCGTGCATTTTATAGGAAACCAGTAGGCCTGTAGTTGTTCCACTTGGCGGTAGTTTATAAAGCCAAAAGATCTCGAAGAGCCAAATATCATAGACACCACAAAACATTTTTCTGATTAATTCCTGTGCGCAATATCAATTTGATATCAACTTGATTCAGGCAACCTAACTTGAAGATAGTACAAGAATCATCACAAGAATACATGCAGGCATTTACAAGAGGACTGCGTGTTTGGGGGATGTCTTTTTTGTCCCTCCAGGATACAATGTAGGAATTACAGCCAACATTAAATGTAGTAGAATTTTATGGTAAGTTACTTCTTGCGAGTAGCAATCGATAATTTTTCAGCCTCGAACAAGCAGCTGCATGCTTGTGAAATGTCAGATTGATGAAGGTTTGCTCCACCGCTTTCTTTCTTATTTCTTTATTTTGTTTTAATTCAACTTAGCCACACAATTTTCGCTGGTTGGATTTCAGAAGGAAATCTCCAAAATTAAGAGTAGTTAAAACATTTAAAAGAAGTTTTTAGCTTCGGGAATTTATATGAACAAATTTATCTTTTAGCAGGTATCGATTATTAACGGGATAATTATTGAGTTTTCTTTTATTAATAATTCATTATTATTATCAGGTCTATGGGTACTACCAAACGCGTTAACTCTAAATGTCCGTTAAAAAAACAATAAAAAACATGACTTGATGCATTACATAATTACAATGGGCTTAACGGTGTGCGTTATGTTCCACTGTATGGAGTTTTTGGTTTGTTAGAAGTAAACCTGTGGTATGTTTACATACTTGTTCCAATGGGGTCTGTCACTGCATGTGAAAACTTGCCTTAACATTCTTGTCGAATACCTCGAGACCTTTCTCAAAAATAATTGGCGAGTACAGAACTTTGCATAACCTTCAGTTGTTCACAGGTTCTATGGCAGGCAGGACTTGACTTCAACCGCGCGGATTCACTCAGTGGTATCTCATCATTCTAACTGAGTTGGAATTTAATTTTAAGGACCCAGATGAATTATCGATACTTTGTCTGTTATTTTTAGCTAACATGATTGTTCGCTTGAGTAGCTGAGCAGAAAATGGGGAGGGGGGTGTCGCATCTACACTTGTATTGTGATTACAGCTGCGGGCATTTCAGTCCGGTTTACTGAAGTGGTTGGACAAAATGAAACACGACTCCTCATGAGAAATGTCTGCGGGGGGAGAAGTGACGAGAATTGGCCATTTGTATAATGACGTTTCTGTAACGGGTAAATTCAACGGCGGGTGATGTTGTCCACATGCGAGTGTTGGAATAACAAATCAATTGCTGTTGCATGGGCGAGAGAATGGCAAATTGGCGAAGGAAGTGAAAGAGCCATGTTCCTTTTCTCTGTCGGTTATTCCAACGAGCTTTTGGACGTTTTTTGATGATACCTGGAGGGGTACTTTATCAAACCAAATTTGTTTTAGGAAGCGGAGGTTTGCCCAAACACTTGTGGTCTTTTGAAGCTGTTTTCGTGTCTAAGAATTATGATCTTGAAACACGATGGCATGAAGATTACTTCATGTCAGACTGTAAATGCATTTCCATTAGCCCATAATCTTGTAATGTATGCCCTTTAAAATGAAGTTAAAATGAACCTTTTCTTACATCGAAAACTGTGATACCATTTGAAACAAATTTAAAAAAAAAGTGGACTATTTAGTCACAAGTGACTTTCGTTATGATCTCTATGGAAGCCAATGACATAGATCCCAAATTTTGTTTTTGGGGGAGGGGAGGGGTTGAACTGACAAAGAGAATAGAATTAGGATGTTTTTTCTTCGTCCATTACTCTTGTTATCTGTCTTTGATTTCAGTATCACGTGGCTTCAGCTTCATGACCTCCAAGTGGTTTTAATTTATTTGAAAACTTGTGTCGTTACGGGTGCGTGTATGCGTGCGACTGTCATCAGAAAACTAGGGCTTCATATCGAGCGTTGGCAAGGAGGATTCTGACAAAAATGATTTTAAAAAATGATTTAAACTATGGAATTGACTACCTGACAATGACAGAATTATATTTTAATTATCGCGTGTTCTTATGTACGTGTGGTTTTGCAGATGTAAGTATGCATTTCAAATAAAATTGAGATTTTTCGTCTAAAATTTTATAAACTGAGTCAATATTACTTTTCACATCAGAAGCGATAATAGAATAAGCCTGTTAAATTAGAAATCAGCTGTTCATTTGTACATCGAAATAGCACGATGCTTAGGCATACTTGAAATTTGCGCTAGAGACCTTCAATCCTGCAAAAATACTGAAGGAATAGAGGGGAACAAAAAAGTTAAGAGAAGGGTGTAAGGTCGTACAAGAGATGATAAACGATCAAATATTTTGAAACGTCTCTCAACCACCAGGTACGCCAACGAGATAGGCTCGACGCTAAGTTAACCGATAAAAAAAGCAAATAAGCAAACACAAACGAGACAAAAGACATGGAGTTGCTTTTGGAACAGGAGCAAGGAGATGGGGTTGGTGGCCAAAATTCTTCAGATGTTTCTCTGTGAATTTAAGACCGCCGGGATGAAACAAGTATTTTCTGTATGAGATGAGGGGTGCATGAAAGAAACACCGAATTATGAGATTTCTGGTCACGTTTTGGATTTGAGTATAAAACTGAAGGGCGCGAGGACAACGGGCAGAGAAACGCGATTTGTGAAAGTCCTGCTTTATAAAATTAGTCACGAATTTCAGCCTGTCCGGACAACAATACTGGATACTTGAGACGAAGCCACAATCAAAGGAAGATCCGGTCCTGGACATTAAAAAGCCCCTTTAACACTCATTGCGTATGTTCATTGTTGAACCGGTAATATAGCAAACATGAATGAGGACATGTTTACTGTCATAAAGGCCTGCCTTTATTTAATAAAATTTTCCAGTCATAACAATAAAGCGACCTGAATTAATTCTAAGTAAAGATACTGCTAACAACTTGCTTTGTAAAAACACCTTCATGGTAACTCCGGAGGCTGCATTATGTCCATTGGCTTCAATCATCACCAAACCAATGACAAGAATTCTCCGAAAAAATTTTCAGGTCTACCCACATTTACAAAAGAAAGGGGGAAATGCTCACCGTCAGTAACAGGCTTGGAGGCACCCATCTGACTTTCCCCAGGGTACTCTGGTAAGATGCCATTAGTGTCCTGAAAGAGTACTTCGTTCCTTTTAGCGTAGAAAGGAGACTTGGGCAAGGCGCGCGGTCGGACTGGGTAGGATTTGCCGTAGCGTATGAGCTGGTCTGCCCTCTGTCCGTAACACGTGTGAACTGCCAGTAGGACCAGTAGTGTTAGAAGCAGGCAATAAATTCCTGTGTTGGTAAAATTAAAAGATATGAGTATATATTTGTTTGGCTGCCACATAAGAGTGGCGAGATACATACTAATCTATGATTCCTTCTCTGAAAGGATGTGCAGTTGGCCTACTCCACGTTGCGTGCACGCATTTCAAAAGTAAATTCCAAACGGAGCTGTGCGGAAAAAAAGGCATGGAATAATCATTTAAAAAGGACGGAAAAAATTCCATACATCTTTGCCTCCACACCCTGTCATGTATGAAGCCTAAATTATTCTTTAACATACCTAGTATGAATTACGAAAATACTGAAGGCCCACTGTATAAGGATTAAATATTAAAAAGTACGGATGAAATCTCCGGTTAGAAACACACAATGCCCGTATATATAGCTAGATACACGAATATTACATGGCCTTAGTCAAATTAAACGCCTTGCGCAGTAGTATATAAAGCGAGTAGTCGTTCGATTCATCGACTGATTTGTTGGTTGTCAAGTAATGTTGATGTACAATAACACTCACAATGATATGTAGTCCGTTCACAATAACTGGTTTACACGGGTGTATGAACAATTCTACACAGAAGAAATTATGAAATTGGAAGGATTTAAATCACGACAAAGACAGACGGACTATGTGAACAAAAATAATCCACATACGCCTAAAACAGCCCCAAAATGCATTTTCGAAAAGAGTAATCTAATCATTGTCGAATATGCAACACATTACTTGAAGGAAACAAGCAATTAACAGTCACTTGAGCAGATGTACAAATATCACAGCCTTAACACCTGCACCAAGCACAGTTTGTACTTTTTGACATTCGCACCACGGAATGCAAATGTTGTAACACTGTCCGTGCATTGATAGAGCATACTTCAACCGAAGTCCCGTAATTCGCCACTGTACACGGTCCATTCAAAAAACCCTAAGTGTGTTAAGTTCGCCGGCTATGTAGGATGTTATTTTTTCTCTCTTACTCAAGTACCGGTTCCACATTACCTGTCCGCTCCATCCTGACTCCGCCGGGCTGAAACTCACGGGAGAACCAACCAAATAAGAACCCACTTTTCAGGAAAGTAGTTGTCCCTGATCACTTAGGCGTCCTCTTCGGAATGGCACGTCCTTATGACACAAACGTGGATTGGCTGCGCTCTATATACGCTTTTCCAGCGCAAGACTTAATTTCCACGATTTCGACCGCAGGTCTAGAGAAGCTCGCCCAGTCGGATGCAAATTGCGCGACGCCGGGTCCCAAATCCTCCAATCTAATTGGTCGAATTGTTCTCCATCTGCTGAGTTTTCTTGACATTTTTATTGCAACTTACAAGGTGACGAGTAATTCTTGCGACTATTATTTTTTCCAAGGAAACGAAAAACATCTGCCGTTTGGCATTTCCTTTATTTTTTTTATTTTTTTTTTGCTTTGTCAGTTTTGGTCAATGCTCTGCATCAAGCTATTAGTCTTGTTCGATAAATTCACAGCGAACAGAATGAACTAGATGAATCAGTCAATCATGAGTCATTTGTCTTACCGTTGGCAAATAGGGGGACAAGCAGATTTGTCCGAGCAAAACACCAAAAATCCAGCATGTAGTTGTTAAGGGATAAGAACGTTGGCTACGACTCATCATGTGCATTTCTGCATACCATGGGCGTAAGTCGGGAGTGGGAGTGAGGTGGGCATATATCTCCCACTTTTGGCCTGGGAGGTGGGTTACTGAGTCATCCCCCCACTTGTTCGTAATGAGAAAAAACGGCGGATTGTGAAGAATTTCTCGCACTTCCCAACGACCAAAGTGTATTCAATAGCATTCAAAAAGAGAGAACAATAATAAAAGCCATAAATATGCTGTTCTGATATGAGATTCTGTAGGAATGTAATACATGTTACAGATGTACATCTATATCATGAACATCGTCCCTTAGTGTCAGTTGGTGTCAGCATCCCCCCCCTCGCTTTTCTAATTTCCACGGCCGGGAAGATCATCCCCCTCCAGAATTCGCCATCCGCCACCCCCCAGCCCTCATCCCCCCACAGTTTTCTAGCATCAATTTGACCCACAGTTTGCCCCAAATTTACCCATAGATCCAATCGAGCATTTGTTCTTCTCGGAAGCGCCACCATTTTGAAATTTGTACTTACTCTTCATCCCCAACAAGATTGTAATTTCCCATGGAAACTTTCCGGGTCAGTCTCTCCCCAATCGGTAAATTAGTCATAATGTCTGTGAGCAGACATGTTGACCTGTTTGAATGGATCATCTGTAATCGCCTGGTCTGGCTGGCGCGAAGCCACGCACTTCTCCTTGTATTAATCAAAGCTCAGATCTATAAAACTCGATGTGAGATAACCGATCCAATGTACGATGCACTTCTATTTACATTACCTCTTTACCGTTGCCGACTACCAAACAGTGTATTCTCCACAGGGAACCACAAAGACGGTAATTGCCTTCATCTTGACCTTCTACGGTCTAATTTCAGACTGAACAGAAATCGTTGTGACATCCTTTACCATCTAGATTAACAAAATGTCATGTAGTGCTTTGGAAATGATTGTTTATGTGAAGCGTGACAATAATTACATGTATAGTTTGTTTTGATATCAGTTCGCTTTCTTTGTAATCGATTAACAGATTGGTTCGATGATCAGAATAAGTAGCCATTATTATAGATAGTGGTGCCCCACGTTAAACTCCTCAACTTGAGAAGAGAGCATTGCAGCTGTCGTAACAAAGAATCGCTTCGTTTTTATCTATAGCTGCTTGCTTAATTGTTTTGGCGATTTAAGTACTACATCGTCATGTACCATTCTCTCCCGGCCGTTTGTATCGAGCGATCGAGATCTTTACAATAAAATATTAGCTTTTAAGGTTGCCCGTTAATACATTACATGTGTGATGGGTATACGTAGTTACGTCACCACTTCGTCACTACTTTAGGTGCATTATGTTGTGCCATGAGCAGATATAAAGGAAAAAAGGTTGATCGAGCTGGCAAGCGAGGAATATTGGTGACAGGAAAGGATTTGTATCAAGAAGGGTTATTGTTCGATTTCTGGATAATGGTGCACTTTTCATGCTTTTTCGATTAATCTTTTCGGAAAGACTGGCTCTGGAAAAAAAGACTCACTGCTCATTATGTGGCTCTAAAGAACGTTAACTTTATTTGAAGAAAGCTATGCTAACTGCAGTTACTGAGCCTTCCTAATAAAGTTGGCGCAAGGTCGCAAGTATTATGCAACACGATAATATGTTATGAGCATCTTCGTCGTGGCATTTCATAAAAAAAAAAACTCGCTTGGTAATGGGCAGTAGGACGGGATGTTCCTGTCCACTAAAAGTTGCTAAAGCAATATACACAGGTTAGTCATAACCAGTTCTTGGTTATGACTATCCCGACAGGTTGGATGACATGCACGCTCGCCCCAAGTTGAGAACTCAAGCGATGCAACAGCAGAAATGACGTTTCTTCTCATCAGAAATAAACACATCGTATACAGGTATTCCACATTACTTCAACTGACTCGATTGAATGTTTTACAGTTTTGTCATGACCGAAAAAAGCTTATCCTTTTCAAAAAAAGACGGCGAAGTCGGCATAAACTTGTCTCTTTGTCATGGTTAAGATATGATATCTTAAGCTCAACTTCAAAAACTCAGCTTTCGAATTTAATAATTTACAAAACTACTCTCGTCGTGCTGAGGGAATTTTGGGACGTAGCTTTTTCAGACCTTAAAAAACTACGATAAAATAAACTCTGCAAGAAACTAAAAAAATGACGTGGAACACATTTCAAGCTAAACCAACTATATGGAGACACGGCAGAAGGGGTAGAGCTACCCGCAGCAATGAGCCAACACAGTGTCAATAAATGAGACCAGTGCAGTACTGTGAGACAGGGGCATGTTGCACGGGGCTCCTTAGCCCCCCTTCGGACCACCTTTGCAGGTGTTTGTTGTTTTCCTTTACTTTCGTCTGGTGGCTAAATGATGACCGCCATCAATAAAGCCGAGCTTGATTACCGTGATCGCGGGGGCTACGCCGCGGGCCTTAAACGTGGCTCTTGCGCACGCCGCCAGTGTGGTACATGTCATGCATCGGTTTAAGCCGATTTTGTTGACGTGGTGCCTTAGAAAAAAAGTCACTCCTTTCAGAAAAAAATGGACACGGTTCTGTTTTTCTGCACTTCTTGAGCACCAAGCACCAGCAAGCCAACATCTGATTTTAAAAGGAAGCCAACGTAGCTTATTTGCATGATGGACACACAAAGGCTAAGAATGTTTGCATTTCATTGTTCTAACAAGCAATGAAATTATCTTTTTTTTTTTGAAAAATGAAATTTCACATCGAGCTTCCAAAACGGAGTGCCCATGGACATTCCAAAAGGCTAATTCCGCTGCCGGAAGAAGCAGCGATTTCGCTTTCAGCAGTCCATTTATCCAAGAGAAATTTGCTATTTTGTACTTCGAGATTAAGACAGAAGGTCAATGCTCACAAGTCCACGGGGAATCATATCTGCAGGAGGCAGACCAAACCAACTCACTACCAATGTATCACTCAATAAAAACAGATCTTATTGAATGATTTCTGCCTTGTTTTCGCTGCAAAATAAATAGCATTTCTTTCATATAAAAAGGTAATAAAAATGGAACATTAAGGACTCCTTTGTGATGAAGCAGTATGAAAGGAAATACATATTTCTAATGTAGTGTTTATAAGAGAGATACAAAATGAAGAACTTCCATTTAATCCTCCAAAAAGTTACAAAGAATATTGAATATCAAAAGAATATCAAACTGCTCTGCATATAACGTTTAAGCGAGAGATCACAAGATGCCGAGAAACGTAGGTGAAATTTATCATATTTGGCTTGTTTTCTTTCTTAGTGGACAAGTCTCGATTTCTAAAAGCCCGCAAGGAAATAATTGACACGGATTCAAGCTGGATATGGGTAACCAGTTTAGTTTTGCACTTAATTGCTTTAAGTCGAAATGGCTCAAAGCGGGAATTAGGTGAGGATGGCAATTGAATTTCCAGTGCGAGATGCGTTGCGGCGGCAAGGGTACTGGTCGCAGGGGTTAAAGAGCCGACGGGAGTACAGGGGCAGGTTTAATGGTGGTGAACAAAATACTGACGCTTGCTTTTTCAGATGAGTCTCTCTTTAAAATGGAACTGATGTCACAGTTGGTTATAATTTACTGTGATCCAATTTTTCAACTGCACATGCGCACCTCACAATTTGACCGTGAGTTCTTGTTGCGCCATGTGGACAATATTTTGAAAAGGTTGAACTGCACACTTTTTTGTAGTTGTTTATGAGGAATAAAGTTTTAAATTGCATGAAGAATGCGTCACAGTTTTACTGGACTTTTACTTTAAAATTTATATATCTCTTGACTCGAAAAAGGAATGGTTTGTGAAGGATTAGAATTATAATTAATGTTAGAACTACACTATCATATCATTATAAACTGGATTTGGAATGATACCAAATTAATGAAATAACAATTACATTGCCTAGACATGAAACTATTGACGTTGCATCAATGAAATATTGATGGAAATAATCATGAACGGGGAAATTGCATAGTATTCAAAGCACGCCAATTTGAATGAACTTAGCAACGCCGGCCTAATGAGACCCTCACGCTTGGGATTTTCAGCGTAATGAGCGCTATCATAAGCGCATCTCCAGAATTCATCTTCTGACTCCTAGATTCCAAACGGTGTTTGCTTGACCTAGTAACGATTTCATCTCATTTTGCATTTCGTGATGTTGCCGCATCCTGTTGTCTGTTTACTTTAACGTAGCCTGGCGAAAAGTGGTTTCTTGACAAACATCTGTTTTTTGGTTTTCTATGACACCAACAACACAGTGGGCAAAAGTAATCCGATGTACGAGGTCACATTCGAATAATGCAGTTTAAGGAGGTAATAAGACTATGCTTTCTGAAACCACAAGAGCCTGTGGCGTTTCTCGAAATATGTTGACATAATTTTTGTCAGTTTGTAGGGTTGAAAATGTTGTGTTAAATGCTCGTGTGACACTTCATACAAATGTCTTAAAGTGTAGTCGCAATGAATTTTTCTTCGACACAATTTTCCAATTTTTCAACTGCACATGTGCACCTCACAATTTGACCGTGAGTTCTTGTTGCGCCATGTGGACAATATTTTGAAAAGGTTGAACTGCACACTTTTTTGTAGTTGTTTATGAGGAATAAAGTTTTAAATTGCATGAAGAATGCGTCACAGTTTTACTGGACTTTAACTTTAAAATTCAAAATTAATAGATATCTCTTGACTTGGCTATCTGAAACCACAAGAGTTTCTGGCGTTTCGCGAAATATGTTGACATTATTTTTGTCTGTTTGTAGGGTTGAAAATGTTGTGCTAAATGCTCGTGTGACACTCCATACAAATGTCTTAAAGTGTAGTTGCGATGAATTTTTCTTCGACACAATTTTCCTTCATCCTTGTACTTTTCTTCAATTTATGAAAACCCTTTATATACACTCCTATTTGGTTTAATGCGTTGAAAAGTGCGCACTTTTAAACAATCAAAATTGTTCATGCTTCCCCGGACAACTGAGGGCGCTGTTGCTCTGAAGACATTGTTCAGTGCACAGGTGTTTTTGTTCAAATTGTGGACCCTGAATTTATTAACTGAAAACATTTCTGAGAGAGGGATTGATGGTGTCTTATTGCTATGCACGGCCTGTGCATCATAAGGATATATAAACAACAATGAATCAGCAAAGAAGAGAAACTTAGTCTAGGAAAATCTATAAAAACGCAGGACTTTTTGTGAACAAATTAATGCAACATTGAGGTTTCTTCCTGAGGTGACATCATCACAGTTTTGCTCATGAATATGGAAATAGTTATTTGCATAAAAACAAAAAGAGGTAGCGAAACCAAAATTTAAAATAAGATTTACTGAGGCACAAAGGTGCATTTTTCGGATTTATAATCAGAAATATTGATTGCGGTTGCCCTTTAGGGCTCACGTTTCACCCAATGGTAGTACAGAGTAGGCATTGTTGACGTAGCAAAGTGTCTAGCCCAAGAACACATGCAACACGATATAAATCGGGGTTTGAACCCACCTACCACGAGTCAGACTGCGTATTACACGTACAGTTATTGTTTATAGGGCTATCAGCCAGGCTATTTAAACGCTTTGCTTGAGTGGCCTACAGTTGATGTCGCCTTGGCAGATTTATCATATTCACTGGTATTGGACTGCCTTCTACGACATGGTTTAGGCTTTAAATTCAACACCGTGAAGCAAAAGTAATTTCCATTTTTATGTACAGACAGATGGCTATCATCAGGAGCATTTTGGTTATAACTCGGATAATTTTCGATTTAGGGATCTGCTGTACTATGTGAAACGTGCAGGCTTTGAAAAATTAAAAAAAACCCACCAGGAATGCATCTACTTGGCGTAGGAAAGGACTCTTACTGCAGTAACATCTTATTATTAATAAAAATTATGAGTCATGCATTGCGGGAATAAGAGATACACACCCAAATCTGCAGTGTTAAACTTACACCACGTTCTTCTGCATTGATCCCTTAGTGTGAAGTGGTTGGTAAACACCGACTGTGTTATTTCTTTATTTCTGTGCAAGCATACGTGGTCTTCTTCCTCTAATAAAACACACAGCTGCTAAAAAATGAGAGCCTTGAAGTCTGAATGTTAAGGGAAACTGAAAGTGTGTTTGCATCATGACCACCCACCAACCAGATTAGCCTTACTTTCTGTGATGGATCACGGTCACCAAATAATGCTTGGAGGAGGAACAAGAGGGATTTTCAACTTACAGTTTTCAATACCTCTCTAAAGGTTAAGGTTCTAACTGAATTTCAAAATGAATTTCCTCGTTCGAAATGTTCAAGACTTCAGAGGTATATGCCACTAGATTTGGGTCTGGAAAATGGAAAGAAAAACGTAACTACAATGCTTTGTCCGTCTTCAAATCTGAATTAGTTTCATTGTATACATTGCGTTTTGCACAACAAAACATCACTCAAAAAGCTGATATTACTCAATTAAAACCAAACAAATCGACAACAAAAAGGGGGAACAAAACGTCGTAGCGTACCCCACACAGTGCATTGTGTTTAAACAGTTGTGCAGTGGTTGATTTTTATTGGATTGGGTTCGTGACACGGAAAAAAAGGACTCAAGCACGATGTTATAATGGAAGAAACGAATAAAACAAATGCGGAAATTGAAGGAATACTTGAAAACATCACGCACTCTCCGTACATACTGGAGGGATAAGTGGTTACTATTCGACTGGGAAAGATTGCGTCCACGAACGTGCACGGCCATGACAAAATGCAAATCAATACAAAAGAGTCCGGTGGAGGTTTGTTTTTTTGACCTTCATTCCCCCCAAATACCACAGAGCTGGTTGACATCTTTTGGCCACAGGAATCCAGCATCACGACTGAATGTCAAGGTTAACGAAACGCACCAGGACAAAATGAGTCTTGAGCCGCCAGAGGAGGACCTCGTTTGAACGACCCGGTTTATACAAATTGAGCCGCAAGACTCCATCACTAAAATCGATTTAATTCTATGTTGTTCTGACACCAGCTAGTAGACTATAAGGCAATTGCTGCTTGCTTCAGGTACAGGCTTATGTCGTCTCAGACCTTCAGTGGGAACCTTCATTATCAGTGAGGAAGATCCCTCTTGTGTTTCTAATTTCATTTGGTGAAGGTCCCCTGTCCTTGTTTCTTTCGCGCCCGAATCAGGTGCTGAAGACCATTTTTTTCAGTGTCCACTCCGTCCATAGACAGTCTGCTTCCTGACCGCACATTGCTGTTAAACGATCAGTAACTTGTATAGGCAGGCCATTGAGAGACCAGCTGAGTAAATGGTCGTCAAGGACTCGTTAAATATGCTTTCATATCTTAAAACCAACTTTGATTGATTGCGGGTACGTGAGAATCTCGCGAAATGCGTATCAGAGGATGATAAATCACACCGTTTAAAATAAAGGCTTTCAAAAGATGATTGAGCGTGGGGCCCTTTTAACTCCTGAAACAGGCGGCAACGTTAGAGACAATTTATAAACCGCATCGTGCTCAGGAATATTCAATCAAGAATGGTGGGGTTTTATCTCTGCCAAGGAAACCTTAGCTCTTTATCATTCTTTCTTTGCCCACTCGGGAAGGTCTTTTCAATCTTTGTCTTTAGTATTTTAGAACACTCATTCACGTTGAGTTGACTACTTCACACCTAAGTTACCTTTTCAAAACAAAACAATTAACCTTACCTATTTTGCATTTTCGTTAACAAATATACCTCTGACTCTGTCCAGGAAAGGGTAACCGACCTATTTTCCAAGGAAAAACAAAGTTACCATCACCATTTCATTGAAAAACAACTACTTGTGCCTCAAGTTAATCATTACCAAAGATGCACAAATTTGCGAGGCGCAGAACAGGTAAAATTTAAAGTGTCTTATGATCTAATTAATATAGCTGTAGGTTTAACCCTGAGAGCCGGGGGCAGAATCCCTCCTTACTATTTTCAGCGATCTCTTCTAAATAAATTTTAAGTTTAGCCGCAAAGAGTTTTAGTGACATCTTCCGATAATTTTGACACCAGCTTTGTGAAAATCAAACACGTTGCGCATTTTTCTTCGACCGGTCAATAAAAATTCCATACTTTTTCCATAGATGTGCTTTATGCATTTGGCCAAAAGGCCTAAGAGAACTGACTCAAAAAACTAATCATAACATCAAAAATATTAAGCTGAAACTTCACTTTTGTACTAGTAATGAGAGTCATGCATGCATGCTAAAGCTACAAAACGATCAAACAGGACAGTCGAGTTCGAAGGAGGCGGAATTTGATGATCACGGTTCTTGTAGGGGTGAGAGCGCCCTCATTCCCCCGAAGTTAGAGAGGCCCTTCCCCGGCATGAAGTCATTCACCTATGATTCTTTGCGTTTCTTTAAAACATCAGTCCATCGGGCATTAGCACTACACTCACCGTTTTCCAGAGACGCAGGAAAATGCATTGGAGATCTGAAATATTTTTCTGTATTTGAAAATGGAGAGTAATAACCATAACACATGGGCGATGGTTTTTTTAACAAACCTTTTACAACTTCATATTTTTCTTCAATGAGTAAAGACATGTGACATTCTTTTGGGTTTAGTGTATTTATATGCACTTTCAAAGCATGTAAAATTGTCCATACTTTTGTGGACAACAGAGGGAGTTGTTGTTGTGATTTTATTCAGGGAAGACACAATTCAGTTTACAGGTTTTCTGCTCAAATTGTGAACAGAACAGTGTGGTCACTGAAGACATTTCCTAGAGTTGCTCATTGGCGCATTGCTGCGTACTAAAAGCAATATCAATTATCAAAGTGAAGGAAGTTTAAAATAGCGATATATAAAAATTCCAACAGTTTTGTGTGCAACATAATGCAACAGTTAGGTTGTCTGTCTGGAAATTTCAATTTCGCTCAGAAATTTACCTCAGCAAAAAAAAAGACAACAAAAAACAAAACAAAACAAAACAAAAGACCACCAAAACAAAGATCACCAAAACACCTTTTAAAAATAGTAAAACGAAATTCAAAGTAAGGTTAATTGAAACTCAAAGGTGCATTTTCAAGGATTATAATAAAAATGAACTTCATTGCAACGTTGTACAGACTTAAGCAGCTTAACTCACGCGCACAGGTAAGATCTATTTTCTTACTTAGCCATGCACATGGAGGAAAATAATAGAATCCATTTCATTGTGAACTTGTGAAAGTGAGAGTCTACGAATGGCAAACTGTGCATACAAATCTGATCGGAGCCCTTGGCGAGAGGTTTGGTACAGACCAATGCTTTTTATAACAGATTTTGGTGTTTGTGGCCGTTTGTTGGGGAGGGGGTATAACGCAATGGAGAAATGATGTCCAGTCGAAAAGATTATAAAAATTTTTGAAAGAATCGCTGGGCCCGCTGTAATCACGTGACGGAAAGACCACCTGTTTTTTGAACATCTCCGAAATCGTCAGAAATTTCCCCAACTTCTGGCTTGTTGAGTTTTGGACACGGTCATACATGTTTGGACATTGTCAACCGTGTGTACTTTGATGTCATTTTAGCCCTCCTTACAATTGCCCAATATGTCTGCAAAATTCTTTTTGAATAAGTTCTTGCTTCTTGCCACTTTAAAATAACGGTGAGTTTTGATTATTAGCTACATCCCAGACATCAAGCCTTGCATCTTCTATTTCTTAATGTACTATTCTGGTTTGTGATGGCTACTGGACTTAAAATTTATTTATGTCAAGGGAACTGTCACGCTCAGGAAGACGTCTATTCGTAGAAACCACACTTAATTAATTCCACTTTGATATAAAAAATGACAATAATGTGGTGCTAGCGCTTGACAGCTTGTGATTGTCTTGTTTTAAATAAGAACGAATGGAGCTTTATTTTATTTCATGTAATCTTTTGTCGACTCAGTTTAGAATTGTTATTCGCATATGTTTTTTCTACGAAGAGACTTAAAACCAGCTACCAATAGATATAGTGATTGGTTCTCGCGAGATGGCGCTGTTCATCTTTTAGTCTCGACAAATGTTGTGCTCGAAGTAAAAATTATCGATATTTATATCATATTACTATTAACCAGGATTACAGAATCCTCCAAATTTTACATAATTGCAACTGTTAGAAATTATTAAGAGCACAGAACCAATATTAACAGGACACCATAATTCTCAGCAAATTTTCTGCGAGCATCCGTTGGGTGCTACTTGTGATGACAACTGTACGCCTGAGACGAATGGCTGATTTTAGTCACGAGGTGGCGGTAGACTATCTAACCTGGGTTAGGTTCAAGCAAGCGACACGGCACTCGACGGGAAAAATCCTTCTGGCGCCAGTTGACGTGTCAGCCAGTGATCCATTTCTTTTATAAAGCATAGTCTGTGTAGTTTACCCATGTCTTTACGATTCTACCTTAAATTTGCGATAGTGGCACTGACACTGAAAGAGGCATTTGCGTTCAGCATTCAGTAAAACGAAGGACATTCAAGGTCCATCAGGAATGCTCACTTGTGTCGTTATTAATTAAAAGGGTTAGGTCAATGTTCACACTGAAATTAGCTATCAACGGGGGTATTATTGTCCACTTAAGTAGTGTCAACTCCCAACGTCCAGTGTCTGTAATTCATCATATTTTGCACAAAGAAGTCCAAGAAATTTTTAATACCAATTCATATAATACACAGGGTAGCTAACTTGTCATTGAAAAACTTAGTAACACTGGGTAGAGAAACTGGATGGAGAAGGTAGTTCTTAATGTATGCGCCATTTCCAGCACTGAGTGACCATCTTGTATGCCCGCAGCGTATTAGAGTATTTGTATTCTGTGTTGTGTGTATTCAGATGTAGAGACCATTATGAAAAACCTATATATTTATAACACCACATAAGGCTAACATGCAAATTAGATACATTCACAAGTAAACGGTTAATCACAACCAGGCATCTACAAAAACACAATGACATCCTTAGTCGACAGCAGCTCCAATCGGAGAAGATCGAATTGTCCTTGCGATAGACGGAATAAATTTGGATATGTACAAATCTCACAAGTCATCAGTGGGACAGCTCCGTCGCCACGTTACAGAGACGGGTTGGTGCTGAGTGAACAGTTATAGCAACGGTGGTTATAGCCGTCATGACATGATTAGAGCGTCAATTTAGCGAGAGAAAGCGCGCCGGATGCCCCATCGATCCGTCTCCACGCGATGAACCGAATTCGGGCCTCGGAGGAAAAGGCAATCATAAGACAGAGGGTGATATTTGGAGTGTCGGGCCACGAAGGGATGGAGGTGGTCTCGCCCACTGACGGGGCGGGTGCACCGACTGCCGCGGCAGTATCTGTGTCTTAATCGAGTTTTGCAAATTGCGCCCGGCACGGATGACGAAGTTCGGTACGGCGAAATGATCGCCGGATGAGCAGCTCCGACGTCATTCGCTGCCGTACCGACCCTGGCTTTCTTGGCATGGCCGTCCCCTCCCCTTGTCATGCCCACGAAATATTGACGTCATTATGGCACGCCAAACGATCGGATTGAGGACTGAGTGATCTGTAAAGGCCATCTCTTAGAAAATTATATCATATCACAAGAAAAGAGCAACATACCTCAATGGTCAGATATGGATGGAAGGCGTGATGGACAAAAACAAGTCAAATGTCAAGCATTTGTGTTCGGTGCAGTGTTGGAGTGGTTTAAAGACGACAAGTAAGGTTACATGGCAATCTTGGTTGATTTGAACAATGTTTGTACTTGATTCGTCCTTGTGCTGTCTCCTTTGTTTCTAAATGAAGTCTTAAGATTCATTCGTCACTTTGGCTCTTTATGCACATACTGACTGATAGAAACTCTTCCCGTGCTGTGTGAATGAAATGAACCAAATTACACGATAGCTGCCATTTCTATTTGTGGGTTTACAATGAAAAATGGCAAAAAGACGGTACTTCCCGCTTTCACCGAATAAGATGCATCAAGGCCATCCTGGACACAAATGTAGATACAAAAGAAAGTTGCACCTGTCTCAAATTGGGTAAACATTGAGAAATCGAAGACCAGATATCGGGCGTTATACAGGAAGACTCAATCACATTGTCATGTGTCTACATTCATCTTTGACGTCATCGGTATTCTCTCGCCGCTTGTTTACTCACGCGAACAGAAAAAAAAAATTGGTAAAGGTCAGCAATGACGTTCCGCTAAGGTGACGTCATAAACTCGAGGACGAAATCACTGTTTCCAGAAATTGCCTTTGTGATAAAGACGACTATGACGACGAAGCAGTCTCCTTGACGGTACAGTGACTACTTACCAGCTCTTTTCATACAAGCCCTTTTTTGCGGAAACTGTGACCACGCCTCTGCATACGCCTTCACAGGATGCTCTGCATGGACATTGTTGTGTTTATGTTTGTGCGGGACTGGGTACAAATCACCAAGGGAGGGTTTTCGGATGGAGGCAACAAGGACTATACCCCCCCCGAAAAGCACAAGAAAATATTTTTCATGAGAGTATGGGTTTTTTCCGTCTCTTTCATTTGCCTTCCTTTCAAATCGTCACCGTTTTCACGGAGCCACAGATGTCAAAAGTGGCATTTTTTTTCAATTTCCATTCCATTCATGATGTCGGGGTCAAAATCTCGATAAGTGCAAATTGCGTTTTCACGAAGAGACACAAATCTTACTGTCCCTGGTACACGTACAAAACGTATTGATTGGAAAGGCTGAAAAACAGGTCAAGTAAGATTTTCGTTTTCACGAAGAGCCACACATCTTTATTACAATGGAGCAGTTGAGCGCATGAACACGTGTGCCCCTTCCATACGTAAAACTACATTGTACAGAAGGGCGAAAAAGTAGGAAAACGTGGATTTTCTATTTCGCGAACAGACACGCATCTTAAATAATTGATTTTGTTTAATTAACCACTGTGTTCATTTTAATTACTTCGTTCGGGCAAAAGTTTATCTCTCAAAGAGTCATTTGATGTTTTGTAACTGCATATAATTGTTCCATATTGGTATCTTTGCAGCTTTGAAAGAGGAGAAGCTTCTCGAGTGATTTCTAGAAAACCAGTTTTTCTTCAAAATTCGTGAAAACCGTGACGGCATGTTGCCTCAACTCTTAGAAAGGCCACACTTAAAAGGTTCAAAATTGCCATAATTCACATACACCCAAAAAATCCCCCAAAGAAAAATAAACAAAATAAAACCGAAAAGATTCTGGATTTGCACGTGGTGATCGCTGTCCTGCTCGGGGACATGAGTTGAGAAACTCATGCCCCCAAACAGGCCTCCATGTCGCAATTGTCGAACACTATATGAAGTGCACATGTCAGATGCAAAAGAACCATTCAAGGCGTGATTCTGTTAGGAAGGGCAAACCCTATAGTAGCTACACACACGAGGATGGTCTTCAAGCAACCATTTTCTAGGAACTTAGAAAAGGTAACAAAATCCTACAGAATTAGAAACGGGGAAATAAAGCTCGAAATCAAATTCAGTCTTTCTAAAAAAATCAACGTATTTTGGCACTGCTCAGCAGTCGATCAGCACAGTACAACGTTTACACACGAGACTGCTTCATTTTCCATTTGACAAGGATCTTACGAGATTGGTTCTAAGTTCACTGTTCATATGCAGGAATAAATAGACATTTTGAAAGATTTTCCCTTCTACTTTTAAGAGGAAACACAAAAAGATACGTATACATGTAATACGTATTGCTAAATAAACCCTGACTACAGAGAGTTGAATGGTCATCTTAGTGTGGGGGATGAAATGGATAAACGCTTTGAACCTGCAACTAAGGTATCCGAGTTATAGTTTGAAAGCGCACTACCATGCCCAACTCTCAGTGTTTCGACAATGTTTGCAAGAGGGTGGTATTGACTCAACAGTAGTGGAGCTGTGTATAGAGTAGAGCCAACTTAAGACTCTGGGACCAAAATGGCTGTTTATTATGTTCCGGTGCAGCTGGACTGGTCCTCATTGGAATTATATATTGACCGGTAGCTAGGTGATTGACTTATGCGATTAGCCCCGTCAATTTGGATGCTGAATACGTAAGTTTTTGAGACCAACAGGCCTACCAATGCTTTAACATGAAATTATGTTTCGGCGGAGAGGCGAAAAAACAGCACTACTTATACTCTGTTAATCACAGTGTGGTAATTTATTTTTCAATGATTATCATTGATAAATCATTTTACAGCCATTTATTTCAAGTCAGTGGTTATTGTGTTAAATTTTAAACGAACCATTTATGGTGAAGTTATTTTCGGTAACGAAGAAGAAAAACAAAATATGCTATCAACTCCTGCTTGATTTGTGCATTGAGCGGGCATCGTTTCCTCATTTACATACACAGTACCCGGCAGGATTCTGCCGGATTCATTAAACGTTACCGGTCCCTACGTTCGGGAGGACGTGTGTGAGACGTCTGGAGACGGGAGCCAGTCTTCGGCATGCAGATATTGTGAGCTCATTGTCCAACCATTTTGGTTCAAATTGTGACATTCATATTGCAACTCCCTCTAAGCACGGCTCTGAAGAGTAGCATCAAACGCAAATGCGAGATGTACGTGCATTGAAGTAGTTTCGATATGTCCTGATGTGTGTGTTCAGAAGCCGATTATTCGGTTCAGGTTTTGCTGAGCGTGTATTAATTTGCATTCAGATAAATTGGTATATCTGTTGCGGGGCAGGGGGTAAGTTGCCGTAGGATGTGTTGATATTTATTTATTTATACAGCGTCATAAGTAGGGGGGTCAAATTTGTTGTTTGGTGAAAAGTTAAGTTAGAATGTATGGAGTATAAAAAAAAGCGATCAATTTGGTCAACCTGGTCTGGTAATAAAAACATTAGATCGGTACTCTTCATCTAGCCGTGCTTGGCAAGAGTGTGAATTTCCAAGTGCTACCAGTGATCTTTGACTTCTGGAGCAAAAAAAAAAAAAAAAAAAAAATGCGTGCTCCTGAAGGCAAACCAGACGAATCGTTGGTAATTGTCTCCTTAGTAGCCGGCCTGGTGGTGTGCAAGGTGCCATGGACTTGCATGACATATCCAACGACTTCGGCAATAGACCTTTTCACTAATAAATTCATAATTATGCACGCATGGGCACAAATGGCCTTGGCGGCAAGAAGCGTGAGCACCATTGAAAATGTACCGGGGTGTGACTTTGAGGATCATTTTCTCTCAGGTTTTCTGGCTTTATTTAGTTTTTTCTACAGAAAATCCCATTAAATCGTGTTTGCTATTAGTTTTTAATTTAAGATGAATTATTAGTGCTCTGTAAAATGACTTTATAATTGTAATTGTTCCTGTGCGCAAGAGATCGCCGTTTCTTAGTATGGCCCCCTTCCGTCATATGTATTATAAATTACATTATTAGTGTTCTTGGAGCCAACCTCTGCATTTTTAAAAATACATACTGGTGTCCAGTGTACATGTACCTGTACTATACCCATTGGATTCGCTGCTGAACTTGGGAAACTGAGAACAAGGTCTTGTACAACTCAAACACAACAACTGGATACCATTTTTTCAGTAGAACTTCAAGCCATGACCAAGTTCAAGGGTAAGCTAGCTATGTACACCAGGCACGTACAGTACACATGTACATCCACATTGAGTACTACAAAAAAGAAATGGTATCCAGTTGTTGTGTTTGGGTTGAACAAGACAAAGTGCAGATTCCAAAGAAACTGGTTCTCAGTTTCTCATGTGCAGAAAGCAGCGAATCGAATGTTTATAGAATCGGTACAGGTACAGGTTGGCTCCAGGAGCATTAGCAATGTAATTTATAATACATACAATGGAAGGGGGCAATACTAAGAAACGGCGATCTCGTGCGCAAAGGAAAAATCACGATTGTAATCTGACAACATGACTTCAACCTCCTTGGGTCAGAAGTTGATGTTAACAACAACGTCTATTAAGGGATCCCATTTTTAGTCCAATCCGATCGTCGGCCATCAACCATTATTCGTCGCTCGCTGTCTGTCGCCCGTCGCACTTCGCCCATTGTGTTTTAATTATAGCATATATTTCCACTGTGAATATCAGTCATGTGCACGGCAACACATATTAACAGGTCACGACATGTGCAATCAGGCTGCGCATGTGTCATCCACTCGAGGGTCAAGCAGTCAAAGGTCAACTTCACTGAAGACATTTGTGCCACATACGGAATTCAAAACTTGCACTATGTCGAAAAAGAGGCCCGGAGAATTATTGTCTGGCAAAACTTGAATCGTACAATTTCAAATGGGTGATATAGTTGAACCCAATCAACTAAAACTAAAAACAACACCAAAACAAGCAAAAGAACCCCCAACCTCCGTACAAAACAAAACAAAACAAAAACGAGTCAAGACAAGACGTGTTTGTTTTATTTACAAACACGAGGTGATGTCGATTTCTGGTTTGATGGTGTGACAGAATTTCGATGTGTGTCATCGTAAAATGAACTTGATGTCTTTATTTATTTATTGCAAGATGACATCTCTGAAGTAAATGCGTATTAAATAATTAAATCAAATAATAAAAAAGGAAACTGATTATCTCAAAATTGTCCTCTTGGTAACTTATGGAAATATGAGGTCGTTATTTTGAAACTTCACAAAATCATTTGTTTGTGTCTAAGAAGTAGTTTTGTCCACTTTTTCATGAAATTATGGCAAAATAAATCTCAATCTAAACCCCCTGTCTTTCAGTACCACAAGAGGGCGCCCTATCACGTTATGACAAAAGCACATGTGCGCACTGTACAACTCATAACATTTTAGCAATTTGTTTGTATTAGAATCCTTCTTTTAAAATAGCAGCCTTCCCTTTGAGTTATGATCTAATATTACTGTACTTCCAATTACCCCTGAAGTCGGGGTTACGTGACTTTTCGTTGCAATTAGTTGTGTTGCCCAAGATCTAGGGTCTATTTGGGACCTATCGGGTCACGAAATACGAAGGTGCCAATTCATTCTATTCCAAAGCTATCCATGTAGTAGAAAATATTTCTTTTAATTTGGACTTACACTACGTTTAATTTGATATCAGGTGACGTTATAGTGACATCACAAAAGAGTACAAATCTCAAGATCTGTGATTGTGTTAGTTAAGAGTTTTCACATTGATAGTCTAAATGATTGTTTGGAAGACGGTGACCAATGTGTAGATGTGAGGGATTGTTTTAATTAAGCATTATTATTCATTTACCTAAATCCTCACCCGTTATAAACTCCAAAATATAGGTCGGATTACACCCAAACACAACAGTTACTCAGACAAAATTTTGACCGTCTAAAGATCCGTCAGATATCAATACATAAATGTCATACCTAGGCCAGTTTACTAAGATACAGCTGGCAGAAGTTGATTATTTCCAGAAACTATAATCGCTTATGATTCGCTAAATGACACGTGACCTCACACTTGTTTGCACATTTAGGGATCAGAGTTGATGTTCGTGTCAAGTTGCAAACGTATACAGTATACCATCTTGGAGAAAAATTGAGGGGAAGTATCATCTATGGGAAAAAAGACAGACGGACCATTACAATCCCACAAGCTGACCCAGCAATCCTTAAAACAATCTTCATTTACCCTGCCCCGTCTCAAAACACCGCTGTTTAGATGTACAACCCTGACACTACGCTAACCTAATGTGATTTACACCTTGGGATAAACCTCTTCTAAGGCGAGAATTTAGAGTAGAGTAACAGCGCCCTCTTTTGCTTCACAAAGGGAAAGGGCGTTTCCATGCTTCTATATGGGGCGTGTAACATGTTACACGTAACACAGTAACAAGTTTATGACTTCAAAACAAAAACTAGCAACATGTGATTGTCCACTAAAATCGAAAGAACCAGAGACAGTTACGTATTGCGATAGAAACAAAGGGCCTGTTTGTTTCACATGGATCTGAACCTCGATCAGTGATCCTAACGCTGGTTCGCACCATCCATTAGGCGAATTTTGGTGTCCGTAAACCAACGACGATTAATTGATGATGATCCAGATCCGTGTGAAACAAACACGACCAAATGATTTTGTTCACAAACAAAAGTTTACTTAATACCCTGCAAGTTCCTTATTGCTTTCTCTCTCTCTTCATTTTCTAAAAGAAAGTACCCATTGTGTCTCACTTCATCGAACAACAAAATTGGGGGATATTAAATTCATTAAGTTTGAAGATGGCAAAACCCTGTGTTCTTATTTTCCACCATTTTGGACCGGCCATGAACTAAATCCAACTTGGTGACGTCACCAAACACTAACCCACTGCAATAACCAAAGATAAAACTTATTTGTGGTTTGGGTCGCCAAAACCTTCCCCTGAATACGCCAAGCAATTCAGCCAAATACCCCTTCTTTTCTCGGTTAAAAAGGGCCAGGAAACAAGAACAAAATTTTCGAAATAAAAACAGTTATCTGGTGCCATAAACTCCAGGGATTTTGGCGACGCCCTCTTTAATTGATTAGGCTCATGGAATGCTACCCTGCAGTTTCTTGCACCAACCAACGCACCGTGCATTTGTGACACATGGATATATTTTCCTGCAGTCGAGGACATCCTACTGTTTTCCTTTTGGTTACACTTGATCTTTTTTCCGAGGGGATCCTCAATTATTTATTTATGATTTTCCAATGGGGGCCTCAACTC
The DNA here is from genome assembly GCF_001949145.1 of Acanthaster planci. The sequence goes on from NW_019091552.1 coordinate 264,901, forward strand.
CCTCGTGAACCGTCTGTCCAATAATTGTTCATCTAATTGCAGAAACAAAGTCACAAAGATGACACTGTGCCTTTGCTCTCATTTTTGTAACAAGCGGGAGACGGTAAGAATTTTTATGACTGGATTAACATAGGATCGTTGATGAGTTTATCACCATTCCTCACATGTCCATCGTACGTCGTTGGGCCGTGTCACAAGCTTTCAGTTTAACTCTGGAACCAAACATTTCCTCGTCAGTGTTCATTGAGGAAATGTTCATTGAGGAAAGATGATACATACTCAAAAGGATTTACCCGGCATATTTCAAACTGAATTACGTCCCCAGCTGCAGGCATCATTATACACAGTTTTTTGATTGTTTTATTTTGACAGATCCGCCTCATCATAAGCAAACATGTTGTTTTCCCTTCGGACCCATGACTTCAAGGTGTTTTGCCCGTAAAAGCACACTAAGTCAATGTGATGCCTGCCATCCCATCCGTTCAATCTGTTAGCTCAACAGAGAAAAGCAAACTGGACGTCAAACTAAAGTTAAAAGTGGCAACAAAATGGTGTACGAAGAGAAGAGGGGTGTGTCCTCTCGCTCCGAATTTGATGAAATCACGCGATAACAGGAGGATAACAAGGGTGATAATGGATATACGCGACGTTGTATCAACAGTATGACAAGTTGGAGCGATTCATCCGATACTGTCTCGATTGTTTCCACCACGGTTTCGGTAAATAATTCATTTTGCCATGTTCTCCTTGATATCCTACATTGGAAATAATGAGAATCCTCCGCACTGCAGTAACAGAAAACCCATACTAATCAAGTTGGTCCGTCTGTAATAATGACTTATTCCCATATCAAAACAAGGGGCTGATTATACCCTGTGAGAAACCTTGTGCGCGGCATTTAGCCTTTTGAAAAAAAAATGTAGACTCAATGCTCTGCATGTTGGCCAACGGCAACGATATTTGACATAATTATCATGACCAAAAATAACTGATTAGCACCATACTTTAATTAATATTTATTTATCAAACACGATGTAAGGACTGGTGATCTTTTTATCAAGTCGTTTCGATTATATCACCAAAGAAACCCAAAAAAGACAACCTTTCCTATTGTACGTGTCCTATCTTTGCCCTTTTGGGAACATTTTTCTTTTGTCTGTTATTAAAATGTTATTTCACATCTTCTACCTTCGAAATGTGAGGCTTTGCAAAAAAGAGTACAATTCCAGTGAAAAGTCATCGATAGTGTTCAAGTTTTCGTGACAGGTTTTTTTTTTTTTACCGTGCTGAAACCATGCACAGTTCTTAAAAACTGCACAAGTACCATAACTTCAAAACCTCAAACACTGTCAATCTGACATCACCTTAAGAATTTCTTTAAACATAATTTCCGAGTGCGGGATCAAAAAGGAGACAATGACGACGAAGGCTAATAATCATACGACACATACATATATGTAGTCCAGGAAACGAGAAATCATGTAATTCTGTCAATCGTAAACACGACCTCATGGACAATTGACCAGAATAAATACTATATAACAATTGCAAATAAACAAACAAGTCACAGGTGTTCGAACTTTTTCAATTTCATTCCCCCCTGGGAAATTGCCCCGGCCCATCGTTCCGTCCAAACCAATAGATTCAAGGCCATCAATGTTACTCTCATCTATATTCAGAAATCCCAAGTCCTCAAGGCAATGCTGAGCCATAAATCTTAGAATGAAGTAAAGTTTGTGAAATATATATCTAATTTTGGTTGGAGAGACTTTCAAATAAAGCAATCAAATATCAAATCATATTCATTTGTAATTTAGGAAAGTGCAAGTATTATATCATCTTTATCAATAAACCTAACTCGAAAACATAGTATATGCCAGGCATAGACGATTTCTCATGGAGTTGCCGATTGATATGTCTTATATATGCTTTTCAGTGAAAGAAAACATTAAATGACACTTAATGAGTTTTACGTATGACTTAGTCTCTGTACTTTACACGGCATAGTCCTGAGGGGGCTGGCTATGCCATGTTGCAGAAGCAATGAAGTTTTACAAGCCCCTTTTAGTTACTGCTTAACAATACAATACAGGTGTGGTGAGAGACTTCACTTCGGCATTAGAAACGGATGGGCAAAGCCTCCATCCCTCCTTCAAGAAAAGCAATTCACAGGGTATGTCAGTTAAGATAAGACAAGGTAAACACAAGAAAAAGCAAGACAATAATTAACTTTCTATATTAAGTACCGTTCTTGAAAGGATATTAATTATATGATCTCTAAATTAATTTTATAATTTATGAATTATATCTATAAAAGAGAGATACCAACTGAAACAAAAGTAAAAAATGAATAGGACTCTCCAACCCTAAATATCAGTTGCAAGTTTTCAGTTGTGCCAGTCCAAGGACTCCTAATCAATAACTATTCCTTTTGTATACCCACTTTGCTAAATTGTTCTTTTTGCATTTGACAGTCAAAATGACAGTACATAAATAAACTTAAGAAAACTATATACTTCTCGAAAAATTTGGAATAATGAGCCCATCTTGCAATAAAAACCCAATGTGTCACGGAAAAGTATTATGAGCCGATAACACCAAACACACAAAATGAACCAAATTCCCAAAGAACTGTACTTTTTTGTACTTATTCAATACATAAATGAACGTAATTATCTTATTAGCTCTTGGAGTAAAATATAACCTGTTAAGTTGAAATTAAACTACGCCTTAAAGGTGTCAGAAAGGTGACAAGAGACTTTGTTACACCCCCCAAAATTCTTAAACTATTAATTTCCAAAAAGAACCTGTGGTACTCTCTTGTGAGATACCATACAATCATGTACGTCTAAAACAAGTTCCACATGTATTTGTACCGGAATATTATCAAAGTTGTGACACGAAAATTGCTCGTAGGCCTATGTCAGTTTTAATGACTACAGTCAGACTTCTTGGACATAAAAATGAAAAGTGACATGTTAGGCTTTCCTTGTGGTGTTTGCCATTTTGGAAAAACAACTACAACTATTAACTGTTATATAGAAACATTCAGATAGCGTTTATTGCGCGCGCTATGTTTACAAGAGTAAATCTCATAAAAGAATTTTTTTGGGATAGTCATGTACCCCCAGCAATGCCTAAACATTTTCTTCTACAACTTTCCCGCTTTGGCTTATTTACTGTTATCACTTCTATCATCTAAACTTGTGATATTTACAAAGAACCATAGGTTATATTCCCTAAAATTAACAAAGCTTAAGTCTTCGGTGTCTAATGCAGAGTTTTTTGGCAGTCGCGTCTGTGAGGAAATGGTTAATCTCTACGTCAGTCGGGTCTAATTTGAAAATCTTATGCAAGAAACTGAAGTAAGATCATGAAGGTGCATTTATATCTGTTAACGTCTTGTTCAAATAATTTGTTAACATCATTTGAGGTTTTTTATATTTCGAATATATATATGTTTGGGAAAAGTTTAGAGTAACATATCCTAAATGATATCTTGACCTAAAGAGACCCCTGACATCCTGCACTTATATTTTGTTATCGGTTTGTTACAAGAGAGTTGTGGAAAAAGTCATAATTTTATTTTAATGTCTTTTTCACTGTATAGTTTCAAACAGTAACCCGGTTTTACGATCTTGGTCGTGCAATTTATATATTTTAGTGACACCCACGCGGCTGGCTAACAAGTTCAGCGTAATTTCTACAGAAACCCATTCATTGTGTCCTGTGTTAATTCAGGTTGGCTAGTTGAAAGAAGGTGGTGGAAAACGAATTTGTTAGAAACAAAATTGAAGGACGTGGTCATTTCACAACTGGAAACGCCCACCCCGATGACTGTCAGCTATACGTGTACTAGTCTTCGACTCTAGGCGCACGTTCGTGATTTCTTCTCTCCTGAGGCTCGCAAACAAATCAGGACAGGTTTGTCATTCTTCTTGCCAGTGCAGCGACGTTTAGGCACGTGTTTAGAAGATCTGCAAAGGGGAAAACACATCAAAGAAACAGCAATGGTGAGAACCGTGCAAGTAAATGTGAAGGCATTTTTAGGGGGGCATCGGCAAAACTTCCTGTTTGGTGCGTTCAGGTGGAGAAGCATTTTCGAGACCCGTGATATGTGACCATAACAAAATCAAATCGATTGAAAAACTGACAACAACTTGTTGTTGTTGTTTCTCATTAATCCATCAGTGTCGAGTCCCGATATTGAAATTTTCGATACGTGCACATTGCTGATTAGCCCCAATCGTATTTAAAACATGATAAAAGCCACTTTTCGCCTCTCCGACGAGATGGAATTGGCTTATCGTCATGAAAGGAAATGCAGGTAAGATTAATGGCACGTGGTAGTGTTAATTCGTGGAATATAAAAAGAATCCCATCTTTAAAGCATGGTTGGTCATAATCCACACCTTTATAATACTTGTTTTGCATTTATACCGAATGTCACATCACACCGACTACACACCGTCGCATATGAACGAGGCTTTAGGGCAAAATGTCAACATTCGGAATATGAAAGTAATATATTGTCGTATTATGTAATATGGGTGCCAGGCTAACGGGTGAGGCTCAAGTCGATAACGCGTTGAATGAAACAAACTTAAAAGCTCCAAATTTTGGAAGGAAATTTAATAACCTTTAAAACTGCTACGTTATTGACTTGCCCATTATAATTACCGGCACGCCTTTTAGGTTGGGATTGTGTTGCAGTGGATATTCAGCTCAACTTGTTTCCACGCAAACCTATTACAATAATACTAACAAGATCTAAAGACTTGTGTTTTTTTGGAAGTAGAAAGAAAGTGGCAGTTTTTCAATTCTGAGATGAGGGCGCTATTTTGATGTCATACAAGGTACTCTTTGTCAAACGACCATAAGAAAAGTACAATCTTCAATCCTTCTAACTCATGCATCTACATTTTTGAGGAAATATTGGTCAGTATTATTGTCCAAACAAGCTGTGTAACATAAAAACCAGGTTTGAAGTAGAGGCTTCTCCAAGAAATATGTAGAAAAGTATGATACGTATATCGAATTGTACACAAAGCTATGGAGACACACTTGTTCTGCCCTGACTGACATCACGCCTTGGTTCATGAATATGGAAATACACAAACTTGGTGCAAGAGTGGTCGTAATATGAAAATAAAGCTGTGCTTCGTGTATTTTAGTCATAAAAAATCTATCACGTGGTTCCTTTTAAAACCCAATTTACTAACAGCGTTGGGTGGTTGCATCATATGCACGTCAACGGAGGTGTCGCAACTCACCTTTAAGTTTGTTAGTTTCCCACGTGCCGTCGCTGTTAATTACGTACTGGAGGGCGTGAGGACAGGTTCGAAACACTTCGAACAGCTGGGACACACCTGCGGGGATTTTGATAACGAGGTTTTTTTCGAGAATAACAACCAAATGGAGATTCATTTCACTGGCACAGTTTCACTGAAACTTTGGTATCTCAGATGATAAGGCACCTTTGTAGGCCCTAGTAGTCAGATTTATTAGCTCATGATATCTCATTTCAGATTTGCAATACATCATCGAATTTCCAAGGTTTATTTTTCATGACTTCTGTCATATTGTCAGTCTCTAATATTACTAACGGTAAATCATATGTTTTCAACAAATCTATGTTCCAAAAAGAAAATGTTATTAAGGCAATGGGTATTGACTTATTGCACAATAGATATTTCTTTATGAATTAAAAAAATATTTAACTTTTTGCTTACAATTTTTGCTAGTCAGAAAAAAAGTTGAGTTAATGCTCATCTCACTAAAAAGCGCCCCTCAGTGAAATTGTTCTGTACAGTCCAATGATTTGAAAGCAGTCTTAGTGTGGTGAGTGTTCATCTACTTCTTGGAAAAATTCTTCTCAATCTCTCCCTATAAGATAACCGTGAGCAGCTGTACTTACCGTTGGCAAACTTGTCAATATTGACGACATTGACCTCTGTGGACTGGCCAGGCGATGCTGTGTTTCGCACCTCTTCGCCGCCCAGCTTCGACATCTCGTTGAGGAAGGCATCTTTAGGGAGAAACACATTAAGGAATAGGGAAATTCTACGTTCTCGAGTCAATCGTATAGACTGTCATTAGAGTGGTTTGCTGTCATTGATGAAGTTAATTGGTGGTGCATTAGAGATTACCACTTCTGTTTACTATTGATTTGTGTCGTCACAACCTGAGGCCCTACAGACAGGCTTAAGAACGTAGAAGTTGAAATCACTTGACTTTGCCGTCAATTAAGTCAGAGTAAAATCCATCACTAGTTTGTCGAAAAATCAATTACATTTCGAAAACTGCTTACACAAGAGGAAGTTTATTAAGGGTGAAAAAAGTTTAGTTACTGCTGCTGATATTGCTGTTGATGTAAAACTTGTCTAAAAAAACAAAACAAAACAAAACAAAACAAAACAAAACAAAACAAAACAAAAACAAAACGAAACAAAACAAACCAAAACAAAAAGCAATGAACAGTACCGTCCCAAACACATGTTTTCTACAACTAGCAGAAAACAATCTAGTAAGTACATAGGAATTAAGTATTACAAGAGAAATCCTTAGTTACTTTATGTTTAAGTGTTTAGAGGATTACGCTGAAAGTACAACAAGGAATATTAAAGGGTATTTCAGCAATGACTTTTTTGGGGGGTAGGGGTTTGGTAGGCTGAGCTTTTCTGCAAATTTACACCCTTCTTCAATGTATGAAAACTTCCCTCTGGGTTGAATGTATTGAAAAGTGCGCTTTTTACCATTTATAATTGTTTATGCTTTTCTGGAAAACTGAGACATGATTCAGTAGACAGGTTTCCCTCTAAATTGTGATTAAGAATCTAGGCCCTATACTCACTTGCTCGGTGGTTTATTGCAATATACGTAACAATGAATCACCTAGGAACAGAAAAAGCAGACCAGCAAAACAATTCACAAGGTTTTTTATCCACAATCCAAAGTAATATTGAATTTTTCCATCCAGGACGACATCACAGTTTTGTTCATGAATATGGAAATCCTCAATGGCAGAAAAATAAAGACAGCGAAATACCCTTTAAAACGGTAAAACACAAGTGGAAACTGGGATACATCGGGAGACAAAGGTGACATTTTAAGGAATGCATCGCAATAACTGTTCAAGACCGCCGGGAATTGTGACTGGAAATGTAAAATGGAAAAAAATGCATCGGTGCAGAGGGGGTGGGTGATCGGAGAAGGTCGGTACGGACCACAGCTTACGTTAACTGCACTATAGAAATGACAAGTTGTAGTTTTGCTGTGACTTGTTAGGCCTGCGTTATCAAAGTCGGTATCAAACCGGCTGTTTGCTGTGTGCTTTGGATTCAACTTTCACCGTCGTCTCTTCACAGGCCCTCCATCGGGCTTGCTCGCGTAACATAAAACCCGCGTCTTCGAAACGGGGTCGCGCCGTTACGATACGTAACGGCGGGATAACCAGACGGGCTCCCGTGTCACTCGAATCATACATTATTCACTCTCGACTGAAACTTGCCAACTCTAGAGAAACCTTAAACCAACTCTGATGGGACTTTTGTGACACAGTTACATAAAACAAACACTTGGAGATCTTACTGACGATGCGTGACGGCCGGTTTTTAGGATTTAGCTGCTACACAACAAAGCCGATCAGGGTGTAACTATTTGGCCTGACAACACTGAGATAAAAAAGAAACAACTCGGGCAAATAATTTCCCTGGAAAGGCTCAAGAGTTGAGGGAAGATTGAATTTTTGAAAATGATTTTCGGAGTTCATTCTACTACTGGGCTTCACTACCCACACGACACCCTACGTCATAGTCTGATTGCTAGCGACATAGATCCCGCTTCCGCTTTTGCATTGTGGTGATTTTTTTAAAAAGTTGCACCCCGACATGGCGTCGTAAATCTTTCATTGCATTATGTTCCATCTCGGCCTCTATGTGATGGCTATAACGGACTTACAGTGTATACACAAGAAGAGGATTGTCAGGTCCGTGAACCAGACTACCAAACTCTGTGCCAAAGCAATGATCTATCTGCTCTAGGTGGCCTATAGTGAATGACTGTTAAAGAAACCCCAGATGTTTCTTAGGGTCGTTAGGGTTGCCAAATAGTGAACAAAATAAACATTCTACATTTTGAGGTTTGGGTGACACACAAATCATGGATGTCATGCGTTATACTGTGGCTGAAGTGAACCAGTGAAAGTTTCTTCCTAGCATTTAAAAATTGAAATGGTGTCAAAGCTTTGAATTTTAAAAATCGCCCTCACGTGTCTTTTTAAATGTACTATTCGTGAATACAATGGCCTCGTTCCCATTCGGTAATATTATGGCATAAAGACATACTGAACACTGATTACTAAGCTCTTCGTCAGATTTTCCGTGCGTTGCACACTATTTTCTTTTCTGGCGTAAATTATCTGTTTATATTTGAGATTGCTTGAACTCCACAAATAAACAGAATAGATAAGGACTTGTTAAATACCACTGACCTTTTGCTGTACGGTTACGTGCAATGCGATATGTCAGCCTGACGGCAATATCCGTCAAGCCATACACTTATTGCATTTCTATACAAACAAGCTTTCGTAAAGACAATAACATCTCAAATTCTCAACCTCGCAAGGAGAAGACAAGACGAAACGCGGAATTTTTCTTTCATACAGGGGCGGAAATAAGGGTGTTTTTTTATTAGAGCACTCCCGTCCAGGGGTACAATGTACTACCCAATAAGGGGTATCCAATGGGAGGGGGTGGGGTTGGGGAGCACCTGCCCCTCTGGAGACTTTTTTTAGGCATCATAAGCACCAACACCTCAGAAACGGTACTGACATCATTATTTTTGGAAGGGCAGGATTTTGGAAGAAAATTAGGACAATCGCCCATCCCTGAACTCGAAAATACACCACTGTGTAAGAAAAAAACAAAATACAGAAAATATAGTTACAAATGCGCCACTCGAAAAAGAAATTCACTACTGTTTGAATTTTATGACGTGATACAAGTACATATATCTTACCTTGGACGTCTCTCTTGCCGATACCAACCGTCGAGTGCATCTTGGCCAGCCTTGCAACGGAATTGGGTGTGGGCCTATCTCGCTTGTTTAAAACAAAGGCATCTGTGAGGAATTAAAGGCGAAGTAAAATTCACTGAAATGTTCAAAGGATTCTCTTATCCGCCACACCACGAATACGTTTTAATACCAGCAAATCTAAATAATCTCAGATCTCATTTCGGGGACTTGCTGTTTTCCTTTTAGGTTAATGCAGATCATTCACGTGCGTTATTTTCAAGGTCAAGCTCCCCTTGCCCTCTCGGGAGGGAAACAGGTTTTCACGGACCACTCGCATTGCACCAGCCGAAGGCGATAATCAGGTCCATTTTTTTCAAGAGTGAGGACCTTCTTCATTACGGTTTCATAGGGCTGGCATTTTTCGCTTGACCTTTTGTGTTAATGCATATGGTATTAGGCCCATATATTTGGTTCGGAAGAATGTGCCCGCGCTGGGTATACTATATGCGATATGACTGGGTGCAAGGCTGGAACGTTTGAGAATTGTATCATGCCAAGTTACCGTCATTCCAGTGTTGTAGTCGAGTACTTTCCGAGTACCAACGTTCTTTGCAAAATACTGACCTGGGTAAGAGGGAATTACGCCAGAGGGCACAGGCATTTGATGGTAAATGTGCAAAGGTGAGATTGCAAAATAAATGTTAGACTTCAGACATTCCCAGTTGTGTAAAATTTAAGTTTTAAAGAAAAAAAGTACCCGGAAAGTACTCGGCCGAGTAAACTGCATTGAAAATGTTTCCAGACCCATTCTAGCTCGTGCCCCGTACGTTTTTCAGTCAGGTTTCGTCACGACCTCGGTGGAACAGAAAATAATCTCAATGCTCATCGCCCTGAAAAAGAGAAACCTGATTCAGGCTAGATTTCCTGAAAGCAGTGTTTTCGCAATTTCTTTGGAATCCAGACTTATTCCCTAAAGAGGGGCAGGCAGTCACTTTTCGCCAACAACCGGCCTTGCATCTGATCTGATGACGGAACAACTGCTCTGAAATACCATCGAACTTCTATGGGCACTCCACGCAGGGACTTGCGTTAGCAACCGATCGCGTTACGGTGACTCAGCCCTTCGTTTTTGGCCCGATATTAAAACATAGCCTAAGTAGCTAAATCCGATTAATTCGTAAACCGTCATTTGCCTGCTAAAGTGCCCACCGCGAGACAGAGAAAGAGAGCGGGAAAGAGTGCTCTAAATGTCCAATACGACGACCTATTTTATCAGATCGCACATCCATTTACGAGCTGATCTGTGGACGATTTAATAAAATCACACCTACGGCGGAGTGGGTGAAGAAACACGTTCAATTACATCGACAAGCTTGCGGCTTTTTTTACAAAACAGGAACGCTGATAATTGATTTGACTGCGGCAGTATGTGACAGTAAGAGGATCGAGGGCTGCAAAAACTGTGGCAAATTTGGAGGATAACAGGCATAATGGTCTTAAATTGGATATTGTGTTTCTTGAAGTTGATATCATCTTCAACGCCCTTCCATGCACTCGTTTCTTTACAAACATATTCCCAAGTCTGCGAACGCTAAACAATCGGGAGCCTATTCTTTGTACCTTATCAGTCAAATATCTTTTCACATTTTATGTTTTTGAACATAGATTTGATCCTCACGGAAATTTTTAATTGATCAACAGTAAAAAGTTAGACAGCCATTCTTTGATTAAAAACATTAAACAACGAAATCGGTGAGGATTTATTGTTGAAACCAACCCGACTACCTAACATCGTTTAAAAACAAGGCTTTTGAAGCAAAATGCCGATATTGAGACAGGTGGAAGTGATAGACTTTCGTATTATCTGATATGGGTGCCATGCTTATCTCTGACCTTCAAGTCGACGAACGCACTGAACTTGGCTGAAAACGCATTAGCCACCACACTGCCCCCCTTTGGTTCTCGCAACCCCCCGCCCATTATAGTAGAAGCTGTGTGTCATGTGCCTGTTATACTGCCTTAACGGCACGCTGCGTATTGGTGATAACTGAATTATTGGGCTTCATCTGTTAATAGCGGAGGAAGTCATGTAGGGTTGTTATAAAGCACTAAAAAGTCTAGAGAAAGTGCAGAAAATGGTTGCCAAAATTTGATCAAAACAAAAAATTATTATATTAAAGACATTCAACTTGAGCTTTTCGAGTGAATGTTGGTTGAGTGACACGAAAAGGACGTTTCATGGCAGTGTAATTCTTAATTTGTTAAAATTGAATATATTATGTTCAATATTATTAATAGCGATAATGATTAACATTCAAAGTTTGAGACTGATCAATAGTGAGGAGTGAAACGCGGTATTTTGAGTAATAGGCATATGATGCCGAATCACCAGTGGCGTAAATTTAAGCCGGAAATCGGGGGATATACGGGGATTGGAATTTTTGAGGGGGCTGACTTGCCCAGTCATGGAAATTTGAAAAGGGGGGGGGGCTGACACCATATGAAACCATATAGGAAGCGATGTTCATGAGATGTACATCTTTAATATATATTACATTCCTATACAGTCTAACATCAGAATGCCATATTTATGGCTTCGTATGTTCCCCCTTCTTTGAGTGATATTGAATATATTTTAGTCGTTGGGAAGTCCGAAAAATTCGTCACAATGCGCTTTAATTTTTTTGCTCACCACAAAAAATACCCCCTTTACTTTACAGCCATGCAAATCACTGTTTTCTTTTATTTTCTCATATTAATCTGTTCCAGAGGGGGAACAAAACTTCCCAAACGCTTGTTTTGATAAATAATTATTTCATTTTCAAAAGTTCTGACCTCAGTAAGTAATGACATTCAAATGAATGTTATATTTTTATTCGGTGATTCTTTGAAGCCAAGTTACGCTACACAGACCCTCCCTCTTGTCATTGGTAATGCTTTGATTTATCACGGGCAAAGCCACCGGAAATACAATCCTATGAATAACTGACATCAATTTGCCTCTACTTGTCAAAGAAATGTCGAAAACATTTAGGTCTCTTGATTGGAAAAAGGTTTGCAAAAGGCCAGTATGCGAATGCCTGCAGGTCATATTCGAAGCGCAGGGTTAGGGAAGCGTGTTGGTTGTTAGTAAAAAAAGAATTAGTCTTTCAAATACTACCGTTCAAATAGTAGCTTGCTCTGTATTCTGCCAATACAGACCAGGCTGACTTAAATTAGTTTGCGATAGTAACCGTCACGGATTTCGGACAGCCTGCACATATAAATAAATAAAACAAAAAACACTTGACGCCCCTAGGCTGGTCATTAAAACGGCTAAACAACACGAGTGGAAACTCTTTTCGCATTAAATGTCTTCAGGAACTTCAGATGGTGGTAATGATTACACGTACTTGCGGATATGTGGTTGAGTGTAAATTCTCTTTGCTTCGAGGAGATAAGACATCTACAAGAAGAGAGGAGGATGTATACATTTGCCCCTTGCTTGCTATAACACATTGTTATTGGCGGGAATTCTTTAGGCCAAATTTTTGAGAGGGCAATGGGAACGTTTTTACTTCTGTGAAAATAAACCGCAGATTGTATACTATGTGTCTCCATCATGAACTCACCACAAAGACGTATCAACCAACACAGGATTATTTTCATCCAATAAATTGCACCGAGAATTACTTTCTGCAGTCTATCACAGAAAAGAAGAAAAAGCCAAACATCTTTTGTGGTAGAAATTAGCAGGCGCAACTACGAATAGCAAGTTCGCACGTATCCCATGAACCCTGGGACAAACAATAGACTCTGACGTCATGAATGACGTCGATGCACTCTTCCCTCGCCCCTGTGTTATTCCTACCAATCGATAACAAACGGTAGACCGTGCGTCAAGATTTCTTGCAATCGGCGATAAGTATGCTATAATTATTGTCACGGAGGACCAACCCTTACGAGCATATTTAATTTACCAGTGCAAAAAGCAAACCACGGGATTGCCAAGGGCACTGGACTCAACATAGGGGTCAAACCTGACGAAGGCTCTGTCATACTCCTCACACCAACGAACACTCCTGTTGCTGTTAAAACTGAAAAACTCCCATTTGAACACCTGCGCGCTCTTTATTTTCAATAAACGAGATAGTTTGCAGACTGACAGGAGAGGGCAGGTTTCTTGTGAATTTGGTAATCAAATAAACCCAGTCATTTTCAAAGAAACACAACAGCGAAATTGCCAGCATGAACAAGCATAACATAAATTTAATTTCTTAGTTAGGAACTTTGTCTGGAGAAGATGCGATCACGTAAACTCATTATTGTAAACGCAAGCCTTGGTTGATTGCTACAAGAAGAGTTACAACTTCTCGTTATACTGTGACATTATACTAGACAAGAGCTTTCAATACCGAGCCGTACTATCGAGTGGAAACATTAGTAGCGAAACTTCACCTGTCTAAACCGTTTGTACATGTCAATAGAAGTGGCCGAGTGAGCCGCTGAGGTATCACTCATCTACAAGAAAACAATACCCCAAAGAGGAAAAGCCCTTACAGGTTATCAACTTCTTGTTTTTATGCTAGGTGCGTTACCATACTCAACTCAAATGACGTCCATTGTCGGGTTGGGCTGAAGTCAAACTTTGACAATCTGCGCAATCATCAAACTGAAATTGTTGAACTGCATGGTTCTCCATACCTTGGCTAAGAAAGGAAATGCACAACTAATCACCCACATGTGCGAAGACAATGGGAGACATGGAGAAGCTGGTGCACGCAGCAGACATACCGTTCCTTTTTTTCACAGTACTGCGCGTGCTCAGAACTATTCACGCATGATCAAAACAACGCACGCGTACTCAGAACTGGTATAAAAGGACCACTCTATTTGCCGCCACCAAGTGGCTGAAAGCTTCCCATTATAATTAAACCACAGGGATAGATTGAAGATTTGCTACCGTGGGATTTTGTTCGTAGGGGTGTTACTACATGCAGTTGTTGCCGTCGGTCAAGCCATAAAATTTCTTTGTTTTGTGCTTTAAGTGATAAGGAAAAGGCTTCAAACATTTCGACATCTGGGGATTTGGAGGTAGATGGGCCACCCCAAAAAGCAGTATACAATGGATGTATCTCCTGAAAATCAACGCGAGAAAAATAAGAGGCGATTTCTTTCCACAACCAGCTGGGCCGATTTCGGAAACACGCGAGGCCAAATTTTGTGTTTTTATCGGGTTGATGACGTCATTTGGGAGAAAGGCACAACAGGCATGCATGAAGCATGCATGACGATACATGTAAACTGGCGAGAGAGCACGTCGTGTTCACGTGCAGAGTAGCAACAAACTATTCATAGAATAACTGGGAGTCGGGTTGGCAAGGTAGTTCTTTCCTCGCCTTCCACCTCTGCGCTCCGGGTTCGATTTTCAGTCGCTACCTGACTCCGTGGGTTTTACCCAGACTATTCCTCTGGGGTTTTCCTCCCACCTCTAAAACTGTAACTGCTTCTTACTGTCTCCCCTTTACTGATGTTGGTGAATGTGGGTCGTTTGGCGGCTGCCTGAGGCGCTCTTGTATGCCATCGGCTCAATCACGTTTAAATGTATTAATTGTTCCACGTTAATGTCTTCATTGTACAGCGCATTTGAACATATCTATATGAAATTTGCGCTTTGTTAATAAATAAATTATTGTTATTATTAATATAATTATAATTATAACGCGGTCAGCTTAGGAGTCAGTACCCAGACCTGAATCTTGGGCTGAATTGCGAGCTACCTCGTAATGTGTGTACACGTAGGTTGTAAAAAGAAATCAGCCCACGTGTGGGCTTGTTAATAACTGCCAAGTCTACAATTTTTAATGTGTCGAAGAAAAAGAAATAATTTTTACCGCTAATGGGTCATTAGGGAGACATTCCCATAATAACATGCACAAAATTTTCCAACTTTACTGTCCCATAATTCAGATCGTGCATAAAATTTGTCCAACTTTACTGTCCC
>NW_019091552.1:280988-315633 GCF_001949145.1 Acanthaster planci
TCTCCCTAAAAAATAATGTCTCCCTAATGCTGAAAAATTTACCACAAAATGTCTCCCAAATGACTTATTTGTAAATATAAACACATGTAGTATTCTTGTCGTGAGAGTTAGAGGATTCAGTTCCTATGAAAGTAACCATTTACTCGTTGACGAATGAGGACGACGCCACGGAACCTGGCAGTGTTGCGGGGCTACTGCGGCGGTTCCAAACCTGGCCGTGGTCCAGTAGCACAGACATTTTGCAACAGTTGCCAATGACTGGCCTTTAAAAAAATCTGAGCTGATTTTCTCAGTCCATTAGAGATTTGGTTTTATAAATGATTTGACGAATCCCTTTTTGCGTCACGCAACGGAGAGCGGGGGAATATTGATTTCTCCTTTTTCAAGCTAACTGTTTCTATTTGAGAGGTCCATTATCTCATTTTTCTTTGGTATATTAGTTTCCTGTTTCACGCTGTTCCCGTCTGTCGGCCGATTTGAATGTTAAAATGACTTCTAGATCATCCTTGGCTGAGAAGTAGCGATACTGGAGCATCGTAAGGGTGTCGAAAGTATCAATAAATTCTTCTGAGTTGACGACAGACTACTGGATGTTTTGGCTGATACAACTAGAGGGGACGATATCGTGGCTCAGGTTGCATATAAAATCGCAGCAAAGCCATCAGGCTAAAGCGAAAGACATTGGAGGGCAAGCGTTCTTGCGGATGACACCTTCAATCCCAAGCGACTACTGGTCAAAGAGTGCCGGAAGAAGAACGAGGCTTGCTTCTCCATGCAGCACATCACGACGTCGGAGACTAGGCTCTGCTTTGATACCGTCTGCCAAAAAGCAAGGAAGCATGGAAAAACTACGACTCGGTACAGAGATCGAAATCCACGAGCCTCAAACAATACAAAAACCGCGAAAAAGGGATCACCCAAATGAATGAGATCGTACCAAACAAGAGCAACTTTGCATTGGAGACGAAAGGGACGATTTATCTTAGAGAATTTCTGTGAATGGTAGGAGAGGGTGCCCCCGGCATGGCCCACCCCCCGGATACACCATTGAATGCGCATAGGTTGGGTCCAGGACCAGTAAGTTATGTTACCAACCAGCCGAATGTGCTTGAAGGATTTATTTGCGATTTCATTATTGTGTTAACTCTAACAGAGCCGGGCCGGAACTCTCCCCCTGGACTTTTTTCTGATATCATCGTAGCACATTTATTCTTGCACTGCAGCTTTCAGTGGTGTTTTTGTCTTGGGGTAATTTTGACACCAATTTTGTGAAGATCAGAAGTACCGTTCTCGCGCAGTGTCCATTTTTCTTTTGGCAGGTCAGTAACGTATGTATATCTTTCCCACTGCATGCTTAATACAATCATGCGGCCTGGCACGCGTGTGGCATTGAACTTCAATGACCATAACCGCAAACCGGACTGAGTTGACACCGGTCACGTGACGATGTTCGAGGGCGGACAGAGATACACGTATCGCAGGTGTGAAGGCACAGACAGGTGCACCTTTGCAGTTTGAGTCACGTTAGAGCCGTGGGCCAGAGTTCCGGCAGCTTGTGTCAGAATGTTTGTGAATCCAAAACTGAATAAAATATGAAGACGCACCATTGTTGGATCTACGAATGCGTACTTTTCAAAAAATTCAACGTGTATTATCCCCGTCGATCTTTATCAGTTTCTGCGCAGATGCTTATAAATATTTATTACTATTTATTATTTGCACAGAAAAATATTCATTGATTTGTTTATGGCTGAAGCACTCACACACTTTTTAGTGACCAATAATACAGTTACACATGCAGTTTTCTTATGGTAAGAAACCCCAATTGCAACACACTGATGAAGTCTGTCACGCACTCATGTCGTGCACACAACAATTTTTCCAGATGCATGCATGCCGCTCACGATTTGTTGGAAACAGAAAGAAAGAAAAAAAATCAATTAAAACTTACCTTCTCGGAATAGTCGTCTTGAATCCTGGTCGTCTTTATAATTATCCTGAGGAAAAATCAATCAATACCAGCAACTCTGAGTATTTGTTTTAAAATTGTTGTGGTATTAAAGCCTTTGGTCTCAATTTGCTCGAGCTAAATATTTGAGTGGTCTACACTCTGCAAATGCCAATACATTCTCTCATATTGTGTAGGTAAGCAAAGCTCTTAGTGACGGTAAATTCAAATGACCGTTCACTTCATCCCAATTAAGCACGTCTGACTACACCCAAGCAAGAAAGCCAAGATGTCATTGCTGTTTCTTATCTATTCCGCTTTAATGGATGATGATGGGGCCGAATATGATAGTGGTTGTCATTGTGCTAAACGCGCCAGGATGCTCGTCGTAGGTCTTGGGCGAGAGGACAAGAAGCAGGTGGGATGTGCGTAACACCTGTACGGGCCACTAGGCAAAATAATGACACTCGTCCACTGATTATTGATAGTATGCTTAAGATTACATCGCTCGTGTGTCTATATGCACACAAAAAGGGAAAAAAGGAACCAAGGAAATTATCCATCCCGTCAAAAAGTGGCAAGTGTTTAGTTTTGTATCGTCGACGGCCACTGAAAACGGGAAAAAAAACATATACTTGGCCCCTGGGTTTCTCTCTCTCGAGGAACAAGCGACAAAAATGAATTATCTTTCAAACGATACCCTTACTTGTATTTTTTTTCGGGGGGGGGGTGCTTCCGAATCTGTTGCCCAGAGCTAGGTCTAGGTCTTCACTCCATTGAAAATACGTGAAGACGCGCAAAAAATACACCTGGCAGTAGCTCCATAGCTGTTATCAATGTGTTTACGCGCGACGTAGATTTACGCGTGTGTGACGTGCAGTAGAATACGTAGGCGCGAGAGAGTAACTTTTGAAATACGCGTGTGATTCACGAAGTTCCCATGGGTACGATCTTGCCTTGCCATGTTGATTCCCAGCATTCTTTGCGCGATCTAATGAAGGAACACGCACGCACCCCATGGAGTCGAGTCGCGTTTGAGAAGTACTTGTGAGTTGCATTTAGAATACATCCTCATAATCCGCCCCGAGCTGAAGTGCACCCCCAATCGGCGAAAGAAAGACAGGTGGTTACAAGCGGGTTCTTACACGCGTTCTGCATGTACGCAAAGAACATACATGTCAGAATAAACTATATTGGCCTACGCGCACTTAGCATGCGTGCGTTAGCGTTAACTTGACGCGCATATAACTGCGCGCCACGTGAGTACCGAAAAACTTGCCCTCTTTTATTCCGCTCGGAGTGGATGGAGACCCATTCGGCATTTATTTGATTTCTTTTGCTATACCTCATATCTTACTTAACCTCTGAAAATAAAAACATCATCGTTAATTTGTTTCCACGAACTTTTACTTTGTTCCTAAGGTCGAACACACAAACAGTTTATCTGATTGTCTTTTACGTGTGCCGCCATCTTTTCATATGAGCTGCATACCCACAGACATATAAACGCATAGACGGCCAGCTCCTATTTAACAACGGCGGAACCGGAGCTGAGACGGCACCTGACTGAATCCAAAGGCGTGGCCAAATTCACCACTCAGTATAGGGAATTTACTCACAGTTGAAGAATTCCAAGCCATAACATTCTATAAAACCCTTTTCCGATTGTGAAAAAAATGCTCTGTTTACTTAATCTGGCCCATGCAGATTCGAAAAGTAGGCCTATGTTTGCAACATTTGAACAAAAGAGCAAAAAGGAGCGTCTTTTTAGAGCCTATGTAAACAAATATTTACATTCTCACTGGCATCCATCGTTTCAAACATTGCTTGCCCACGCTTTTTAAAATCACGGTTATACGCGCAAGACTGGTAGTCTATGTGTTTATATGTCTGTGGTACATACCGTTGCTAGGCTGGCGCCACCACGAACGCACAGTACACCCGGGCGACAGTTCCTGGATTTTCTGCTACTGCGCATGCGTTTGAAACTGTCGCCCGGATAAGCCGGGCGACAGTGAAAAACGCATGTGTATATACCCCTTGCGTGAACGATCGCGTGTGTGCTTGGCAAACAGCGAAATAGCACCACTTGCGTGACCGTGAATTCACCAATGAGAGTTCGGCGATCCGTCATGAATATGTATGAGGTAAGTGCGTCTTATTTATTCGCACTGACGTTCGCGTATGTTGTACCTTTCATTTACAGTACATTATTCGATGTTCATTCTATTTGATTTGGAATCAACCTCGTTCCCATGGATAATCCCTTGCCGCGTCATGTTGGTTTGATACCACCATGCCTTGCGCGATGTAACAACGCAGCCATTGGAGATGGAGGTTGATTTTAACTATTCTACAAGCACGCACATTGATTCAAAATGTCTGCGCCCAAGGACGGCGTCAAAATATCTCCGCGCAGGAATTGAGAAGTTAGCGCTCTAGTAAGTTTTTATATATAGCTCTACGTGAAAAGCACACTTTAAAAATTGTTATGGGACTAAACTTGACGTGAAATTATTCCTCTTGGGGAGCTCTCAGTCTGAAAACAAAATCGCATTTTGGAAACTTAC
Organism: Acanthaster planci; assembly: GCF_001949145.1. Next base: position 285,507 of record NW_019091552.1, read on the forward strand.
TGCCATCAGGCGCCTTAGCAAGCGTTGACACGACACGCACACATGCGGTTACTAAAACTCGTCAGTTTATTGCGTGACATCGCGTTGCAGCAATTCCACTGAACACGAGAACGTTGCTCAGACACTCAATTCAATCGCAGTTCAAAACATGTCTAAACCCTAGAATACTGTTTTCACACAAAGTGTTCACTTGGCTGAAACTTCATCACGTTTGGTCTCAATAGGCACCGCTCTTTAGACTTTGAGTAATTGGTTTTTTTTCTTTTTGTCTCAAATGATAAGTACAAACGGCGAATGATGAACTGCACTTTTAGCCACTGTTTTTGCTCCAGCTTCATTTTTCAGTCATTATATACACCAAATTGGTGGAAAGAACAACTTGGATGTGGTAAAAAGGAAGAACCTTGCGTTTTGAGAGCACGGTGAGATGTCCTGTCTGCCACGTGTTCGGAAGAGCAATATCGTGTTGCTTTTAAAGTCGTCAAAAGAGAAAATGTATCTTAAAAACTTCTCATTACCTCCCGTTTTATCGAATGCTTTTTTTCTTCGGTGCTGAAGGATGTAACGTGCCGCCGGATATCGCGATTTTTTTCTCGGAAAAACGTTGTTTAAAGTTATCCCTGGCCAATGTATTCTGCTCCACTGTTTGTTTTCCTCTAGAAATAGCACAATATTTGCAAAGTTTCAGTCCGTTGCGTTGCAAAGTGTCGTAGCGAGTCCCTACCCAGGATGTCAGGAGGCATAAATGTTTGATTTTGCCCGATTACCGCCCAGGCCCACCGCCTAATTCAATTGGCCGAGGGAACCCATTACCGCCTGCGCATTCAGCTGCGAAACACCGGCGATGATGCACGAGAGCGCGTAAAACAGCCTCCCCCCCCAACTCCCAATTGCCTAGTGAAAAAGTAAGGCCAACTCAGCTGAAATTCACCCAACACAGTTCATTCAACATCTTGCCATGAAACTGGGAACATACATGTATCTCGCTCCGAACATTGAGGAAGTTCAAGAAAATAAGCGCATGCAGTACCTCCAAGTCCGCTTTTGCATGCTTGGCCACGTAATAGCACGCAGTCCTGCGTGTACACTTTTTTCCGGAGTCTTCCGTTTTCTAGGGACAGGTTTCGTCTGGTTTCCTGTTTTTGTTGATGAGTAATTGGACTTTGTGCTGTGCAAATTAAAAAACACTCGCACCGCGTCACATTCAATTCACAAAGTGTAATAAGGCGAGGAACGGTGAAGGTCTCACACAAATCGAGAGACACTAACTGAGATTCGGGATCTTCACGAACGGTCTACCGCGATTTTGGTACTGAATTTAAAAAATGCATAAGGGAGGTACTTTGTACTCTGTGTAACAGTTGGGCACGGATGACTGGCAATTTGCACGCTGGCCATGGTGATTTCTGACGCGCATGTCAATATAGAGTTCTTTCGCGTCTCCGTTCAACGGAATGACACGTCTAACAGTTTTGGTTCGGGACACGAGAACATCCCCGGCTGTACTTTGAAAAATTGCATTTTGGCAACGGCAAAATTGAATATAACAATTCCAAGGACCACTGCGAGAAATGGCTTGTTGTCTTTGTCCTTCCACCCCTCTTGGGAAATTACAAAGTGAGATTGGAGGCCAACTGTCCCACAGATATTTGGCTCAGTTTTTTTTCAGGATTTCAAATCGATCAGAGCAATGTTTCCTTTTCCTCTTTGAAGCGAATGACACGAATTGGTGTAAGCAGACCCTGTCAGTGAATGAAAAATGTTATGATGTTTGAAATAAACAACGGCCGGTCATTAGCAAGGCCCTATCGTTAGCAATCAAGCAACAATCCAAACATGGCGTATCACTTATATACATTTGGGAGGGTCACGTACGGGTACAAAACGGGCTTATAGATGAATCTTTAGGAAAACAATGTCAGAACCATCTCGTAAAACATCGTTTACCGTGTTTTGGGTTCAGATTTTTCAGTTGCTTGTGGGCGTTTTCGGAAAGCTATTGCCGCGAAGACGGATTGCTATCGTCAGGTTTTACATGTATACTGGTCCCAACACATTTGAAAAAGGGGACCTTTGGTTGGAAACGCCACAAAATAATGCAATGAAATACCAGGTGAGTTTCCTTGGGAACAATCATTGTTTTTTTCACTTAACAAAAGTTCGTGAGCGTACATGTACGTGTATGCGTGTCTGCAAATGTCCTTGGGGTCGGTTTGCCCAGAGAACGATTGCAGGGGACGAGTTTAAAAGAGGTATGTTTACCAGAAGCGAGATCGTACATGCAGGAGGTAGTTTAATGAGGAGTGAGTTTTCAAGAGCAAATTTGTGAAGGACGAGCCGACCAGTAGAAGGCTTGACCATATCCTTATCTCATCAGACTGGATGATCCTTTAGAAACAGACATTGATGAAGAACTTGGTAAAGTGACCTAAATACCTAACTCGGTGAACCGTTTTAGGATTCATCTGTTTCTGTTTTAAAACAGAGCACAGGTACAACATCTTTATCATATTCAAGTTCGACTTTGCATCGAATTGACACAGTTACCCTGTCTCAGATTGGAACCGCGATAATTTCAGCCTGCCTGCCAAATTCAATCACCGACACGGCTCAATTGAATTGACCAGGAAAATTGAAACCGTTCCCCTTTCAGACTTTTAGCGTTGGCCCACATCAAAGTCAGCGCTGTACCCAAGGTTCATTAATGGTGTTGGACTGAAGGATGTGCTCATTTTGGTGTCAGGCATGTGCTCGACTTCCTTGGCTCATGTTCATCAAGTCAGCCATCTTGAATTCAAAGGACTCGAAGCCCGTCCTTGAGAACAGTTAGCAAGAACGAAGATGGTTTCGCTGAGGGTAATCACTTTTGAACGTCACTGTACGCTAGTGAATAATTCCCAGTCTTACTGATGTCGTCTCACGTTTTGGGGCAAAGCAAGAACAACCCTGTGGCAACCCTGTCTGTTGCTGTACAAAATTCAAACAGCTCGGGATTAAATATTCGCGACTGGCAGTCGCCTTACATTGGCGTGTTTTGTTAATGCTATGCAATATTTTGCTTCTGAATTCACTGCGTAATTACGAGTAGCAGATTCCATTTCGATCAAAACATAAGAAATAATAAAAAATAAACAGAAAATAATGTGGAGCCCATAGGTGTGAGCTGATGCATGATAAACGTATATGTTATCCGTCTTGAGCAGAGGCACTCCACATCGGTTGAAAAGAGCCAGGTTGGTGGGGAGTATTGATTTTGTTGGTAGCGGCAATAGCGACGCGAACAGACTAACATATTGTAATCGTTTGTGAACCAGCGAAGTGCACTTCCTGCCGAAAAAGCAGGCGTTGCTAGGAAAATGAAACCCTCTCCTGGTCCAGCTTGGGGCTCATACATCTAGATCAGCCCTGGCAACAGCTTAGAAAACATCTCCAAGTCAAAAAATGCAGAGATGTCCTACTGAATAAAGACAAACTTGAATGCAAGACTCTGCACTGATGATGTTTTACTCCTTATGAAATGCAAACCCTTCCAGTTACAATAACGAACATACTCAATACCTCAAGAGATCCGATCTCTTAAGGCACAGATCTCATACAATTCCCTGACTTCGTACTGGGCCCTTCTCGATTGGACCAGAGTCTTACAAGGCCTGCGACTTCACTTCATCGAGATGTGGGGAATGGTGTGACATTCTGTCTGAAAGTTATCGGCAAAAGAAACCACAAGAGCAGGGCCATGTAGCGCGTCAGAAAGCGTTCAATCCAGTCCACCGTTAACAGCACCCCCCTGAGTCCAAAACAAACACACACCCAACCCCTTTGTCGTGGTAGCTTTAAAAAAGAAGGAAAAAGAAAACAGGCACCCTTTTTCTTATCCTGTTATTTTGTTCAGTTCGCAGCAATTCCTTTTTTAAAGGAGAGGATGTACAAAAGACAACACCATTTCCTACCATAAATCGGCCGTAGGGTGACGCCAATGCAGTCGCTGCAAGAGCACACAGTAAGATCCACCAGGTTTTTAACACACAAGCATTCATGGTAACGCTCTCCAGTCTGGCAAACAACGAATAAAAAGAAAGTTCATTTATTAGAATACTTGTCGAAATTGAACACTGAATAAATTGCAGTCTTTGGACTGGTCAACGATCATTTTTTAAAGCAGGGGAAGTCTGACACCGAACCCCACGCCAGTTTAAAAAAGTACTTTTAAACGAGACGAAAGTAATAATACCAAAAGTGCCTAATCTCTGTGGAAAATTTGAACACTTTACAGGCACTCAGCATGCCCAGTCCAAGGCTTGATACTGTTTAGGACTGAACCATCTTCTTCACTTCCCTCAATAGTGTGGGTGTCACGTTCGTAAACTAAATCCTCAGAAAGGGCCACCAGATGACAGAGGGTTTTCAAACATACTTCTCATGAAATTCAGTCCGGCCGGCAAGGGGCTCAAGTGTACCATTCACAAAATAATAAGAGCTGGTAAGAATCTGGGTTATTAAAATCTTTGTGTGTGCGCGTATTTGTGTATTATTTGTGCGGCTGAGGAACTCGAGGAGACACGGTGCTTATTTCAAAGGCTCCAGTCGCGTAATGGTACGGAGGATAAGTTCTTGGCGCGACGCTAGGTTTTGACATTCATCGAGTTCTTGGCAATTTATTCGCAGGCTGTAAATCACGTAAGCCGGGCGGTTAGGCCCTGTTTGAGATGTAGTAGGAATAGCGGCATAGGGAATTCAGTTGCAGCTAGTCAGTAACACAAGCCAATGCAAAAAGATGCACATTATTGTTAATTTCAGTTTTAGCCAGATGATGAAAACGGCGAGGTATTTTGATGCTGTCGAAGAGACACCTTGCATGCACAATGATGCGGGGTCTGCTACAGGCGAATTCTTAGAAATAACATTTAGGCTACACGGTATTTATGTATTTGCACAGTTGGATGGAATCTACGACAAAACACGCAGTTTAACAAGACGAATATAGGCCCATAAATCCATAAATAGGCCTGCACCACTTCAGTATCTATAGCCCTACTCTATTGCATCGGACAACTGCATGCATACCGATGCAACAGTTGCATGTATCACTCAAGCCTTGCGTTGGTCATTAGCAACGACAATCTTCACGCATTTCACCCCCTATATCAAAACAAAACACTTGGTATCACCATAACAGTATTTTCAGATTTGCTTAAGGGACAAAGAATAGGGTAGTGAGTAAAGTCGCAGCGTCCGTACCCTTAATCACAGAGGTTGTGACACGTGTAGGGGCCGTCTGAAAGCAGAGGGTTGCGGCTTATTGTAACATACGGGCGATCGTTTTAACAGAGAATGTCGATCAGTAGACATGAGCGCAGCGGGTCGAGAAGAAAGAAGGGCGTATGGGGGTTACGCCCACGCACACATGGCCATACTGCAGGAGGTGGCCGAAATGTCTGAAATTCAACTGTTGCTGAAGTACAGTATAAAGACACACCTTAGAAGACAACCATGCTACTCTCCCAGGGTTATGCGCAGTGACACCTTTTGTTCATTCTTAGGTAAATCGACAAAAATGTACTGAAAGGGGTCGCTACATGGGACGGTGTGGTACATAAAACCATCTTGAACTTAAGTACTACTGATCTTATGCACTGGAAAATCAGGGGGGGGGGCTGACGGAACCATACCTCAGTAGAAACGATTGGTTTTTGTAAAATAAGAAAATATTGATTTTAAAAGAAAAAATATTTCCCTTCCATTATAAAACTTGTGAAGTGCACCAACATTTAACCTCCCTCAGAAAAGGGCCATAAAAGATTATAAAGCGAAATTTTGAAAATGCCAGCCCCAAAGTGTGGTTCTGGATTCGTCCTCGATCTTCCAATAAACAAAAATGTTTATCCTAGAGGTTTCGTTAGGCCTATATCAAAACAGTCCAATTAACCATCGTGCACTTCTTGAATCTGTGTTGTTATATTCCATTTTCAAGATAAATGAAGGGCTCTAAATCATTGCCGAAAATTAAAACTCCGAGTCAGGAATTAGATAACGGTAACTGAAATTTAATAATAGCGAAAACAAGTGGCATAGCTGCACTTTGTTATAATCACAGTGCCCTTTAATAAAGCACATTTGTATCATTTTTCTATCTGTCATAAACCCTGTCGTCCATTACTTGTTGAACGGCTGATTTTACGACGTTGCTAATGCATTAAAATTATGACGAATGTGCGCAATCATAGGTCAACAGCTTGGAGAAATCGTGGGTTGAACCGGCAAGGACTCCCAACCTCCCCAATGCAATTTCCTCCAATTTGATCACTGAAGTGTTTCTCCAGCATAATGCTTACACTCCAATGTTTTATAATAAACAAGGAATTTTGATGTGATCCGTGTGAAATCCCTGTTTTTTGTCAAAGCACCGCCAACTTGAGTTGAGGTTAAGCTTTAGAAGGCAAGTCAGTCCACACAGGAATACAATTTTCTTGTTTAAACTTGCATTAGAGACAAATATTACACGTACTTCGATTAAACAAGGATCAAAACTTGCAAATACAGTTTTTGAAAAGGTTAAATGACATTACTACAAAAAGCTTGCTTATACTTGAGAAAATCATCCCTGTATCAGGTATCTGAAAAATTAAATTTAACTGAATATACAATGAAATAAGGGCAAAACCATGGCGGAGAGATGGAAAAGACAAATGTACAAGCTGGACGGTTGTCTCCAAAGACCCACAGTTACAGTCACAGTTGTTCGACATTTCATTGGAATTTGACGCTTTTTTGGATAAAATCTGACACCACATAAAAACCAAACTCAGGAAATCAGCCAACGACAAAACATCTTGCCAGTGCTGCTCAAAATTTAACTCGAATGTTACGGATACTCGACAAACATAATTTCATTTCACCCAAGACGCGCACCCCACCGCTGATTCGGTATTTACTTACTTCATCGGATACAGATTTTCAATGATTGTGTTTAAATCACAGCCAGTCAAATTAAAAAAAAATGAAAAGAGAGCCATACTCACAGTTTTGAGTCAACGAAAAGCCAAACACAAAGAATAGTCAACGATTGCACTGCCCAACGCTGCGATCCGTCAAGAACTCCCGCTTTACAGCAGCTTTCACACTAAAATGTTTGGTTGTTAATGTCATCGGCGGTTAATACGATGTAATGGTATTAGAGTTGGCACCTTCGCGGAAGTTGTGCTATATATCCTTCGCGGTACACTGCATGGTTGTACTGACGCAAAGTAGATGAACTTTCCCACCACACACCACGCTCACTCCCCGGAACAATGCTGACGTATACGAGCAGCTCTCAGTCTTGATGTGCAGGCGAGTACATGTAGAATGGACGCAAACACAGGCGGAATAGACCACTGGAGGTAGCTATCGCGCAGGCGTACCGTACGTGTCTAAAATCACGCCTATTAAGTTTTGTATCGCAGTGTTAGGCTGACGAACGTTGCGGCAACAAACCACGAACTTGAAGACAGTCTTTCTCGAACTGAAAAAAATTCACGAGGCCTTGTCGCCATCTTGTCTTGCAATCATGTCTGATTTGGACGCGGCACCAGCGTCTCTATGAAGTTTACATTGTATGTGCGCTGATTCATGTCGCCACAATTTTGCCAGTAATGTGACACGAAATGATTCGGTCCCGACGTCAACATGGCGTACCCCGGTCTGGTACTCATGGAGCCTACCACCATTGCAAAAAGTTCCACTTACCCTGGAATATAGTTATTTTTCAGCCAGTGCTCCAACGAAGATTTATCGAGAGCAGTATACGATGTGGACTTCTTCTAGAACTGGCCTTTAAACAGAATCAAGTTATTTTTTAGAAAGGAAAGGCGCTTTGTGTTAAAGATTCTTTGTTATTTAGGCGATTTAAATTCCTACAATAAAGATGATAACATTAAACATTTTATCAATAGTTTAGAAAAATACACGAAACCCGGTTAATGCATTCCTGTTTCCTGGAAATGGTTCAGGGCCATCAAGGAAATCTGAAAAATTGCAGAAAAAGAAAAATGAACACATTTAAAAGAGAGAAGCAAAATAGCATATTTGTGATGGTTAACGTGATGAATGCAAGTGCACAATGTTTGTGTGAAAGACCAAAAACAGAAACTCACACGGCTGTGATTTGGTAAGTAGGGAAAGAGCTGAGAGGAATCCGGGCAGAAATTTACGCTTTATACAGTCAAATTTACCATTACAGATGTCCAGGATACTGTTAATTAGCGTGAACAAATTGCTAAAGTTTCCTTACTATCCATGAGTTTTACTAGGAACGCCCGCCTCGTTCCCACGGGCTGCTTGCATGTTCCATCTCGATCGTGCAAAAACTGGTGCGAACCAATGTGGCGCAGCAAAATCGTTACCCTATCGGAACGGTCAGTAGAAGTATAGAGTCATATTTGTTACAAGCTCCGAGCGGTATTATTCTGAGAATGCCCGACACTACTCAACAACGCGAAGAATGATATGTTTAGCAGTCCTTCGAGACTACCAGAAAAAAAAAAGTTATGACACCTTCCAGTCGATGCAAGCTTGTGTCAAGTGGCAAACCCTGCCCCTAGCGTCAATACTGACACGTTTCAGAGGGCTTTGACTTCAGATTCAAATGTACAAAATATGGCTTGAGATGCGTGTACAGCCTGGGAGTATTAGGATTGAATGCTCTCAAGAAGGTGCTTTCACAAATATAAATAATATGACTTGAGAGCATACATTCGATCCGATGTGTTGTTAGAAAGCTTTGGAGTGAAAAAGTATTCACAGAATTTGGTCAGGTAAGACTAAAGAAAAAGAAAAGAAAGCTCTCAGGAGTTTTCGTGTAACTTCTAGGTGAAGTAACCCCTACCTAACTGACAAGTATGTTAATGTTTGTCCATCAACGTTTGATTGATGTACCTTTGTGCCTGTCGTGTTACGTGGAGCTGTGATGTCTCTCTTGGCTAAGGAACTCCAGAGGTGCCATTGGACTTGTTGAGATCCTGACATGTTTCATCTCAGGACCATGACATTTTCAAGCAAGATGTCGACGTCTGGAGAGAGTTGATCACAGGGAGACAACAACCGGAAAAATAGGACGTCGACTTCCTTAGACAATGTATCATGCACTTACTTTCAAGATTTTGTCATGCTTTGATCTCAGGATGTCGACATTCAGTTTGTAAAATGTCGTTAAATATTTTGTAAGGATCTCACTAGTCGGGTGGCAGTTTCAGAACTCTGCACTTCCGGGGAATGAAAGCTTCTGTCAACAAGGTTGAACAAATAGAGCGAAAAGTTGGGTCTGCCAAGAGCATTGTCAGGCGCAAGTGATTGGGAAAGCTATTGGTGCATGATAGGCTTGACCTGTTTGCAGATGGACCGAATTCTTGAACGGTCTTACTGTATACGGCGTATACCCTACCCCAAAAAGTAACATTTATTTTCTCTCAAACTAATCGTCAGAAATAGTTCCTTTTGGCATCAAATTGAAGCTTGAAATTTTATCTTTTCATTACTAAAGATTTCATGTATTAAAATCTTATGACGCGTTGCGGGGAGAATTGTATCTGTTTGTTCTACCCGATATGATTTACGCCAGATATTTTTTTAAAATGCCACGTTTACGCCATTGTATTAAAAACTTCTTTATATTCCAGACGATTGGGATTAATGTGGAGATCCGGGGCATAGTAAATTAACATAATTTATGAAGGTGACGTCATCGTGGCCTACGTGCTTAAACGCGCACGCGGAGTCTTTTTTTGCATTCTGAAGATCATGGCTGACGTCTTCCGCCGAGCCTTCAAACAAACCAACAAGTTTTGATGCTAAAACCCCGGAAATCGAGAGTTTCCAGAGAGTTTGGACGGGAACCCACACTTGAATAGATTATCCCCGAACGTCAAGGTGGGTTTAATTTAAAGGAATTAGTGGTAACTTTCCGGAAAACTTTATGTATCTGCCAAACACTTGAAGCTGCATGTATAACGTTACATGTCTGTACATGTACTTGATCACAATAGCCTTTACATGACTAAAGACGTCCGTTATTCTTTCAATTGTACAGAGTTTCTTTTACACTTGTAACTTTTCGTCATTTGGGATTCTCGACTGGGGGCTCAGCCTGTCCTTTCCACTACTACTTTAGGACTGGTCAGCTGGTACGTGTGATCTCTGTGATGGAATAAATAAATGCACCAATACTTGTAAAGACGAGAAGTCTGGGGTCGTTATTTTGGCATGTTTAGTCTCCCTTCATCTTCCCCTTCTCCGGTGGGCGAATCACCCCCTGATACTTTAAGGCAGGGCTGGACCACTACATTAATGTCAAGTGAACCGAAATAGCTTTATGATAATTTAGGATTTGAATTCAATTATTGGACACCCTTGCAAAATAAACTGTTCAAACCTCTATTGGACCGAACAAAAAGGAGTTGTCTTAAAGTACATTAAAAATATCTCTCCAACTCAACATGAGTTTTATATGAAATTTTCAGTTTTAAGAAGAAAACACTGGAAGCTGGAATTTCTAATTCGAAATCAATGATTTTTGACAATTACATTGGAAAAAATAAATTTTAGGTTCGGGTTGCCGTTTTTTGTTTTGTTTTGATTTTTGAGACACACCATCGGTCGTGATATCTTTTAGCTTATAATTTCAGCGGACGTGTACTTTGAAAAGGTTGGGAATTTGTTTTGAATGATTATGTACATATGCCACCAGACAAAAAGGGAAAACAAAAATGGACAAAGTTCTCTAACGACATATAAGGGGCCAAAAGATTAACTCTTGCAAGATCGGATAATTTTTAGAAAGCTTGGCCCCAAAGTGGAGACAACTGAATTTCCAGTTGGGTAAAATTGCTAACCTTGAACTCAGGGATTGTCAATGTTTAGAGCTGGTATTTTATTTTATGTCAGGGTCGTTGGGTGTTGGGTAGGGAATATCACAATTCAATTCTTTGTACAATCAACATGAGACCAAATATCTAAACCAGTATTCTTTTTGGGAATGAAATATCCCTTGCTTTCTGAATGCAATGTGGTTGGCAGCTCACCTTGAATGAAATTTATATGTAAAGAGAGTCTGTAATGGTAACTCATTCGTTATTGGGTGAGATTGCTCCTCTTTCCCCGATTGCTTTGCCTGGCTGCTCGCGTGGGACATCCCTAAACTGCTAAGTATACGGTACCCGGTAAGATATGCAGGGCTTGGTGGCGGTAGGCAGCTTCAAAGCTTAGGCACCTTGCCCTTAGGAACTCAAGGAGATATTATACACTGCCTGGGGATGAGGCATGATAGACTTGGTAATCCCTTGTTGCGAATATGGCGTGCAAAGTTAACATTTAATCTGCGTATAGAGATATCTCTATTCCTAATAGAGTTATCTCTATTAGGAATAGAGATATATCTATTAGAAATAGAGATATTTCTATTAGGAATAGAGATATCCCCATTATGTTTCCGGTCCTGCACTTGCGTCCACGGAAAGTTCATTGTAACGTCACGCACGAAGTTTCACTAAGCCTCAAGATAATAGATTTTTAAACAGAAAACGAAGAGGGCGACCTGCTGACCTCGGATGCGGGAACTTAATAGAGATATCTCTATTCGGGGAATAAATGTTAACTTGACATGTCTAGGTATAGAGATATCTGTAAACGAGGACCAAATGTTAACTTTGCCCGCCAAATGCGAACTTGAAATCATATACTATTCCGATGGGTATAACTGCGCACTGAATGATCTGGAAGAACATTACCGCGTATCTTTTATTGATTACATTTTTGGTGTAGTAAAATAATTCGTAGTTCACTTGCAAAGAGCAAGAGACACTGTGCAAAGAGCATTGATTGAATTTAGTGCAGCACAGTTTCAACAATTACACCACTTGTGCCTCACAGTCGGCGAATCTGTTTTTATGAGTGTTAATGCGAGAAAAAATAGTCGTCTTTTTCAGAGAAATTGTAACTTTGTTGCAGCCTGAAATCTGATACCACAATACATTTTTTAAATATTGATTATGCCGATGTAAAGTCTTACATTGGAGTACGTTTTACTGTTGCGCTCAACATTTTAGCAATAGAAAGGTGTATATAGTTGAAGGTTTAACTGCTTCCTCTTGTGAAATTCACTCTAGAAAAGACGGAAAAATTTGATGAACAATCGGAATAAAAGACGTAAAAGTAAGTTCACTTTCCTGGGCTTGCTCCCTATAATCATGTAATCATTGCGCACGTCATTGCGCAAACTGGTGAAAATAACTTCATATGGATCAGTTGATATACTTTATTCTTAAAACTTAAGTTCATTTCATTCAGGTCAAAATGTGCCCCATAGATGCTAAGCCGTTAGCCCATGATATCTCCTCAGCAACCCCAACCAACGCACGGAAGTCCACGCCTGTTATGGACCACCATGTGCCGATTGAAGCTTTCACGTCTCTCACGTCTTCAAGCGCGGGACAGTAACCGTAAACCGCCGGCCCATCTGATAGCGAAGCTGGGAACGAGCTCTCCAGCCCCGATAAAAATCTGCTTCTCAACTAGAGTCTCCGTCCTGCCGGAGAGAAGTCCGACTCCCCAAGTGCTGGCCGGGGAATTGGCCCTAGTTTAAACACGACACCCGCTTAACCCAGATTTCAGCTGGTCATCGTAGATAAGAAAGGGATCAAATAATCCTTCCTCAAGATCTGATTATGTAAGTGTTTTTAGAAACATCCCTCATGATGATGAATGATAACTGTAATTGTACCTTTTCTTGAAAGTGTAGTCAATTTAAAAGAGCGGGGCATGAAATCAGCACTGGCTGACTCTCCAAATATGGTAACTGTGGAGGTCATTTTCATCCGAAATTTATTTTAATCTTACTTCGTGTTTTTGCGCAGGAGTGGAGCATGGAGTAATAAGAACAGTCTTGTCTGGACGGACTGATAAATAGAAATTCATGAGGGTTTTGGAGCCAGTATTCGTGGGTATTTTTTTTAACGAAAAAAGTAACTTTTGCGCCCAGTGAGAGTAAAACTACAAATGACGGACTATAATGTGGTCTAAGATGGTTTATTCATTTCAAACGAGATGGATGATGGAAGCAGAGGTTTTCAATGGTGGAGGCTTCGATGGTTGTGTACCTTTTGTATTGTTTGAGAGGCCACTACTATAGGGACTTATACCCTTATATGTTACCGAAAATGGGTCACTTGGGAGACATTCCCATAGGAACGTGCACAAAATTTTTCCAACTTTACCGTCCCATAATTCAATATTTCCTGATCCGATCTTAACCAAACTTTGCTTGTTTTCCTTTCAGACCCTAACCTATCATCTCTCAATATGTGGACTTTAAAAATTTTCCTCCTTTTGGTAGTTGGAGCATTAGGGAGACATTGAAATGTCTCCTAATGACCGATGTCTCACTAATGTTGAAAAATTTACCACACAATGTCTCCCAAGTGACCTATATGGAAGTATATACACAGTGAAAAAAGTGTATAGGCCCTGTGTACAGGCAAATGTTCTATGACCAGTAAGGCATTCTTTGATGCAACGGGGAGAGGGTAACTGTGAATACAGATCTTGCCCCCCGGGAGGGGTGACACCTCTGGATGCATCCATCGTAGAGGACAACACGCGTAAATTTCACAAGGCAGCAAATAAGGCAAGTTCAAAGGAGAATGTTGAGAAAAGCATCAATGTAAATGGAGAGAGGGTGAGAAAAAGATCAGGATATCGTTCTATTTGTGCCTGTAGCCCGGACTAATGTGCCAGGGAGGGGGAAAAGGGAAATTCTGCGCTATTCCCGAGACATGATTCCTGGCACCAGATGAAATTAATTTATAGTTTCCTCGAGCTGAAAACTGAAACATTAAAGACGATCTAACCTTTCAACTGAATTTATTAAATGATATGGTGCCCTGTACTTCATGGGTAAATCGCACCTCTGCATTGTTCACCGGCAATAATTGTTTTAGAATCGTTATGCGTTACCACGGAAACCCACTAAATTAGAGCGCGCTCTGTGCTGTAGCTTTCCAGTGCATTCTGCTCCATAATCACCTGTTACCAAATGAACCAGTCGAAATGGGACTTAATGACCAATGAAATTGAAAAAAAATGATAAACCGGTTCCAGAATCAACGTCAACCTAATTTTAATGTTATTTCCACCCTTGGAATATTTTTTCTTTCTCTCATGTTTCTTTTCAGAATAAAATGTCTACGTGACTTCGGATTATGACACAAAATCGATACTATTTATTTTGGAACCGCGTAGCAGCTCAAAATTCCCGTTGACGGAAGGAGGGAACATATAACTGAGTGCAGGTTGTGTGGCTTGTTTGTCGTACTGATTCAAGCGTTCCGATTCGTGTGTTTGTGTGAGTGTGAAAAACCGCAAAATATTTCAGAATCGATAATATTGAGTCTCTTGCTTTCAGCTGGGTTGATCTCGTACGGTGCAAAGTGACAGTTGTTTCACTGCATCGTTCCAGATTTTCAACGGCTCAGTTGACCCATCCATTTAGATACAGAGGACTTTTTTATTTAAGGGCGACCGTATGCAGCAGACGGCAAACTGCTGCAGACGATTTGCACTGCGTCAAAAACATCGAGATGTAAAGTATTGACTGCAATATTTAAATCGAACCTCTGACGACAACGTCGACACCGGGCCAATATGAGAAATGCGAATTTCTTATTCGTTTCGAATTCTGGAAGGTCCATTTGTATGTCTGTTTTTGACATTATCTGCCAGTTTGAGTAAATCTATGGAAGGAGGGAACATTAGCAGATAGGGACTTGTTATGACACATAGGTTGACTACTACAAATTGTCACTCTGTTATACGCTATATCGTTACATCGAAAAACGATACACGTGGTTTCATGCTAAGGTGCATTCCCAGAAATGCTGCAAGGAGTCACGGAAAGTTGTGACTAGAGTTGAGTCATTTAGCTTGTAGCACTAGTTGAGTTGAGTCCGTTACCCGTTAGGACTCGGTCGAGTCGCCACGGAATGTGGTTCGAATCAGGCTGGAGTCAAGCCATTGACTCGATATCCAACCATTTGTAGCTCTGACTTTTGCTGTTGTCAAGCAGTGAGTGAAGAACATTCACACATTTTGAAAGGTGAAAGTGGGAGGCTTTGAATTTTACCAACGCTGACTGTCAACTCAATTTTCCTTGAAATTAGCTAATCACCACAAGGGTGAAAACACACCCATGCAATATGGCTCCACGATGACGCGCGCTTCCAGCGAGTGTTACCAAACTCGCATGCACAAGAATCAAACCAGGGAGGAAGAAAAAATTACAGAGCGTAATCACGTGGGGCGTGCAAGACAGGTTATTATTCAAGTGCCGGCGCAGCTGCGACCGATGTGCAATGAAGGGCAAAAGACATTTTCCTCCCAAATCAGAAGTGGTTAAAGTTCCGAAAGGCGGCTACCCCCGGGGGATAAAAAAACGGGAGGACGGGGGAGGAAAGAGGGAGGCAAGACTGAGCGGGGGAAAGGTGAAAATTAACTAGCCCCCGACGTGGGAACGGCCGGACCAGTTAATCATTCAATTTGTGGGGCGGTGGCGGTCGAGCGACTGCGACCTCGTGTACGCCGCTCAGGAGAAGGTCGAGTGTAGCTCGGGGCGCAGGGTACAACCACCGACCTACGGACGTGGCAACGAGTTTTCCTTTTCGATCCAAACCTCCAAACCTTTCTCTCGCTCTCTCCCGTGAAGGGAAAAAGAGGGAACGGAAAACAAACTGATTGCAAAGGGTTGTCCCGTGCAAGGTCAACATTGATGACAGGATTCGACGAAAACAAAAACGCCTGATCTTTCTCATGGCGGGAAAATGGGCAGGGATCTTGACTAGGTACAAGTTAGAGTGCCCAATGACTTGAAAAGCGACACCTGCGTGGTCGTGGCTGAGAAGAGTGGGAACGTTGGGAGGAATTGCGTGCGAATGACTAGGCCCTGTTTGCCTACATAGTTTTACGGAGAAAAACGTATTGTTTAATGGAAATGAATTACTGCGAGCAACAATTACTGACGGTAACATTCTAATCCTTTCAAATCATTCATTCAAATTTCCTTAAAGATCGTTGTTAAATTGTGTTTTAGCAAAGAATGACATTGTACAGCTTGTAACTGTAGGTTGAAATATTTAAAAACTCACTTATATCACGAGACCTCATGGACCTACGGATCAAGTCGGAGTTAGAAAACCAATTAAATTGCACCTGACAGGGTTCCAAGGAAATCTGAAGTTTTTCCTAGCACATTTAGTACACCCTATTTCTGATGCTCCATCATGGAAGGCCAGATTGACCATGCTTAAAAAATGACGGCTAAGGCTTATGGAAAAGAAAAGAATTTACTTTTATTCGCAAAATACATTTATTCCACAATAATGGTAATTAGAGACTGGGCTTTCAATCTTATCTAGTGTCGTCATATAAAGTGCCCACAAATTCTCAAAGCAAAATATATTTACGCCACGGCGACGCTAATATTTGTCAATCTACAAGCAGAAAGCTACCAAAGAAACTGGTGTTTTGAAACCCTGTACATAAACTGAAAATCAAGGTCAATGGGACAAACGCATCATTTTATAATTCATTTTGTTACAATTTATTTCACCTCTTGGCTCAGAGACCAACTGAGACAATTAAAAAACATGCTTATTTCAAATCACAGGACTAATAAAACGCGCAGTAAAATGCTTAAATACATGCAGAAAGTGTAGGTTTGAGTAAGCTCACATTATTACAAACCCGCTATTCTTCAAGTGCTCACACCAAAACTACAGTAGTCAGGCTCTTCTAAACTACGAACGGCAGTACATGCTACATATATATGTATATCATGGTTTGACAGGGCCCGTTTTGAACCATTTCGTGGCCACAAACCACATCAGTTTATACAGACATTATGCCAGCATCATGGACATTTTCATTTTTCATCAAATTTCCAGTATTATGCATTCAATGTCGAAAGTCCATCGATAACAGTAATCTAAAAATTGAATCCGGAGGGCATTGCGGCATCGGGCAATTTTCTGGAGAAAGCTTTAAATTTACTGGGACAATACTTCAACTGGCTCCAATAGGAAACATTAGAACGGCAGCATTATGCACAAGACCAGAGATTCATTTGGAGAGTGTCATCTAAGTTGCTGTCCCAACACATTGACTCTCCAGGACCCCGATGCAGAAAATGAAGACGTGTACAACCCTTCAAATACACGTAACGATTAACAGAAAGTTTGGAAAGGCTTCAACTACTTCAAAACTGCTTGTGATCGCTAACATGACCATCACTTAACGTCTGACGACTGATGAAACCCTTCGCCACATTTTACCCAAACAGATATAAGATTGAATAAAATTTATCAGAAATAAACATGAACCTGCTTCAGAGTCAGAGAAGAAATCCATTGCCGTAAAAAGAAAAGAGCGCCCTCCTATATGACAAGCATCCAGGTGGGCAGCGCGATGTACACCTACATAAAAACGAACACATTGGCTTAGTGTTTCCTTCTCCGTGGTCTATCGTGTATCAAAATCAATTCAGTTTATAAATATCTTGAAGAAGCCTTGAAACTTTGAAATAGCTGCGTTCTTTTTTGTGTTCAGAGCACTTTGGCGATAAAGAGGGAATTTCATGCCATACAAGTAAATACCGCCCTCTCATGAGTTAGTGGTGCGGATTGGGGGCGCAGCACTATCCGAATGTAGAGCCAAAACCACGGTTGCAAACTAGTAAATAAACTTTCATAGACGACAAGGATAAATGTATTAAAAACACACACAAAATAATTTACAATTTGCTAGGTACACAAAACCAAAGTCAGATTTGTTTTTATCATCTTTGTAAAGATAATCACTACCAAGATGTTCTCCATATCATTGCCAAACCGACCGATATTTGGGTTCATTGATTCATTCAAATATCTTAATTATTGTCGAAAGCTCACAGTAAAGCTCAGAGATGGACCTCCAAAGTTTCACAAACCCTTGTGAGTCCAGGCCACAAGATCTCCTCGTGTGAGGGAACTTAAAGGGTCCATGCGGACCTCCCCGAACGAACAGCCATTTTCTTCTTTATGTTGTGCCTGGATATGTCAGTAACAGTACAAATGGTGAAAAAAAATGAATAAAACGTGTTTATTTATTGTCAATTACTGTTTTTACCCCCCCTCAAATCCTCGACAAGTGGTTTGACGTACGTTTAAGAACCCGCAAACCGTAGTCTGGCGCCATTTGGGCCGTCTGAAACCCAGAGTAAGCACGCACGGCTTCCTTCGCGGCGGCGTACGTGGAGATATCGTAGCCCTTTCCGTTTGCGTTTCTCCAAGACTCCTCTTCGTTTTTCTGTTTTATTCTTGGACTTCTCACTTTTTTAGCAGTATTTCCACAGCCTGCAGCATCATACCTGGTTGGCATTTTCCTGAAATATCATTAGAACATCGGCAAGTTGGTGATCTCGAAGTCGTACTGTAATACTATAACGCGCTGAGTTACAGAGGGCAAACATGCATCGGGCGGCTGCTAGCTAGTCTATGAATTCACAAACTACGTAACAATTATGCAAAATTACTATGCTAATTAGGTACATCGACAGGGGCGGGGCTGTTTGGCAAACGTATCAATTACTAAAATGACATTTATTTACAGGAAATCTTCTTAAATGTATAATCTTCCAATTGCAATGATAAAACTGCTTTTCATGGGCCCTTTGAAGGCATGCAAATTAGTTAGGTAATTTGGGACCATTTATTGGTCTGCAACCCGTAAAGTGAGTTTTGGCAACTATCTTCACACATTCATTACCTGTACTTTTTAAAATCCAGTGAAAATATAACCAGAATTAAACACTGCCTTGCAAAATGTGCACAGCACTTGAGCACGGTATATTTGTCTCGCCTCGAAAAGAAAAACCTACACCTAAAAGGCCTACAATAACGAGAAAAATGTTCATGCTGTCGAACAAAGCATTAAATGCCGCAAATTAAAGTTGGTTCGTTACCGGCCCATGTGCACGCACGCCGTAAATTTAAAAAGACTTATTTGAAAAAAATATTGGCTGACTATAAGGTCCAAACAAAATCTATGAACCAGCTTTTGTGATGACGTGGGAGTACGCGATCGATGAAGGAAACGCCCTCTCGTGACGTGACCTGAAAATATTCTGCCCCGAAAAAGATTACCAATCAGTTTTTCCCTAGTGTTTTCCTGTTATTTTCCTACTTAACGGTATTAACTGCCTTCATCTTCGCTGCCATCGGTAAGCTCTATTGTTGGCTCTCTTTTTTTAAAAAAGGTCATTACCTTTAAAGTACACAAAACAAAGAAAGAAAAACAAGACCAACAAAACAACCTCATTTCGGGAAAGTTATAGCGTATTGAAGGAAATGAACAATTATCAAGAGTCTCTTGCACGATGAATTTGGAAAAAAATGAAAAACGTAACTACTTACATCGTTTATCTAAAACAGAACAAACAAAAGCTAGCAAGAGACCACTCCCGGTATTACCAATTTGGAAGAAAGGACTTCGATTACGGTATTGACAGGTAAAATCGGA
Organism: Acanthaster planci; assembly: GCF_001949145.1. The sequence goes on from NW_019091552.1 coordinate 305,082, forward strand.
TCCTTCCTTGAGAGATGTACAGTCATGCAGGCAGTTCCTCGTCTAAATGCGCCTTTACATATGTAAGTGTTTGGGGTGCCATGCGTTCATGCTTTTCACTTTCACAACACTTTCATGACATAGCACATGTGTGCGTTGAGTTTGGCCATCAAAATCGACCCAGGGGCGATTTTGACGGATATGCAACGCTTGCTTGGCGCATGGAAAGCCGCCTTAATCTGATTAGACGCCATAAACGGAGTGGCACTGTACTCACACGCACGTTGCTCACCTTGACGCGCGCTACACCCTCTCCGCGGCCGGTTTGTAAGTGTGACGTCACTTCAGTTTAAATCACGCCCACTGCACATAGAGTTGCACGGAACCACGGGAACCGGAAGTTAACGCGCAATTCGAGTGTTCATCCAATGGAAGCGTGTAATCAGTGGTGCGTGCGGGTGTGTGACGGAGTCACTTACAAACCGGATTGGTGAGGACGCAAGTAACGCGCACGTACCACTTGTCCACGACGGTTGTACAGCCTCACCATTGATGTCTAATTCTGCTTGTTTTTTGGCTGTGGCTTTTTGGTTACTCTCATGGAAAAAATGCACTTTTTGTCAAATTTGACAAGCTCTTCCTGGAAAATGATGGCACTATTGCTGAGAGATAGTAACAGGAAGGCTCTGTTCATTTTAGGGGTTTTTCTATTCAAATTGTGATCCCAAAAGTTACTCATTAAAACACTTGTGAGAAAACATCGCCAACTAACCTACCATCATGGACAGAACCAAAAACGGATTAGGCAGTTTTTTGGGCAGAGGTTTTTCCTCAGATGACACCACACTTTTGCTTTTGAATAGGACACATGAGAGCCTTTACAAGAACTATATTGGGACTGTATGTGCCCCTTCAATATGAAAAATCCCAAATTTCCGTCACAGGTCTGAGTGGAGAGTTATTCTCAAAAACAAAAATAATAATCAAAATTCTTGATTGAATTAATAGGCACTAGTACTGGAGGGCTTACTGGTGAGTTTGATGGCATACCCACCAGCATGTACCAAATGTGGATTTCAACCTTAACCACAGTGTGTGATCAACCGCTTATCCTGGTTCTGAGGCTGGAGGGGTCAAATTTCCCCCATAAAGAAATTAAAGCGGAGCAAATAGGTATTATCACTCCTAATACAACCGTCTCTTCCTCCCCGAAGGAAGGTTCTTGTGCCATTTCGAAAGTGTTACCGCTTTCACTTCCTCAAAAATGCAACATGTCATCAGCTACCTCACTCCTCCACGTCGGAAACACAACTGTGTATTACTACATGCTTGCCACTTGTGACAAAGAATATTGTTAAGGACAGGGGCTGACATAAAAGGTAAAAACGTTCTCTTATACCCGACAGCAGATGCATTCTTCGCCCATTTATGTCAGAAGACCTCCCTTAAAATCTTTTGCAAAAAAACTGAGCCGAAAGTAAGCAGATCTCTCCCTCTATAATTTCTTTGCGCACGTGATGTCCCTAACGATACAGACAGAAATCAAATCAAGACAAGATAGAGAGCATCTAACTACCCCAGACAAACATTTCCATGCGCTCAACTCTACTGTTCCTTCTCCTGGCCTAAATGACATCTCTAGCATTGAATTTTCCCCCTATGCTAATCAACGATCGATTCATTGACGCCTTTCAACCGCATTCGGCGTCAGAGCGCGTTGACTTGGCAACCAAGTTCGTGGCGAAGTTTGAGAGGCGTTCCCGGTGACGTCTCGGCCGTGGGGTCCGGCTTATTATCAAGCAGCCAAGCAGGGGCAGAGGCGGACTACAGCACCATTGCGAGTCGTTGAGGGAGCAGGGGCTACAGACATTTGGGTGAGACAACGAACGCCTAAATAAGCAGACATACTCAGTCGACATCAGAAGCTGGCAGAGTGCACTTACAACACCCCGTCAGAAGATACCTCGCAGATACCTGTAAGACGCTGTGTCAAGAATGGTAAACGGAAAAGGCCAAGCAGAATGCTCAAGGTAAACGATTTGCTGTTACATTTCCTGGTTGTTTTCGCCCCAAAGATTTGGTTTAGAGTGATGATGTCTAACAACTTTGGAAATGGTCATTTCAGTTTTATAGCTTTTATGATCGTGTTGCATTTGCTCTAGTTGTTAATTAAATGGTCCGAATATTAAAAAATGACATAGAGATTGTATATTTCTAGAAAAAGTTCTATCTGCGGAAGAAGAAATATCTTAAAATAAATTTACTTGACAATAACAGCTTCTTTTTAACAGTAATTATTTTTTTAATGAAACAGCCGCAATGTTGCTGCTCAGAAATACTCGCTGATGCAGGTACACCAATCAAAGGTTACCGGCAGTGTTACTGGCAGCAGCGAGTTTATATATTACGACGCCTCGATTACCCAAGGGAACAAAATTTTTAACTTTTCTCAATTATCTCCGTCTTTATTATTCACCCTTTTGATACGTTCTTGTTTCAGTAACACGACGTACAGCTAGGATTATTTTAACAATTTTCCTCCCTTATTGTATTTTTTCTTTATTATTTAAAATAGCAAAAACACGCTGAAATATTGTTACCACTGACGAAGTAATTGCTATCACATGATTATTACTGAAATGGCACCTAACATGATGTCATTTCTGTAAACCATTTCCAAAAAGGTTTTGAAAATATTGCAATAGGTGGCTTAGGCTATCATGTCGAAAAGGGACGGTGAAAAATTATTTCGAAATTTATACAGTTTTCCTAAAGTAAAGGACAACTACGCTCGAAGACTCACTTTAAAACAAATAGTTTTGTATGAGACAAAGCAGGTGAGGCTTGAGAAGGTAGGACGGAGAGGAAGCTAGTATCGCTTCTAATGAGGCTTGCTGCAAATGCTCATCAGATGGGTCAAGGGGAAAATATTTCGGAGCGTCTTCAGTCATTTAGTCTTTCAGGACTAATTGCGCCCATGCCTGAGGTGTTACCACGTCAAAACACTGAATGTAACTTCGAGTACTAAGCATGACTCTCTGACATTGAGCGTAAGACTCACGCATTTAGAGTATTCTCGCACTCTCATCAATGTGGGACTTCTCACGTCAGAAAAAAAAAGCTGAAAGGATGTATGTTTCTCAATCTGTTCATGTCCAGTCTTTGTTAAGCAGTGACTGCGTTTTTTTTTCTGAATGCCTGTCTATATCAGCTCCTCTTCTTGTAAAAAGGAAATCTGCGCATTTGCTGCGTGTGGCCTAAGTGCGGAGTGTGGCCTTGTGGTTAGCATTCTGTCACTCTCGATCACAGGTCGGAGGTTCGAATCCAGCAGCTGGCAACATGCTGTGACCTCCAGCGGGTGACTTTACCCCTGCTGTCCTCCCTCTTCGCAAGTAAAGTGGGTACATGTTGGGACAGAGACAGTGTGTGCTGATACTGACAGTTGGTGGTCTTGCCGGTATCGCAAACGATGTAATAATTGGTAAAACTCTCCAAGGTCGTCACGGTGTGAATTAAGTGCTATACGTGAGCACTAACCGTTGAACGATATTGATAGGCAGTTACAGTGGCGATAATGTCGAACGTGTGTTGTGCGTGCAGAACATACGACCTCCCATACGATTTGTCTCATTCTAAAAGCTTAATGAATTTCGACAGTGTCGTCTTCCATATTTTTTTTCGAAAAAATAGTGAAACTGCAAGCAACAGTGATTATTCAGGTATTGCGTGAAGTGGAAGTTTAGAAAGAATAGACTTAAAGTCTTCCCGGTTAGAGAAATGTTGCCGGTGTAACATAAGACACAGTTATTGTGATGAGATGGAGAATAGTGGAGAAAATATAGTTTGAAAGATCTCAAAGTAGAATTTTATAGTAAATATAGCTCTGTCTACCAAGAATGTTTTCTTTGTCTAATTTTAGTAGCACTCTGGGGGAGAATGTGCAATCGGCACATCAATTTGGCCTTGCCGTGTTCTCATATACAGCTTCCTTGGTGTTTGTCCAGAGATGAACAGGTGAATTACAATTGAAAACGGACAAGCGACCGTCATAATAAAACCAGTCATAGGATTTAAATCTTAAGAGAACATTATTTGAAATCATTGAAAAATTACATATATACTTCGTCAGAGAGAAACAGGCAAAATAAAAACATGTAGTACTCCAGTGGGCAGTCCGGTGCGAAATTTGTCACATTTTAATGTTCAGTTGGATGACGAATTTTCCTTCCTTCACAGAAAAGTCTCAGTCAGGCTGTTTATGGGCACTTTATTTTAAAGGATCAAATAAGGATCAAGAACGGTTACCTTTTTGGCGGGAGAGATGTGGGCAGAAATCTTAATTCATCATTGATTAGAAGATTTCGAGATAAAATTTTGGTTTAATCACTCCATACCAAATGGAACAACACCTGTGAATTTTCAAAATGTTGACAGAGAATTAAGAAAATGCTTGAATAATTTTAATGCTTTTGATGGACATTTGTGATACCTGTATAAATGGTTCTGACTGCTGACTGGCCATTGGTTATCACGTTTGCTTTGCCACTGGACATTTTAAAAGGAAGTTAAACATGTAATTCAAACATGTTTTGTCTTTTTTATAGACACTCTTAAACCAGGTTGGTTTAAAACAACCACTAACTGATTGATATGCGTTCAAATATATCAGGTTGGTTAGACAGGTATCTACCATTTATGATATACTTCAACCAATTTGTTATAGTTAAACCAAACCAAAATTGGCAGTTACGCCAGATATATAAAAGTGGCACAAAAATTAAACCTAGGTTTCAACTGAAGCTCAGAGAGTCAAGGAAATCTTGACTCTCCATCAGTTGAATAAATATATTCAGAGAAAAACCGAATTAAAAAGGGTTTGTCCTGATGAAAAACTTTTAAAGTAAACCTGTTTTCTCCACACCCGCTTTGGCGCCAAACACAAACGTCTTACTTTGTCTACAGTGCGTCTTTACTCTTGAGGATAAAACAATGAAGGGGGAAATGAAAAGTATGCAATGTTTTCAGTGCCTACAAAATTTTTCATTTTCATTTAGTGGATCAAAATCACAATTTCAAAATACAATATCCTGATTCGTACGAGTTCAGTGTGTGTCAATGTTTACATGCAATTTTTTCTGGTCTCGCCCATTCCACAGTCAATAACAACGCGGGGTCTCCGTTGACAAAGATGCTTTTTTTTTGCGTCAGCTGTGTTGATTTAAAAAAAGGTTGAATCTGATTTGAACTTCACATAATCAGAGAATAAAAACTCGAAACAGGTTATCTTTTTTTATGAAGTCGAACATTTCCTGCGTGCTTGGGCTGTTATCGGCCCTATGTATTAGCAATGATATTTTCCCTCGCTTTTTTCAAACAATACTTCAGAGTCAATGCACAGCGGCGGAGTATGAACATCTCACAGTATTAACATTGAGATGCATTGACCTGTACAAAGATGCGTAGACCTACTGTCTCATCCTTTATAGAACTTTTCTTTTTAACCTAATAAAAATTCGTCATCTAAGTAGGCTTTATCTGATTTATCTGGTAATTGATATTTTGTGGATTTTGTATATGTTTTTGTTCCTGTTGAATATTTACTTATTTTTTATTTAATGAACTTTTTAAAATCGCAAATCACTGCAGTGCAAATCACCCTTTGATCTGCTATATAGTGATGCTATAGCAAAATAAATTGATGAATAAATATACAAAGCCACGCTCTTCACTGTCTGGGTCATATTTTATCCTTATACGATCGAGTACAGTCTTAAAACTCTTAGAGATGGGCATTTTGCTTTCATCAGTTACCAAGAAAATACTAACTCAATTATACCTTGACCTGACCTAACATAACTTAGCCCTATACATTTCTGGCAGTGTGACGCACCCCACAAATGCAGCACTTACGTGTATAGCTGCAAAACCTGTTAGGGCCGTCACTAAAGTTTACGTCGCAGGACATGCCGACTTTTAGACATCCCCAAGCATGCTTTACGAAAATTATGGAACATTCTCTTCCTTTCCTCAAACGAAATTGACAGTTCTTTGGTGCGAGCTTACCGCATAGACGCGCAAGTTTATGCTCGTTTGACGCGGAGCGCGCTGAGTACGCGCAACAAATTTATTCTGGAATGTATCGTCTGCGCGTGCATGCCGAATGCTTACAAGAACCCGGTTGGAAAACTTCGTCTGTCAGTCTTTCTTTCGCCGGTGAGGGTGCACTTCAAGTCAGGGCGGATTAAATGTGTATGTGTATATGTGTACATAGAGTTCATGCTCATTTATGAAGCAAATTAACTCTCTACGCATTCCTCCTCCCCTATTTTGAGCCTGGTGTAAGCAATGTACTTTTCAGCATAATGTATTTTATGGACTGATCTTTGTAGCAGAATCTAGATAAAGATCTGTCTTTCCTCCAAGAAAAAATCCGCCATAAACGCCCTACTGTTAGCTCTCGTATATGAATCCCGTGAATTTTGTATAGTTTAACCAGCCATGACTCTACCGATCTTTCCCTCTGTCGCGGACATGATATACGAGCTTGCAATGTCCCCTGTTGGAACAGGCTCCTTAGCCAGCGAAGTAATACGGTCTTTTTCTTGGTATAGCTGGTTGATTAAGCATGACTTTCCCCACCGATTTCCTGTGGAATTTGTACCCCCTGCGTCAAAACGAACGCCTTCCCAAATAACTGTTGTCATTTTTGACTTACGTGTCCGTACAAGCGCCACCGGCGAGAGCCCGCTCAATCGATCCGCCCGTAAATCGGAGATTCATTACCGCATAATTGTGCTGGGAAATCTCGCGAGTCGTGAGCCTGCATCCTTTTAGGTATTATTTGAATCGCCCGGCGCAGGCAGCGCACTCAGCCCGGGTAGCATAATGATGAATACAGCTTTTTATCAAAGTTAAATATAACTTAGTAATAAATTCCCACAAGGTTAAGAAACAGTAAGTTTAGTAAGTAAGTAGGGTTCTTCCTAACTCAAGATATTTATTTCTAATTTCCGGAACGGAACTCATATACGTTGCGATTAATAGAAAAGCTGGAGTTCGTTTGACTTCAAACAAAGGGCTTAAAGAAGTCCGACGTTTGATTGAAATGTTTCAATAAAACAGCGTAAAAATGGAACACCCAAAGGTTGGATACGGTACTGAATGCTACAAAGTTGATAGACTAAGGATTGGGGATAACAAGGAGAAATAACTGCGGTGCAGAATGGTTGATTCGTGTAAAAAATGTTAAATTGATGTGCGCAGCATGATGTAGATTTGGAAAGAGGGTCCGGGCAAAATTTTATCCGCAAGATGCGTTTTGCAAACTGCAGTTGTGTTGTACCTGTTTTTGTTCTTTGTTCTATTAGACTAAATGCTTAGAAAACCTCTACTGCCTGTAACCGATTTCCGTTTTATTCTTTTCATAAATGCTTTCATTAATCTGTATCAAACTTGACAAGAATCTGTGTTGGGATTTATCGGTGTGTTGCTTTCATACTTTTTAGAAATAATTTCTGAAGCCTATACTTTCAGCAGCAAAATAGTTCTTGATGTTGATACAAATTTCTCCTTTAAGGCATGCAGAGAATTTGTTCTGTTTGCAAAATGGACCAATCGGGCTGGCGAATAGCCACACCTCTAGCCCGATAAAGGTCGACTGGCTGGTGCTAATCGTTCCAACAATTTGGCAGCAACTGGACATTGCTTCGTGTAAAAAAATAAAAGAAGAAAAATACCCAGATCTGAGGCTTTGGCGGACTTTCCGAGTAAAAACGAATGCGTTGAAGACTTCTTAAACGAAAAGGTAATGAAATTTTGGCTTTTTCTTGCCTCAATACAGAATCAAAGCTCGGCCTTGTAGCTCTGTACGACCTGTGCTTTTTCCTGCTTGACAACTCTGGCCCATTTTAACATTTTGATTGTCTTTCTCAGATCGAAAGGGAATGTGTGCGCTAGAAATACCGGCGTCAAGAAATTTCATTTGTACTAATTAAAGAGTGTATTTTAAACCACATCACCTGAACTTTCAACCCACCTAAACTGTTTCTCTGCTAGGGCGGATACAAAACCATTTTTAGGAGGGGACATCATTTTTTCGGGCCCCGTGTCCAGGTTTAGTGAACTTCTTCGTGTACCTTTTTTTTGGCATTCTTGAGGGGTGACACTTGTGGGGTTGAACGTTTTGAGACGATTAGAAAGAAATAGTTACAAAAAAGAACTTCTCATCATATTTCGAAATGAAAGTGAAACCCCTCCCGGACCAGACCCGACCCCCATCCGATATTCCAATATCTCAAGGCGGTGACAAATTTCTTCTGGTCACAGAGGTCGTAATTCTCCCACATCAGACCTTACAAAACATGTTCAACCTGACAGGCACACCTAAAACCTCTTTCGACCAACAAACAATTTTCGAAAAGTTTTCCTCATGATTTAAATTTTATAAAGCCATGCCGTACAATTCTACACCAATTGACTTTGACGAAGCTTACTGAATGATAAAACACCTAATTTAGATTAGGTGATCACAGGTTTTGGTAGGAAAAGGCAGACTTCTGCCAAATCTTTACCAAATCTTCTCTTCCAAAAACTTCCCAGGGATCCTTCCAAGGAAAATTTCCAAACTGGCGGCAAAGAGTCATTCAACACTGCAAAGGATGACTTCCTTTCCACTGCGCAATAACCTTTCTGCCGGGGGAGGGGAGAATTCGGAATCAAATCAAATCAATGGGCGTCTTTCGCAACGGACTTAAAACATTTCGATTTTGGGCAAGTGTAAGACAATGTATTCAGAGGAAGGGGGTAAAATGGACGAAAACGGATAAATTGATTGCTAAAACGTGCGTTGTTTTAGGTTTGTCCTGCCCGTACAAGGAATTATCGAATTTGGAGTGAAGGGGAGGCACATTCGATTGATTTCTTCTTCAGAAATGACGCTTCTGGAAAACTCTAAGAGTTAATCGAAAGTGCCGTAACGGTGAGAAACAACTCGCTGGAAAGTCGCGTTTAAGGCGCACACTTGTATTAGTACTTCTCCCGGGCAAATGTACAGCTTATCTCAGATGGGTTAAGTGGATCTGGACTTTATCAATATTTACCACTGTATTAATTACCTTTTGCGCTGTAATTAGCTTGTGAGGTTGGGAGACTATCGGGAAGATTCGTGCTGACTTTTGCTGCCATCACCGTCGAAGTGCATCGGCCCCGCAGACGTGCCGGCCCGGCCATCTTTACCTTACCCGACACAGACCGCATCCTGATAGCGTGCACCGGCGCTGACGTGGTTGCGAGTTCGTAATCGTGACGGAGCATCAACTAACAGACGGAGCATGCAATCCCGTGTGAATTCCGGCCGGGGGAATTGGCGGTAGGGCGTGTGTTCCGAGTTGCGTTTATCCTTGCGTCTTATCTGATCTGTGCTGTCGATCGTGCACGCCTGATTACACAGGATCGAGGTTGAACTCTCACGTTGAATTGGTATCTTAGCGCGGAGGAGATAATGGACTTAAGAGTTCTAGCAAAAGATATAAAAAAAATTCTAGTAGTACATCTTTTAATATAGACGCTGCTTGGATTTTCTGCTTGTTTTTCAACAGATCTTTCTGGCTTTGTATTTGATTTTTTACAGCATCCTCGGCCCTTGGACCGCCATAGTGCCTCGTCACAAAAGTGTTGAAGCATTGGAATCTTAACTAGAGCTCTACTGTCGCCTTGTAATATTTTTTAGAGCTAATTGGGGATCACCTCCAGACTCTTTTAAGGAAAGAATTTTGGTGGGTTGATCTTATAAGGACTTATTTTGACCTTTCTCTCCTCAGGACGGGCAGTGTCTGGCCTGGCTTGGTGCGTTTCTGTATCTGGCTCCTATTGACGCTACTAGTTGCCCAAGCCCTCCTGGGCAGCTCTGCCACAGCGGATGAGAAGGGCCGATTCCCCAAGTTCATGAGATGGGGAAAGAGGTACAGCCCAGGTGAGTGAACATCGGTATTGCTTTGATGTCATCAGTGGTTGGAGGGGTAGGATTGGGGGGCGGGTTTGGGTTTGAGTGGTGTTGGTGGGGTAGGTTGAAGGATCAAAACGGACAGGTAGCCGGCAAACATCCATAGACAAGCTTGGCCGTTCTCCAGTACTCAACTTCTCAGGCTTTGTCAGATGTCACCAATGATATCTTTTCCATTCAACAACGTTTCGTGACAGAAAATCTCTAGGAGTTCCATTTTCCAAACTGAAATATCAAATGTTGTTTCTTTTTGGAAAATTTTGGAGTATTTCTTTAAGAATTGGCCGAAAAAAGTTCTTCTAGTTAAGTCGCTCAATTTTTGTGTATATACTCGCAGCTAGTCTAAAACCACGCTTAATTTTTGGGCCTTTCGCTCTTTTGATTAAAAATAAATAAGAGCTTTTCTTTTGAAGTCAAATACCAATAGACCGACTTGACATCTTTCTAGGAATGATCTAACTGCACCATTCTTAACTACAATAATTCCTGCATTTAAACGTGACTGCGAATATGTTAGTGCGCAGAATGTATGTGGGCACAACTGTCTAATAAGTTCAAATTTCGAGTTGAACC
>NW_019091552.1:316270-344299 GCF_001949145.1 Acanthaster planci
GTGATCGGTGCAACAAGTCTTTAGCATTAATTTAAAGAGTCGAGTTTTATTACACATCTCATAGCCATACGAGGAGAGAAATCAGCAGAAATTTCAATGCATGCATAATAAAGACGCCCAATGGTTCAGGTATCAGATTTTCCTTTCAACATATCCGACAAAGGACGCTGTTGCTTCCAACGAATGCGACACTGCTGACATTCTGGGTTGTACACTTGTAAACGTATCAGAGCTTCTAACTGTACTATATACTTTCTTTCCACTGTCAGTGGGAGGGATTACATTATTGACCACTCTGCCTTGGAAACTTTGACAGCTTGTAAAGTTCATTTGTGTCTTTTTTACGAAATTTGTAACAAATTATGTGGAAGATATCAGCAGAGATCTCATTATGGCTCGGCACGACGAAACTGCTTTCGCGGTAAGGTTGGACAAAAATTAATGTCCGGACACATGAGTGCAGAATCAAAAGTAGAGTGGGCCATTTGCGGCTATCCAAAAAGTAACCAACCATTATGAAAGTTGTACGTAGGTTGTAGGTCTTAATCATGGCAGTGGAAACACTGTGAACTGATTTCATCTGGCGTGCTGCCATTTTGAAGAAGAGAAAAACGGAAATGTGCCAGGGGACATAATTTTGGAAACGTCAAAGGATTCATCGCACCCGCTCAAAACCTGGTATTGTTTGAAAATTACGACCTACACGTTTACTTTCTTGGGGTGGGTTTTAGTGCAGTGCAAAATATGAAAATACGGCAATTTTGAATCAAGTCACGTGGCCCAGAAAAGAAATGCATTCACAAAGCTGAAGCTTCACCGGGTTAATTATTAACACCCGTCTTCAGATTTCGAGTATATGTTACTTCAAATTACGAATGACAGTTTAAAGCTGTTTTTACAAAAATGCGGCCTAACGACTCAATGGTAAATCACTCCCGAAATTGAAATTTATGAAGATGGCATGTACGATGAACTGACTAATTGCTTATGCTCTCGTTCGTATAAAGCCCCAAGTAGATTAAAGCTTTTTAGTCTTAATTTTCGTGTGCCCCCCCCATTTGGAGGACAACGGCTAGGTACAGGATAGATGAAAGTTTCAAATATAAATGCCATAAGGCTTTCAGAAGACCCCATTTTAAAATACTGCAGGATTTGGCAAAGAGTGGGATGGGAAGAGTTAAAACAATAATCAACTTCAACCAACCAGCCGCTCGGTGAAATGCATATAGCTGATACTGAAACGCAGCCGGGGGGGGTCGCACTGCCAGACTTCACCCATGGTGCTAGGTCACAGGGCCTTGAACCTCCCTCCTCCAAATCCCGAAGAAAGGCCAGAGATCTAATAAAAAACCTGCATGTGTAAAGTGCGACCAGCACGCGAGCGCGGGCTCGGGTTTTCACTCCTGAAAGTCTGTGTCAGGCGGCAGATCTTTCAATCTACGGCCGTGATGTCAGTCAGCCGCTGAGGCTTGATTAATGAGGATATCATTTCTTGAGTACATATCGCTATCCTGTTATCTGCCACGCGCGTGCAGGGAGCCTCCGCTGACCGCTAAGCGCGAAGGGTAATTGAACCGGCCCGCTGAAGGGGTTGGTCGTGATCTCGCAATCTCCGGGGGGGGGGGGTTAGGGGGCAGGCCATTGTCGTGTTAAGGGGAAGAGGGAGGTAGGTTGGTGGTGGCGACCAGCCTTGTAAGCCAACGCCGGTGAGTTCAGCCTCTCCAACCTTTTAATACAGCAATCATTAAAGAGGTGTAATTTGTTATTTGGACGCAGCAACAATAGCTGTCTGCTCATGCGCAAGTAGTCCCAGCGGGCACTGTCATATGAAATGGTGGGTAAGTTGAGAAGAGCAGAGCAGTAAATGTACTGGGAGAAACAAAAATTGATATCCAAATTACTAAAGAGCAATGCAAAAAGCAACCGCTATCACCGAAAGCCTACCCAAAGACTACCAAAACTTCTCACCCTACAGTTTTCGGATGTTGTAGGTTCGACCAATCAGGAGAAATAATCTTTGAAGAACGTATATAGGTAAATAAGATGTCCGTGAACGTGTTCCTATTTGGGGGCGGTTTTGGGGAAAGAAAATTGCCCCCTTTTGAGGTGTCGCGGACACTGTTCATGCCCCGCCCGTGGAGAATGAAGTAGACCCAAACAAACCGAAAACATGCACGCACCTAAAAGCTGGCTGTCGTGGCTACTATATGATTATTGTGACTGCTGTGAACTGGAGTGGGGAGGGTTTCTCCATGCCTTCTCTAGGTTATAAGGATTTGCAGGCATATTTGTCAAAAGCACATTTTGGATATCATCATTAGGAGATCGGGGTTGGGGATTGCCATACCCCTCAACATGAGTTGTTTTTTAATCATAAGAGAAAGACGCTTTTCTGGCACTCATTCATTTCCCTTTTCTTCCTAAAGCTTGTAAAAAGGCCACTTAGTATTACCATTGGGTAGGCCATAAAAATTAGCATGTACAATGGTGAATTTATTCCCCCTCCCTGGAAGAAAAAGATTCTATAGAGCTACGCTTGTAGTCGTCGTAATCCTTTCTCACAAAAACAGAAATCGTTATTCTAGGCCTAAGCATTTGGTACCCCTATATTCAGACCCACACTTTAGCATAGTGTCAGTCCTTTTGAATTTCCTTGAAATGTAGAGCTCAAGTACATTGGACAAAGCTGCTGTTCCTGGGATATATTTTGTGGTACGAACCAGTTTCTCGGAATATTTTCACTAGAGTTTTAAAAGTGACTTCGGCTTTTGCATATTATCAATTTACACTTCCCGTATTGGGTGATAATCGCTATTGCAATTGGTTTTGAGTCGTACCCAACGTGTTCTCAGCGATCCTAAAGAGAGCTTCCTGGTGTCATACAGAGACTACAGCAGTCCAACTATAACGTTAGATTGTGGCGTGCAAAGTTAACATTTAATCCCGGAATAGAGATATCTCTATTCCTAAAAAATATATCTCTATTAATATTAGGGTATCTCTATTAAGTTACCGCAGGTCGCCCTCGGCGTTTTGTGTTTAAAAATCTATTATCATGAGGGGTTTTGAACCCGTGTCTCAGTACTTGTACTCCAATGGTTGTTTACATTAGGAAACTTTACACAACCCTCTGGCTCAGTGAAACTTTGTGCGTTAAGTTACAATGACCTTTCTGTTGACCTAGTGTGCGGGACCGGAAACGTAATAGAGATATCTCTATAATTGATAGAGATATCTCTATGATATCTCTATAATTGATAGAGATATCTCTATGATATCTCTATAATTGATAGAGATATCTCTATGATATCTCTATAATTGATAGAGATATCTCTATGAGGTGTGTACGCGGATTAAATGTTAACTTTGCACTCCACATAAGATACCGCTCCCTTCACGACCAGGCTGCATACAACTGCAGATTCTGCACAAATTCACACATTTTAGCGTGTTCCGCAAAATAACCTGTTAAAACTTGGATTTAAAGCAGTATTTTGTGATTTATGACTGCAACATATAGTTACTGTTACTTCTGAACATAAAATCGCTTTGTGTATAGTTCCGTCTGTTTGCTCCGTTTAAATTTTCATAATTGTTTGGGGCCAACAGAGAAACGTTGAATGATTAAGAGTAATGATCGTGACGGCATACACCATTTAATACGCTTCAGAAAGACCTTGAAAAATCACTCTGGACAAAATTCGTCGACAGATATGCACATTCCTCGACAGGGCTAGATTGAAAAGTTATACAAGCAAGTACAGATCGTCGAAGATATTAGAAGGAATCCAAGAGGCTGACTTTTAGACCTTCGGTGAGGTAAAATCTACAGCCCCGGCGACGCTATCTCACGTTATCCGTGCCTGTCGTTAGGTTTAATCCTCCGCTAGATTTAATCTGCCGTGAAAGTCAAGGAGTGTCGCGTCTCGATTTCTTGATGGAGGCAGCACTGGCGCGTCCTCTCTCAGATCAGCAAGTGAGGCCCTTTCTTGAATAACAATTTGCCCCTTTGCCCTTGCATACTTCGCTGAAAAAGCTGAAATAACTTGATTTTCTAAAAGGGGGGTTCTGCTCTGACAGGGAAGTGCAGAAAAAATCTTACGTTGTTAATTATTAGGCCTATAGGGAAACCTTGTAAAAGCGTAAAAGAATATTAATCCGTCTGGCGCAAGAGCTAGGGGATGGCCTTACATTAATGCAGTTTTGTAATCTTTTCATAGCCACGGAAGGTCGTATTCCGTACCTCCTTCATGCAGACATCAATGTCTTTTTTTGCATCGGTACGCATCAGTTTTCAGTCTAAATTCTCTAAAATTCCAGTTAATTCAAACGAAACGTCCCAACTGTGGACCATAATTTATGCTACATAATAGGATGAAAAGGCCGATTCGTTGTTGCTTTAAGCGGAAGAATTTTAAGTCATCTAACATGCGTTTAGGGGTTTTTGCATCACGCCAAAACGGTGGTCAAAAGCGCATAAAAGTTGGTGAGAAACCTACTAAAAGCACGAGCGGACGAAACAAAAATAAACATACAAACAAGCAAAATGTCACAAAACAACCATCAAAAATACAACAATAATTGCAGAGATCCAAATGGATAGCCCCTGCAACATTAGTGCTATAGAGTTTTATCGATTATAGCTACTGATGTTCTGCGGTTACATTGCTGGTGGTCTCTCGAGTCAGTTCCAGTCAATTTATCCGGCTCTTGTGACTCATCTGATGACAAAATATGAAATTTAATAAAACTTGTGAGTGTTATCTCACCAAACGATGTGTGAACACTAGCAATTCTTCATAGATTGAAAAAGAGGCAAGTCAAGATAATTTGGTGTTTGTGAATTCGACAGAAGGAAAAACTACTTTGGTATTTGCGTTTCCATCCGGTTTCGAGAGTAACTCGTTCGTAATTCTATAATTTCAATTTTTGCTTCCATTTTTTCGCACTCCAGATTACGTGGTCGTAAGTGACAACGAATTGAAAGACGAACTAAAAGTCCCTGTATTCGGAACTGAAGAAATTTTGTGCCGAAACGTTGCGTCAGGTGGGGTTTATCGTTGCGGCAAAGTACCAACAGCATGAGGTAAGAGTTGGTTACCTGGAATACGTGTCGTAACTTTCGTTCTCATAAAATCATTAAATGTGCACGCATCGGAGCGAATGTCCCACATAATGGTGTCTTGTCGCTGCTATTCAATGTAAGACATTGTCACCGCGGCAAGCAGTTTGCATTCATGGAAATCTTCTTCACTTGTTTTCAAAGGTAAATGTAATCTCAGGCTTTTACAAATAGAGGCTGACTCTATTATCATATGTTACATTTTAATGTATACATACATGCAGGAATTGCAAACAAAACGTCAGCTGTCACGGACAGTCGGAAGACGGTCGCAGACAACCAAAAACAGTCCCAGACAAAGCGTCCATTCCAATACTGTAACAGATAAGAGACTGCAATTAATATATTCTTTGCAAAAGCAACTAGTGTCTTTTTTATGTGTGTCGGCAAAATGCTGCAACAACGTTTCTGATCATCTTTATGACTCCGGACTGATGTCATTAGGCCAACAACTCTTCAGCCAAGTTTCATTACCAGCGCAAAAAGAACCAGAGAGCATCGCTGATCAGTTTCTGACGATACGCAATCATTATGGAAACACTTTATTGCAACTGAAGCAAAAAAGGACAGCGACGATTGGCAAAGTTGAACTAGTCGGCCTTGAGTAGCCAGAACAAGCCAATAAACAAACACGCAGACTGGCATTAGTGGTGTACAACGAAGTCTCTCTTTGCTTACCCACAGTAATTTCGCCCAATTTCTCGTTATTACTGACGTGTCACGCCCTAGTTGGCACCAAAAACATCTGATTATAAATAGCATACATGAAACTGATGTACAGTGTACCACTTAGGTTTCAAGAGGTTGTTTCACGACCTTAATAAGACATTTATCATTTATTTATTATATTTAAAGTTTTTAATGGAATTTAGTAGCGTAGTGTCTCTTCTGTTTGTGTCTTGACATCTTGCGTACCGTCGGCAACAGTAACGGTACGACCATATGGAAACCTAGGCTTTGTGGAAAGGACGCTGAGTTATGTCAAGCATAGTCATAACCATCCAACACATACTAAATGTTAAGTTCAGTTTTGCAGTAATCCTTTTTTAATTTGCAGTACAATGAACAAAATGAACTCTTTAATTTGGTGTGTCACTCTTTTTAAAAGTCTTATGATAAAGCACATTATGAAAAAAATGCAAAATTGAACTAAAAATAGCTTTGGCGACAAGCATCTTATTTTGCGATGCTGGATCACAATTTCGTTTTAGCAATTCTAAATGCGTGGCCCTGTAAAGCTGGAATCGCATCAAGGTATGAAATTATCCTTTTAAATTCTTTTCAGGCGGTTCCAAACTCCAAAAGCCGAGGCAACTTGGACGTCTCTCATTAAGTTCTGCATGCGGACAGAAGGATGCCTATTCTATGACAATGGACACACGACGACATCTATTTAGTTGTTAAGTTTATAAGTTGACTTCGTCTCTTTTCCACCGCGGTTTCTCAGCAGGAAATTCTCAGTGCATGTATCTGTTAATTGAATTGTATTAATAATGAAAATTACGGGATCCGCACTTATATTAAAACACCATAGTACTTTTCTCTTCTCAAAGTTTGCTGCGTTTCCAAAGTAACGATCAGTGATGTATGCATGCTGATATTTGCTGATCTTTAAACATGAGCAGTGAAACTGAGGTGAAATTAATTTAAAACTTGTGAAAGGCTCTCCCTAAGAAAGAAATCGCATCACCCACAGGAACTGCAATTCCTCAAAAGCGGTGCCTATCTCTACGGCCAAGCGAATACTCTGTGGGGGTATCTAGAAAGTTTCTTTAGCCTAGCAAAGGAAATGTGATGCGTTTTCCTTGTTTTGGACGGAAGTGTTGACAAAGATTTGCCCACCGAATGTGTATACTTTCAGTGTTTGGAAAATGTTGATGCATCAGGGCATCCATAGGCCTGTAGCTACATGTTTTCGATTGGTTTTTTAGAAACAAATTCCCAATCTACAAACAAGACAGCTGATACTGGAATAACTATCTTTTGGGAAAAAAACAAATATTGGTCCCTGCAGGTAGTTAATAAAATGGAAATTCTTTGTGCAATCTGTGTACCTCTGACAGGAATAGGATAGAGTCCATTTTGACCAAAACCATAGCCTTTTTCCTTGAAACCTTCAGAATCAATAAATTCGTTTCTCATGGGCGTCTGACTGATATAATTATGTGAGGTTTTAAATTTAGCAAAAAGTGACATGCTTTAATTATTTGAAAAGTATAAATGCCTTACTTGAATTTTATTTAACTTTCATTTAGCACTTTGCCTAAAAGGGACTGCGGCATATCTTGTATATTCAAAGCTTGTACAGAATAATGAATAGGCCCTATGTTATCTCATTATTAATATAACATATTTTCTGTCATTAAGAATAATTATTTAACAGCCATAGACTGAGCCAGCACTGAGCGAGAAAATTCATATTAATAAAGAGTGTAAAATCTCTTTGAGTGTATTATTGAAAGTTTGGCTCCATGTAAAGCATTAATGACGTTGTAAGAATAGAAATATGAAAATGCATATCAAGCACTACCTTCAACAGACACAAATGTTATAGAAATAAACGGACTACCGACGGACTTCAAAATATGACGTTTCCCACAGTGTTCCTCTGTTGTTGATGTTCTTCTGGGCAGTACTGCACTTTTTGCCAAGCGGAAACTATTAGTCATACGAATGATTTCTCTACAAACACGATGAAGGGAGGGTTAATCTTTCAAAATCTTTATGCTGGTCTCTTGAGTGGCTTGCAAGCGTGCTCTTTTATGAACGACACGGCGCGCCATACTTTCCTAACTACAGTAATGGCTGATCTGCTGATAATGGGCCCAGCAAGGAAATATGTCCCGGGGGCAATATTCCTGAGAGTAAGTTGAGACGGTAAAGGGAAAATCGATTCGAGAGTAAAATACTCACGGTGTCCCGGTTCACACCACTCAATTAATTGCCTGCTGAGCATAACTGTCGAATTAATGAGGTCGGGTGTTTATATCTTTTGCGGGAGGAAGATGTCATATTTAATTCCAAGCCTTGTCTAGAGTGGGTTTAACAAACAATCCAGCTCATCCTTAGTGTCTGGTGTTACGCTGTTTCTTAACGAATTTTTCTCAGTATAAAGTGAGTTTTTAGATTATGGTGAACCTCTTTGTCTAGATTGGGCCCATTTAATGTTCACATTGTAATTTTTAAGGGTTTTTTTCCGGAACTTTACGCTTTCAAATGCGAAAGTGCATACCCATTAGCAAAATTGTCGTACCATTCCAGGAACAAATAAGCTCTTTAAGCACCAAAATCTTTCTGAATTGTTGTTATTTTGGTTTCTTCGGTACTTGGTAGTGGTTCCTCCAAAATAGTCCCTCTGGAATTTTAACTGGAGGTGGTGATTATTTCGCTGAATATTTTCAATCTAATCAGAAGGCACCCGATGTAAATCGTGTCTTCCTGAGGGGACATCACTTCAAAAGGAAGGCAATTTTTCACTGCTCACAAAAGTGCATCTTTTGATGAGATTAACCAAAAAAGGAGCGTCATATAGTTTGACGAATTCAAGAGGAGAGTAAAATTGCACAAAACAATTAAGTTCACTAGCAAAAATAAAATTGTTCGCATTTCAGTAAACCTTTTTGAATTTTCATTGCAATCATGGAATTAGAAAACAAACAAGCCACAGGTTTTATGATTGAAAATATTGGGGAGATGCACCAGTTACAACTAGGTTTCTTCAGGATTATTCTGGAGTGTTTCTTAATCTCAAATGCAAAACCATTCGGTAAAAAAAGAATTCGAAATCGCCGGCAAATATCTTTTTAAAAGGGCATTACTCACCAGGAAGAAAAAAAAATGAAAGTGTTTATGTGGACGTACTGAATGAGCTGTGTATCGTATCGTCTATACGGGACCCAGTGGCTTCCTTTAAGGGGGTGTCCTCCCGTTCATTCGCTGATTACGAACGGGTGGCTTCTTTTCTCTCTTTTTTTAAACTTTTCAGGATTGATGAGAGCAGTAACCTTAAAGGAACAGTGGTTTCACTCTGACGTCTTAAAAGAAATGAATGGCGGTTGTAAACAAAATTATATTATGAAAAATAGCGGTTTCACTCTGACGTCTT
Organism: Acanthaster planci; assembly: GCF_001949145.1. Next base: position 325,498 of record NW_019091552.1, read on the forward strand.
AGAAGAGATGTATGGCGGTTGTAAACAAAATTATATTATGAAAAATAGTGGTTTCACTCTGACGTCTTAAAAGAGATGTATGGCAGTTGTAAACAAAATTATATTATGAAAAACAAACGGACAGAAACCCCCCAAATTAAGTGATGCCAAATACTGCTGGTGGGGAGGCTATTGTTGTCAAGAGGTATCGAAAAATGAAACCAGTCACTTCGGCCTTACCGTCTTTTCCCGACACCTTTTAGTTAACTCTGGACTTTGAAGGCCACCGTAGGCACACTGCTCCGACAATATGCACACGTATTCTATCAACACGGAGCTGGGCTACACTTGTTCAAAGACACTCGCCATAAATGCATGGACAGCTGTAGTTCTGTTGGCACAAAAGCGCAGATGGACGGGGGACGTAATTACAACTAATTAAAGTCCGGCCGGCCAAGTTTATGCGCCGATGGACCGGCGTTTACTCATCCTTTGTTTGCTACTCGTGTATCTGTCATAATGTTTTCTTTTGTTTGATGGATTACTATGGATGAAAGTGGCAAAGAGAAACGGATGGGTCTTCGTTCATGACGCGCTTAAGGAATTTCTTTTTTTAAAGTCGTGCAACCGGTTTGGTGAGACAAAAATCCAGGATTCACCCTTGAAAGGCTTTTCCAACTGCTTGCTGTAGGAACAGGCACTGAGAATGCGTACTATGTACCTATGAGGTTTCCCGTTTTTCACCGAGATGCGGGTTTTAACATTTTAGGGTTATTGAACAGTGAACAGGCCCGAATGTCCAATGTCAAATCACAAGGCCCTGAAGTATTTTTGATGCCGGTTTTGTTGTGTATGCACAAGAACGTGTGGATGAAAGTGGCAAAGAGAAACGGATGGGTCTTTGTTCATGACGCAGCTTAAGGAAATCCTTTTTTAAGTCGTGCAACTGGTTTGGTGAGACAAATATCCAGGATTCACTTTTAAAAGGCTTTTCCAATTGCTTGCCTTAAGAACAGGCTTTGAGAATGAGTGACTAGAACGTGTTAATGTATATTTATGTATAAATATACAACTAATGCATTACCATCTTGTTTTAATGCATGTTTCACCTTAGCATCAAATGTTCATTCCTGTAATACTCGAAGTGCATCCAGAAAGCATCTCTACGTTCAATTCAGTAGAACAGCCCTAAATAAAAATAGTCTAGTTAATTGTGGCATTTCAAGTTGGAATAAACTGAATGACGCTCTAAAATCATTGCCAACTCTGCTTGCATTTGCCAAGAAACTGAAAATGACACTACTTATTAAAATGACATTACTTATTATACAATGTCCCCATTAGACAGATGGATTCAGCCATGGTTAAGTCTTGTCTGATTCCTGTATATCTAATGTTTGTATACAGTAGCCCTTGTCCTTGTCAGTCCCAGGTCGGGGTACAAAAGCTTTTAGCTTGACCCACGTACCTAGATGTTGCCCTCTGGTTTTGTGCTCAAGTGTTAATAATATATGTCCTGCGTAATAATTTAACTGTTAAAATGTATTTTGAATTTAAATATGTGCATTCTTGTCCTTAAGTATAGCAATGTACTATCTATGTGTCTTTGTAGGGCAATGTTGAAATAAATGTAGAACTTAAAAAAGTTTCAAGTAGTATTTCTAAGATATTAGAGTAAAATCGGACGGATAAATTTTTTTTTAATACAGTGGATTTATTTTCAATCAAAGTAGCGACGGACACAAGGAATGTTTTCGAGCGATTTTGGTAGGAATATTTCAGCCTAAAGTCACCAGCAAAAACTAAAAAAATAAACGCTGATAAATACGGAATTTCGCCATCTTTCTTAAACATATTTCTTAAACATTTTACCAGTTACCAGAGAGTTACCAATATTTTTCTCCGTGACGTTGTTGCCTGGGGCACTTCATCTACATGTACCTGTCTGCAGCCTTACACTGCAATCACGTTATTCAAAGAAATCCGATCACGTGGTTCTTTCGGGCATGTATGCTGCTGATATAAAATAGTGAAAGAAATTACCAGATGGTTAAGTGACGTTTCAAGTGGTATCCTTACAAGCGAGCTTCAGCAGCCTATAACCACTCGTGAGGTTGTGTCTTCAGTATTTCAATTATCGGAAAACTAATGAGGCAGGTTATATGTTAAACCTCCACTGAATTCTAAATATAACCTGTTCCCGTATGATTAAACTGGTGCCGGATTTGAACAAAACAAATTTGTGAAAAACTTCTTTTCTGGGACATTCCAAATTGTTGACCTACATATTTTAAAGAAATCGATGCGATACCGAATGTAGTTCCACTACGATTTATGGAAATCCCATTTAAGTAGAAAAATAAGGACTGGATGTTTGTTTTTTATGTCCCATTTTTTCGTTGATGAAATATTTCATGACATACAGTTGTTTAAAATGGTATTGGTGCACTCACCGTGTACACGTAGGAAGAATCTGCCGGATGCTGTCTTGTTTTTAAATATTTACACCATTTAATTTTAATTATATTTCCCACTTTTTACCTTTTTGTCTCAGAGCACGGAGGTACCCCCCCCCAGATCCGCGCCTTGGTTTAGATCCAGAGATGGAAGTAAGAATGGCTTCCTTGACTCAGCTTCTTCGTTTTATTTGTCTCACAGTCAAATATGCGGTCCAGTACAAATGAAAAGAATGACAATTATGAACTTAAAGTGTGATCAATGGGACTGGTGAATGTCAGTGTGAACGTTTCCTTGTCAACAGGTCGCACTCTGTGCAAAAGGGATAGCTTTCAATAAGGCTCCGTTTGTTGAGCCAAGGTCTGAAGTTTTTGACCAGCTTTATATTTCTGACTGCAAAGGTAAAGTCTATCCCCATTGATTAACTTAAAGTGTGATCAATGGGACTGGCGAATTTCGAAAAAGAAGGACAGACTGTGAGATTGCCAACATGACCTTGAATGTTAGCTGGATAGCTCTCAATTATGGCTTCGTTTGTTGAGCCAAAACGAGATATATTAAATGTCTCAAGTTTTGGATCAGCTTTATATTTCTTCAGTCACGCTGAGGGCAAAGGTAAGGTCTATCCCCTGTGAGCTGTGGATGATTTTCTGTTATATCTTACATGACAAACATTGAAACTTTACTTGTAAACAATCGCACACTGACGACCATGTTGGAGATGTATTCAATGTAAAAAAGAAGGTCCAGAAAGCACTGCCATTTCTGGACAGGTGTCCACTTGCGTTTGATTGCAGTGGACAGGTCTCTATCTGCTCTCATAAATAAGAGCATCATCACTGCTTGTATCAGCCATTTTAAAAAAGGCAGCTGCAGTTAATTCCTCCGAAACGCAATTTTCTGCATCTATATACTCTACTGTAACGTGTTAAAACAATTCGACATCCTTATCAGGTTAAATGCATTGCGAAATGCATTTTAAACACTTAAAATTATCCATGCTTTCTTGAAACTGGGGGCGTTGTTACTGTGAAGTCATCTGGGGATGACATGCATCTAGGTGAGTGCATATATTTCTATTTAAATTGTGAACCCAGAATTTACTCACTGAAAAAATTCTTGAGACAGGGTTCCTTACTTGCTACAATGCTATCGCACCCCATTAAATCGCCAAATTCAAAATTCAGCCAGCAAAATGTAACAAATAGAGGAGTTTTTGTGTGCAAACCAATGCACTAAGGTTTCCTTCCTGGGATATCACAGTTTTGTTCATAAATATGGATAATGTTACAGTGAAGAACCTGCTTTATGAAATCGAAATGTTTTTATACCACAATGCACGGGATCGTGGTTTCCGAACAGCTGGCTCACAAAAATGGCGAAGACTTCAAGCGTAAAAGACGTCAGAACGGACAAAAAACAGCGTTTTAAATGCGAAAGATAGAGTGAGAGAAGAGGCACGAGATGTACACGTATATGTTTAAGACGCGGCCTGTACATGCATCGCTAGAAGTGTTGAAGGAGAGGGGGAGGGTAGGCATGTATTGAGCATGACACATTAGGGTGAAGCACAGCATGTTTGCCAAGGACCATGACAGATGGAACCAGTTTGTCAAGGCTTTATGCCCCACCGGGACGAAAGGACTAAGCAAGCGTTAAGGGTACCATTCAACAATATGCAGCGATGCTCAAAGTGAACAAAAATCAATAGCAACCAACGAATGGCGGCGTTATTTCCGGGGGTGTATTTTGTTGACAAGTATAAAAAATATATACCAAGCAAGATATGGGGCGGAGGGGTACGCCCCCAAAATGTCCAATCCCTATACACGCTCTAGACTATTATTACCTAACAAATCCCCCCTAGTTGTCTGAAAAGAATTCCTGAGATTCCCATCAAACAGTGACCAACACAAAGGTAGGGGGTGCTCTCCGTCTAATATCTTGCTTCATATGTATAACAAACAAATCCGGACTCGTAAGCCCTTAATCATCACGCAGAGATCTTTGAAGCCGCTGGCGGCCAAAGGCTTACTCGCCATAGTTTCTATCCTAATGCGTTCATGCTAGTTACAATTGCAAGCGAGTCAGCCATCGCCTTTGTGTTCTGCACGGTAAAATGACCAAAGTGGCTTCTGAAGGTACAATGGCATTGCAAGTCCATACGACATCCGTGTCTGTCAATAGTTAAGCAGTTAGTCAAGGGACCGGTGACTTGCCGAAAGGGCCGAGAGATCATCGCCCACTTTAACGGTGCTGCTAAGCACATGATTTACGCTCACAGAGGTTCCGTGTATTTCATGGAGACCCTTCGCATTAAGCCCGGCCTAAGCAAATGCTTAGACTTCTACGAAAAAATGGAAATCTCTAGGCCTATGCGTGCGCAACCGTAAGCACAACCAGGCCTAGCACCGCCACGAAAAAGGGCTTTAATTAATAAGAAAGGCTAGAAAATATTTTTTTTGCCATAGAAAGCACGACTTTCCTTCTCACTATTAAGCAGCTCCTTGAAATTGTGCCCAGGGAGCCACACCCATTATCTCCCCGTGGTCTTGTACGCTCCTGCCCCAACTTGCAGAAGACATAAGCGCGGTTTGCACGAAACGAGTGTGAAACATCACCGGATTGAAAGTGGGGTTGAAAAATCCAATTTTCAAGACACGTGATCGGTGATACTTAGTGCGAAGATAAATAACGGTGATTGTTCCAAGGCCATGTTCATATAAGCTGACACTTTAGCCTGTACTAAAGCGTTGCCATTGGCTAACCAAAAACATCAAATAACGCTTCACTAACAGGAAGTGATAACAAACTAGCCAACCACAGTGCAAAGCCACCAGCCCTGTACGAGCGAAGTATGAACAAATCCCAAAAGTGACCGCGCACCCATGTGCCTCTGCAAAGTTACGCGTTTGCGCACCACTGGCTGCAAGTGATACGATACTGAAATTTAAGACTCATAAAAGACGTTGCAAGGATTGGTGATGTTTCGGGGGGAAATTGATAACACTAGGCAAGATGTGTTTTAAAAAGTTTTTGTGTCTTTTATAAGTTAGCGTTAGTACCAAAATGGAAAATAATACATCAGCTTTAGGAAAATATAGAGAGACGGGAGTCCGTTCTGACTTTGACGATGCAATTTCTCGAGGCAAAACTGAGCTAAAATTTGTCATAGAGCAAAAGGAATTCCAGCCAGTCACATCGTCTTCACATCAATGTCTACACATGCATTATGTATTGGAAATTGATCCTTTCCTGAAGATGTCATCTCTGTCTTGCTTGCGTCTCTCTCCAGAGCTATCATCAAGCCAGGGGCTGGTCGACCGCCGCGTGAACAGGATTCTAGGGGGGTTAAGTACCGTGATTCCGAGAGACATTCTGGCCTGTAAGTGTGAGAATAATGTAAGCATGGGGAAGTCTTACGGAACCATCCCGACTCCAAAACTGTTTCACTATGTGCAGTACCAGTGACAAAAGAGGCGGATTCTGTAAGACCACAACCAGACGCATCCAGATTCGTCATGTTATAGTCATGTGACACATTTCTGGCGGATTTAGCATCGATAGCAACTCCGGTATTTTCTTATTTCTTGTCTTTTCTCACCATTTTCGGGGGGTGATTTACAGTCGCCAGGGTGATGTCGTTCATCAAGCACAGCGCACTTGCCCACGCCCGCCACACTCTGCACCGCTATCTCACCATCTTGTTCGTGCTCGGGGCTGGGCGATCCGCGGCACATCGAGAGGGAACGGGACGTGGTTTGCATGCGGAGCGAGCGCACGGCTGTGAATTTGAAAATGGATTGGCGTGGAGTCACGGCCTCCAGGTAAATCCGTGTGTTTGACAAACATCTATCTGTCTCCACGATCAGACAGTCCAAGGCAAACACACGAACAACCCTCCCGGAGCATGGTGTATCATGAATTCTCGCTTCTCAGTGCGTGATAATTTGTTTGCGACTACGCCAACGCATTCTTATTCATTAGAGATTTTTAGCAGGCGTTTTTTTACCGACAATCTGGGGTCTGTCTCCACTGTAAACACAGATATAAATTATATTGTGAAATACCCCCTTGATTATGTCAACGACATTTCCACCATACATTATGGTGCATTCCGGTTTGTTCAACGTTATGCCCTGAACTATACAGAGTTCGTTCAACACCGAGTCGTATTGTGTAGGTCTTGTGGTCCCATAATTGAATTGGGCAATTCCAGATTCTACACTACATTAGTTTTGAACCAAGTTTCTTGCAGTATGGAAAGGCCAAAAAAAAATCTGCTTCAGAGTCTTAAACAATCACAGGTGGGATACTGCATATATTTTGGTTGGAACAGTGAAGTCCATTTCCTCTGCTCTGCAACAATATGCTGCTACAGTGAACTTCTCTAGATTAATATAACTGAATGTGTCTTCGCGGTAACTTGGAACGAGAGTTTTGTTCACTGTGTACTTGATCAATCTGCTAGTTCCATCTCCAAGCATTTTAATGTCGCTTTTACAGGCAATCTTGAAAACTGTTCGGATAAAAATGAGTAAGCACACCAGTACATTTAACAAACTTTCCTCATAAAGATAGCTGCTTCAATTAAAATGAGATCATTATAATGGACGGCAAACAGATGACGTCATTGGATCTGAATATTGATCACATACAAGGAAGCACTAATCTTCCTTCCACTGTGTTATCGCCATGAAAAATGCACAGATTGGTTGTGTATTTGTCAACCGTTTCCTCCACCTTTCTATGGAGCTGTACCCTACCTAAGAGGTTAGAATTGTCGCAAGTAAATGTAAATCCTATCATGATGTCACCTGTATAGATATAAACGCGCGATTTGTAAAATTTGCACTAAAACAACCATCTAACAACCAACCATATTGGATCTTAACACTGGACTAAACCCAAGAGGGGGACTATAATTATTACCGGTAACCCTCAGCGATGAAGCCTAGCATCCTTCCTTGTAGTTGTCTCTGTCGAGACACTGATGCTGAGCTTGATGGGGAACAGCCTTTACGTTAGTAATCACGCTTCCCCCCTAATAAATTTCGAATTTTGCTTGCAGTGGTATCATTCGACTCTAGCCCCCAGAACACAGGAAAAACATTGGAATTTGAAGGTTCAAAAAGGTAATGGATAATTGTGCCATGTATTGAAATTGAAGGATTATTCGTGACTCTTATAAGGTGAGCAACTTTGTCGAATTCCACTCACTTCAAATACGATTGATTGAATAGGAGACCAACCAAAATTATAAAATTTCCTGAGTAACTATTAATTGGTCTCTTTAGCTTAGTTCTTAATTTTTCATTTAATTAAAAATCCGCAGGCTCGTACTGAGAATCACAAAAGGTGATTTTAATGTGTCTGTTTGAATGCTTTTTCAGTCAAAATAGGCAATTTGAGAAGGTGTGGTGCGTACATGGTAACAGTCTTAACAAATTGCTGTACACGCTTAGACTGATGAGGGCGCCCTAGCATAGATACCCCCCAAACACTAATAACATTTAACAAAAGAAACAAAGTGCACTAACAGTGAGCATCCATTGTTATTGCACCGTGCTTCTCTTGTTAGATGTTCATAGGGAAAGCTGTACATACGCAAAGAGAGAGTAGCATCAACTTCAGGCTTTGGAACCAAAATGGCTGTTTATTATGTGGGCAGTACAGCAGGCAGCTTTTGTGTGCTAATTGTCCAAGTGCTTTGACGCATCATCCGCCATTTTGGTTCCAACATTTGAAACATGCTTTTTTTTTAGCCTTTTTTCTTTTTTTAAGTTGCAAGTTTATCCTTTTTAAGCCTCTTAAAACGTTATAGTTGTTACTTCTAGGCACGAGTTCTCAGAAATCTATTGCACAGTCTACAAATCGGATGTGTCCGTTGAGATCTCTGCTGGTCTGGAGCGCTGCTTTAGCGCCCTCTTGCGGTCCGACGAAATTTGTAAAATTGTAATCAGACATTTGGGGCTATTATATTCTTAGACATTAGTGCCAACGCTCAAAAGACCATCCATTTTACCGCGTTACTTAATTAACGTATCGTCGAAACTCGGAAGCACACAAAGGATTACAGTGATTTCCAGGATTAATTACCCCCCAAACAGGGAACACTTTGTGGAAACAAATTTTGCAATAGAATATCTTGAACTAAAGACTATCATAATGGGAACACGGAATTCAATGCAGTTACGATATTTGGAATTGTTTTGTTGGTGGGTAAGATTGTAAGATTTTATTTTATGTCAAAAGAGTGAAAGAACGTCTTTGTTTTGTAAAGCAAATGATTGATCACAAATGCTATGTGAATCTGTACATGGAAGAGGTTATAGCGTAGCGGTTAATGCTGCGTGGTTGCTTTGGTTGGGGGGAAGTGAATTTGTACTTTGGGCTGAGATCTGGGAAGAGGGTTAAGGCAATGTCAGGTTACAACAAACAAGAGACAGGGTTTAAAGGTAACCTGTCGGCGTCATGATTTCCATGTTTAAATGGAAAAGCTAGGGTAGGGGTCATGGGTTCAGAGAGAGGTATATAACCTACACGATTTTGTAGAATGAGTTACCGGTCTAAAATAGAGTTAGGATGTGTCTTGCTCATATTCGGCTAAGAAGAAGATAAATATGAAGAGTAGCTTTCCAAAGTTGCAGAATGAAACAAATACAACCCGTAAGCCTACGATAAATACAAATAAAGACGGTAAGCAAAACTGGAAAACCGATTGGGTTTTGAATGGAACCTATAATATAGCCTCTCTGCCTGTTTAGAATAAAGTGTTTCATTCCAATTTTTACCTATTCGAAAATTCAAATTTAATATTCGTACGCGTTAATGTCGGATTTCGCGTGCAATGAGAAAAAAACGATGTCATCGTGTGCTATTCAATGTCAAATTTTTGTCAGCGTGTCGAGAAGATTCGTCTTGGAAAAGTGCATTCGTTGAAACTGTCGCTGAATGACCACGTTCAGAAATTGAACTTATGACAGTAATTTTAAAGATGATGTTTGATTGATGTATATTGTATACAAGTATTTTAGTGATTGGTAATTGTATTGATTCATCTCCTAAACTCCTTTCTAACCACTGAACCAACAAGTTGAAGCAGAGAATGATTTAATTGCCAGCATCTTTTGTTTTAAAGATAAACAATTGCTGAATTGTAATTTTCTGATACTCCACGAGCAGTTTGTCTTCTGGTATGATTTTCTTGAGAACTTTTTTTTCTTTATCGACAAAACAGCCCGGTTTATACCCATAAATGTTAATATTAGGTCAACATACGACACTTACATTATGGATATGATCACTTGGTGTCTGACGAATTTATTGAACTCTGACAGTATCAAAAGAACAAATGTTGCAAAAGAGCAACCACTGATCACCCTTAACTGGACCTGTGACTAAACTCATTGTAGCACTTGCGCGTTCCGGTCTCAAGATATTTAAATTAACGTTTAACATGAGTTTGAATGAAAAGGGTTTTAAGATGTAAAAATGTTAAGAGTGGAAAAAACAGAGAAGACAAGTTCCAAAACAAAACAAATTACACCTTGTTTCCTCTACCTACTTTCGATTGCAACTTGCATGAGTCTTGCATGTAACACCTCACAATTCAAACTAAAAAAACCCAAATTGAACAAATTGAAATTATTGTCTTTCGGGTACGAGGCAAATAACGAATTTATACTCTGAATTGCATGGTTCGACGCACACGAGACAATACAGACCGACTCTCCTTGCCGAAAACGTGTTCGTGATTTGAATTACGTTGTAATTGAACACATTTGACACTGTATGACTAATGGCAAAATTAATCACTGCACGTGCACAAAATGAAATGCCGCTTGAAAAAACATGAGCGTACAAACTTGTCAATATTAGTAATTTATACAGCTTTGAAAACCTGTCATTTACAGTTACGACACAAGGAGAGACAAACATAATAACTTAACCCCTGAAAGACAAGGGCTTTGAATGGAGATCCGTATCATTTGTGTTCAGTAAGAAAAAAAGTGGTCCGGTGGATCAACGCTGACAAAATTCAGAGACATTACAATTTCCTGTCTATGCAGTGTTATCCATGCGCCATGTGTCATGTTATCATGTGTCAAAAATGCACTTTGTCGCTGTGTCAAGGGCACTGACTCCGCATAGAGGGTGTCATCACGCAAGCTGACGAGATTTTAACGGGAAAGCTGAGAAGAGAAAGTTATTGACCTATCGTTTGCCCCACGCATTACTTTATAAACTTCTTCAACGTATAATGTATTGGACTAAACATAGCGCAAGTAGTTGGCAACCAGGATTTCTCACGCTTTTTCAGATGTGGAAGATAATCGGTATTGTCTCTCATCAGTTTTCATTCTCCTTGATCATTGCGTCACTTATTTCAATGAAGGCCTACCCTCACTCCAGATCCCTGTCATTTCTAGTGTAGTGGTGTGCTAAGTCTAATTTATGTTAAATGAAATCTCCACTTACGGCGTTGCTATCGGGCATGAAGGCGCCACTTCGCCACGCGAGTTCTCACGCGAGTTCAGTGCATTGTTTCTATTGTCCCCTCAGCTTCGTTTCGGATAGTCCTGATTTTACGCCAATTGTGATTGTCAGTCGGAGATTTGGGCTTAATGCAGCTCAAGTTTATTCTACAAGAGCTCCGGGAAACGTCATATTGTTGAGGTGAAAGTTGAAGACTTGTGCAAGTCAGACTCTGAGACGTAGAGTCGAACAGCATCCAAAACTGAGCAACACCTGCTCACATCGCAGGTTCGTTGTACTTTAACCTTGATACGTTTTGCCGCCTGCTACTCTGCCGTGCAGGTATCATCTTCATCCTGTTCAAACTGATGTTGATATCCGGGGCCGTGTACATTTTGCCACAGCCCATAATGATTCACGTTCGAGACAACTTAGCAAACTAGGATCTCCGTTACCAATGTCATCGAACAGGAGAGCCCTCAATCTCACAGTGGCTTGATGGAAACAGCCGCCGAGGAGTGAATTGGGGCGGAGTTTCCAGTGCCCGAGGACTCGAGTCCGGACTCGGACAGACGAGATTCGAACTTGGACTCGGACTCGAACAATGAGGACTCAGATATCTCGGATAAACCCAGATTTTTTACATTTGCTTTATTGCAATTCGATTGTACAAAGACATGGTTCTCATGTTTTCTTGAAAGTCACTTTGTCACCTAGTCCGTTGCACTGCAATGATAGCGCATGCGTAGCCCAATTTGAGGACCTGGAGTTCGGACCGGTTTGAGACGAAAACTCGATGCACGGTCTAGGCCTACCAGTTGATGGACGTGTACAGTGTACACGTACTGCCTCTAAAACTATGTCCGTGAATATTGTGCAGGGTTGGTTTTGCAGGTGGACGCTGTGGAACGATTCCCTGATGAAACACTCACAAACCAAGCTTGATTAAATAGTAGAAGATTCAGAACCATGGGAACCAGGCTAATAAACTGGCATGGTTATAAGCATGACACATAAATGTTAAATTTCAAAACTGTACAAAAGTTAAATTAAAATTTTTGTACACCCTGAAAACGTTGTCATATTAAAGTCGACATATCTTGTTACGAAGTTGGAAATCCGCATATGACAGCACAACAGACAAAAGAATGGGAAAAGAAATTCTGGAATGACATGAGGATCGGAATCAAGAAATTTGCTCAAAAATAAAATTGAAATTAATTGAATTATTCAATATTACCAATTAACACATGAACTGAATTAAATGAAATGGATGCGAAAATAATTATACAAATTACGGGCTGGCCATTGTGAAGGGAGGTACCTCCATGAGTGGAATCCTGAGCCGTCAGCCTGCCGAGAACCAAACGAATCCGAAGACGCGGGAGTTCGTATCTGTTATCGGCGACTGGAAGATGATGACCATTGGGCGAGGTGTAGCACTCGACAGACTACTTGTAATGGAAGGGCGTCGTACTGACGAGAATAACGTGACGAAGATGGAAGACCAGAGTTAGCGGTGACTATTTTTGTCGCAAAAGTCAAACTTTACCCAACTGACCCCCCTACTAATATCCTTGCTTGTCCACCCCCAGCAAGCTGAAAGCTCATACCGCCAAGACACTTTTAAGTCCGAGAGGAAATTCCTATGTCCATTCCATTGGTCAAGAATGCGTCGGACCCCCGCAAGGGAGCAAACAAAAGTTCATGGAACAATAGCGGTCACGAGATAAAGTACGCCAATTGCAGAGCGATTGGCCCACTTAATTTGCATAATTAACCTTCGCAAAACTTTACATTACTGAAATTTAACGGATTCTTAACAATCTGCTAATACTGCGTGTTCTAGAATTTAAATGAAAATCTTTTGCACAAGATGCATGAAGCTACAATACGAAGCTGGAGTGCACTCACAAGAGCGGACTTAGACATACTTGCCAACTCTACCGCTTTTGGCGGTAAGACTACCGCTTTTCGTGGATTTTAACCATCTACAGGCTTTCCGCTGAAAGCTACCGCTTTTGATAATTTTTGTATTCAGTTCACATCCGTGCCGCTCAAGTTCCACATTATAAAAAATTACATTGCTGCCTCTTGCCACCTGAAACCTTTTCTTACATTGTGCTCCACAAAATGTGCTAAACTAAGTCACAAAATTACAAATGTTTCCTGCTCTGAAAGCCTTCAAACCCCTACCCCCACTAGGTCGCTCTGCACCCCAACATCTTTCCCTTCAAACTACTGAAGAATTTACCACTTTTTCGGTCTCCAATGTTGGCAAGTATGCCGAGGCCTTGTCCGAAATGGGCTTTCAGAGCTATGGCTATTGTGCAGCGTGTCTTTGTTCACTTCCTATGGGCGAAGGCTGAGGCCTAGCTAGATGCAGACGATTTGGATGCAGTCTGAGCACTCTCAGATATGGCTCGGTTCCCCCTCCCCTTCCCCTATTTCGGGCCTTGTTCCGGGAAAAGAAACCGAATTTGGAGGGCAAAGTATTCTTTATACAGCTGACTGGTTGTGAATTCGAGGATTTATCAGTTGGAGTCATTCGTTATTGGTATAGTCTAATGAATAATGGCCAATGAAAATCTGTGCTGAGGCTTAGATTAAACTCAGGTTTTCTTGGAGTAGCAATGAATGCACGATGACTTAAGGACAATGAAAGTGCTGGTAGTGTGGACAATTGAAACGTATTGAAATGGACTGTAAGAGGTAACAAAAGGGTAGCCAAATTGAATTTTTATTAAACACAACTTTTCTGCAACTTTATACTTGTACTTTTCTTTAATGTGTGAAGACTCTTTTACCTTCCCATTTTGGTTAAATGCGCTGAAAAGTGCACTTTTTAAACACCTAAAATTATCCATGCTTTCCTGGACAACTGAGTGCGCTGTTCGGCTATGATGCCATCCAGCAAAGACAATAGTTCATTGCATAGGTTTTTTACTTAAAGTTGTGAACCCAGAATTTACTTACTGAAAACAATTCTGACAAAAGCATTGGTGTTCACTTCTTGCTATGCACATAAAAAACAACGAATCAGAAAAAAGTGTGTACAAAAAAAGTACATGTATAGCATTTAGGCTTTCTTCCCGGATGACATCACAGCTTTACTAGTGGATATGGCAACGTCATTAGCATAAAAACCCGGCAGAAAAATACCCTTTGAAATTATGGAACAAAAGTTGAAAATGAGGTTAATCGAGACACAAAGGTGCATTTTGAAGGTCTGTATTAAAACATTCAAACTGATTGGAACTACCCTTGAATGTTGTTACAGAGAAAGGAAGAAAGATCAGAGTTTGTTTACATCATCGGCAGCCATTTTGAACCTTGTACATGTATGTGGGTATTTCCAGCAGTGATTACCAGCCATCAAACGAGGAGCTCACGCAGGGAATGCTGCCAAGATCAGAATGCGCCACGTTGGGCTTCAGGTAGGTACACCATGACCTTGAACGTGCATGTACAGATGCTGTTGCTTACGTGTTGCCGACGTCAGAGCAGATCCAGCATTAAATATGCTTTAGGCAAAAAATGGAAATTTTTGTATGAGACTTTTTTGAAACATTTACTTGTGTTTGTATGAATAATAACGAAGCAAATACTTTTTAGTGCAATTGCTAAAAAGTAAAAGTATTTACTTTTTACTCTTTAAACTTGTGCTTGACAATAAACAGTTGCTTCATTTTGTATGAATAAAAATGAGTAAGTTCTACAGAATTGGAGTATTTTATACTTGACATTTTTCAAGACTGGGTCAGGGTAAGCTTGAAAACGAGGAGCATTTACTTATGTTCAAACTGGCGGCGTTCATGAATGTCATTCGAAAAGAAAAGCTGTATGCCTTTAGGAGGGAATCTGAAGAAAATATATGCAAGCAGTTGTACCGATTTGCGAGTGGCAGAGAAATTTGTTTTATCAAGGGTTTTGCAATCAAAATTACTGCCATCATGCTTATCTGCCATGCCGATGTCTCAAGATACAGCACCGTGCTGCACTGTGTGTATCTGTACATGCAGACAACGGAAGCCCTACTGTGTAAAACCATTCGGCTGTGCAGTCAGCCACAAGCTTAAAGCATTTGCCAATTTTACTAGTAGATTGCTGAATGGTAAAAGAAACATTTCATTCATACTCATTAAAGCATTTGCTTATTCTTAATGGTTTTACTTCTCAGTAAACGATTTTGCTGTTTGCTTGAACTTTATAGCATTTGATAGTTTTATTCACACGACCTATGGCGATATTCGTCACATGCGAGGACGGTGGTTCAACGCGTTGACGTCTGCTGTACTGTCTTGCGTCATCTTGCATATGGCTTTAACCATGGAACTAGTACACACAACCCATAGATGTGGCAGGGAAACGAATGTTGTTGGCTATTGTACATGTAGGCCCTACATTCAAGTCCTTGTGTAAACTTGTGGTCTAACGTTGCGGTTTTCGAAAGGCGGTTTTCGATACGATTTGTTGGATTACTTGACGGAGTGTTTCCCGCACGTCAATTCAACAGTTCCCCAGCTTCTACCGTGAACTGAAGTAATGCAATTTGACAACATCTTGACGCACATTGGTGCGTTTGGCAGGTACCAGAAGATAATCTGTCCCCTTCTTGGCCTGGTTGGCATAACTTTTGCTTTCCATGCCATCGCCCAGGTGTTCCTGGCGGCAGAGACCGACCACTGGTGCGCCGTGACGGCCGATCAATCCCTGAACTGCACCGGGCTGGACCTCGAGACTGCGGTGGAGTGTCTGAACCAACAGAAGGAGCTCACCATCCCATTCACAGTGGACAAGGAAGGCCAGGTCGTGTACTCAAAGTGTGAGCGGTACGTGGAAGCTTGGGACGGGGAACTGGAAAGGAATGGCACCAATGGAACACTGCAGAGGGATGAGGCCAGCAATGAGACTATACCCTGCGATAGAGGATGGGAGTATGATCGCTCGCAGTATCATAGCACCATTATTCAAGATGTAATTAATATTACCCCTTGTTGCAACTAATACTATTCTAATCAGTAACCAACGGAAACTTGTAATGCACTTTCTGCAGCGTGCAGTCAGTGCTCGAGAAACGGGCTTCCAATCTAGTGGAGCTATAGGTTACCTACGCATGGCTGCTCGTATGTCAACATATTTATTCCAGTGTTTGAACAGGCACGAATCTACTGGGGGCTAGAACTTTTGCTAACCCCCCCCCCCATAAAAATACCAAAAACATTTACAAAATATAAAACTAACAGAGGAGCAGCAAACGTTAACAGGTGATCACGTCATGTGCCAAGGATCTACCCCCCCCCAAAAAAAATAGATAAAAGAAGACCTGTAGACCCGCGCCTGGATCTGAACCTTTCATAGCATGTGCGTGTGTTTAAAGGATATTGTCGTTCCCGTGTTTGATGTAAACTTTAAAAAATGTAAAGCTGTTTTATGGCATAGCATTTCAAGGCATCGAAAATAACACGATTAACTAGCTATGTACAAAATAGGGAAAAGCCGTGAAAATGGAGACGATAAAAAGAAAATCAAACATTGAACAGTAAAATCACTAGGCCTGCGTTGTTAGTCTGTAACGTCTTTTTAATAAAGCATTCAAGTATTGCTATAATTTGAAGAGTAACATTTAAAATGAAGTTTTAAAGTGATCAGCTAACCCTCAGCATCAACTGTGCGCAGAAACCATCATTTAATACAGCAATCTAGCTTTACAGAGTGAAAATGTGTCCCTGAAACGGAAAAAATAGCCCATTATATACATAAACAAAGAAAAACAAACACGAAACTGCAGTTAATTCCCACAGTTATTCAATTAAACCTGCCATACAGCATATTGTGTGTGTGCATTCTAGCGATTGTTTTCGCCAATTTTTTGGGAGCTATAACCCTTTGGACACGCATTCCGAGTTGGCATGCATATCAGTCTTTTTTTTTGCGCCACATCAGAGTTAAATCTCCGAGCACTCTGCTCTGTGTACGTGTTTACCGCGTTGGTTCTGAGCCAGCACCTTTAGGTCAAATCATCCTGCATAAAACAGCTGTCAAGTAACAAGGGATAGGGCCTGATTTAAAGAGACGATGGATGCCTATGGCAGAGGGTGACTTATAACCCCATGTTAAAAAACTTCTGTATATTCCTTACAGTCCATTATGCCTTAAGAACAGTAAACCATTGACAGGTGGACTCAAGTAAGCCCATTCGACAAAATGAAATATGGGACTCAAATGGGCATTTTCGCTTATTCCCCTCCGTTGGGGCTTAATTTTGTGCATGTGTTTGCCGTGGTAAACAATGACCCCGTGATGTGCAGAGAGCTAGAGACCGTACCAGTGGGGCAAAAAAACAGAAATTTGGGCAGCAATTAATGGATCCAGCCTGGCTTCATGGCGGGCCACCTGCCATTGGTAATCCTGTGGTACGTGCATACTCTATTGTTTTTCTGAAATGGTTGTCCTAGTTTTTCATCGTTCTTAAAAGAATGCTCATTCCTTCCCCGAAAGAAAGAGTGGTTATCCTTGTTTCGCCTCGGCAAAATATAGGACTTCTAAAAAATTGACAGTGGGCTTTCCATGCTTCTGTACTGCCTACCCCCAGCGGACTTTGTTTTGTGATTTTTTTCTACGAGAATGTGGCAGTCAAGAGTCATAGGGCTCTTTGTACACTTTATATTGACCACATGGCCGCGTACATTAATTTTAGGCGGGGAAGCGTGAAGTTTTAGTTCCTTTTAATGCCTTTGATGCGCTAGCTGATCGTTTTCCTTTGAAGCATTTCATGGAAGCGTGTGTACCTGTGCTGGAAATTGAGGGGATGGGAGATGGGGAAAGGTGGGGGACATGACATGAAAATTTGAAAAGGAGGGGGAATGACGTAATATGACTCTATATAGAGGTCGATGTTCATGATATTATTATGTTTAAGAATGACATTTTATGGCTTTTTAAATTGTCCTCTTTTTTGAGTGATACAGAATGCATTTTAGTCGTTGGAAGTCTGAAATATTCTTCGCCATCCACTTTAATTTTTTTGCTCACGACAAAACAGTGTGTGGGAGATGAGACGCCCCCACCTCAAACTGAAGTGTGGGGGTGGATATATATCCCCATCCCCCGGGATTTTACGCCTGTGTCACCCTCAGCATGTTCGTTGATTCTTCAACTGAGAACACCTCAGAGGTTTTTTGAATTTCATTGCACTTGGAAAATATCAATTCTGATTTAGTACGGAGTTTCCATGCACAGGCGTTTAAAAATAAGGTCCCGTTAGGCGATTGGCTTTGTTTAAAAATAGACAAAACCGTATTTTAGTATGCATGTCTCTTTTCCACTCCTATATTGGTTTTTCTTTTTCATTATGTCACATTTTTTTCATTATGTCACAATTTTTTTCATTACGTCACATTTTTTTCATTATGTCACTTTTTTCATTGTGTCATTTGTTCTGTTTTGCTTGTAGTTTGATTTGGTATGCTCCAGAGGGGATCTACCCGGGCTAGCCCAATCAGTTTACTTCGGGGGCTTTTTGACGGGCTCTTTCGTGTGGGGTGCTGTGGCTGATTGGTAAATACATGTATAAATGTGCCCTCCCATTTCACCAAGGGTATTGCCGAGAATTACTGTGGGATGGTGTTCACAAACAGATGGATCGTCTTCTGTTCAAAGAAAGTCATTCACTTGTACAGTGATGGCGTGAATTCCTTGTTGCTTTTTATGAAGATACTGTTGCGCACCCGCAAATCTTGGAATTCTAGCGCCCCCTAGTTTTACTCGTTCTCGGTACTTGCATTTCTCAGGGTCTCTTATTTAGCTCAGCCATGCATTATGGACATGTAGCAGAGACGCTAATTTTGTATTAAGTTATTCATGCTGTACTCTGGCGTGATCGCGC
>NW_019091552.1:347605-360422 GCF_001949145.1 Acanthaster planci
ATCGTTTACGGACGTGTCTGTTACGTGTCTGGAATTTTCGGAGTTTGGAGTTTTGTGAATTGACTATTACGAAATAAAGAGTGATTTTTATCTTTTGGTTAGGCAGTGGATAGCTAGTTAAAGGTAATCTGGAAGCGGTGGAGCGTGGAACGGGATTCGCGGGTTGAGTGACTCAGTGTGTGCGCTGTTGCGTGAAGGTGTTGGATCCTGGAATTGGCGGGAAACCTTGGGTTCGGGTATAGGGGACCCTTATGCCGGGGGGTGGCTTCGGGTAGAGAAGACCCTAACGCTTGGGGTGGGGGCCATGGGTTTCGGGTATAGGGACCCTACTGCCCGGGAGTGGGTGTCTGCTTGGGTGCTAGTAGTAGGCGCCAGGTGTCGCTGAGCTTGAAACAGATGTCTTGGGGTAGGGTGTTGTGCCGGAAAATCTCGATGGCTTCTCGAATTCTCCTTGGGAGCCAGTTCTGGGTGGGAGCGATGAGTTCTGCTTTGTCCCATTCGATGCGGTGGTCCGTGGAGTGTGCATGTTTGATGATGGCCGACTTGTCGTATTCTCCTCGTCGGCCGTGCGAGCGGGGTTCTTGGAGTCTGGTGGGGAGGTTCTTTCCCCGATGTATACTTGGCCGCATTCATACGGAATGCGATATACACCGGGGCGACTACTGGATGGGGGTTTCGGGTATGAGTGACCCTAATGCCACGGGGGACTTCGGGTATAGGTGACCCTAACGTCCTGGGGGAGGGCTTGGGTGCGGTAGCCGTTCATCTTGAGGGCGGACTTGATGTGGTGGAGTTCTTGGCGCAGGTTGTTCTGGTTGCAGATCTCGTAGGCTCTGCGGCCCAGGGTGCGGTTGACTGAGGTCTTGATGGCTGGGTGGTGGATAGATCTCTGATGCAGGTACTGGTCGGTGTGGGTGGGCTTGCGGTGGACACGGTGGTTTCTGGGTTTCTGGACAGGTGAACATCTAAGAAGGAGAGGTGTCCGTCTTGTTCTTGTTCCATGGTGAAATTGATAGTGGGGTGTTGCTTGTTGAGGTACTCGAGGAATTCTTGGAGGTGATCTTGACCATGGGGGCATATGTCGAATGTGTCGTCAACATAGCGCAGCCAAATGGTGGGTTTGAGGTGGGCGGTGAGGGGATCCCATGGAGGTCCCATCTGTATGCTCGTAGAACTGATCTTGGAACTTGACGTAGCTAGAAGAAACGCAGAGGCGGATGAGGTCGGCGATCTGGGCGGAGGAGAGGGTTGTGCGGTCAGCGATGGAGGGGTCGCTGTCCAGTCGATCTTTGGCAATCTGGCATGCTTCTTCGGTGGGAACATTGGTGAATAGCAACACCACGTCGAAGCTCACCATGATGTCTGTTTGCTGGAGTGACAGGTTTCTTGTGAGCTTCACGAACTGGGTGGAGTTGGAGATATGGTGTGTTGCCGACCAGGGGCTGGAGGATGCCGGTCAGGAAGTGGGCGGTCTCGTACGTCAGTGAGGCGCAGGGGGTGTCCAGCTTATGGATCTTGGTTTGACCAAAAAATCTTGGACAGGTAGACGCTGACAGGCGGAGGCGACGGTACAGGTCTGCTGGGGTGGAGTTGGAGCGGTGGAGGGCGAGGAGGTGGTTGGTGATGCGTTTCTCGATGGCTTGAGTGGGGTCCTTGGGTAGGGGGCAGTAGGTGCCGGGTGTGAGGATGTCTTGTACTTTGTTTGAGTAAGCCACACGGTCCATGACCACGGTGGCGTTGCCCTTGTCGGCCGTGATGATGTGGATGGACTTTGTCGCTGCGAAGATCACGGAGGGCTTCAACTTCGGGTCTGGTGAGGTTGGGCTTGACCGGTTTGGCGTGTTTGAGTGCTTGGTGGATCTTGACTCGGATGTTACCGGCTGTGTTCTTGTCAAGCTTCCGTATGGCAGGTTCCGTGGCTTGGATGATGTCGGCTAGGGGGACGGCGAGTGGTGAGGTGGCGAAGTTCATGCCTAGGGACAGGGCATCTGTCTCAGTGGTCGACAGGGAGCGTTGGCTGAGGTTCACGACGGTGTGTCTTTGGAAATCACTCTGGCTGCGGAGGTGGGCTGGGAGGGACGTGGGTGGTGTTTACAGTCGGGATATAGGGGATCCCTGGGGCTCGGGGCTACGGTTGCCTTTCCGGCTGCGCCCAGCGTAATCGAAACGAAAAGGCGGCCTTGGCAAGTATTTGTTGATTTTTACCTTTTTATTTTTTCGCGATCTCTATTCCAGCGGGTGAATGGAAAAGTTTCAGCGCTTTGATGTACGTCGAAAGTACTTGGTTATGGGGCGGTCTACAATCTTTGGTCGCTCCTTACCTGCAATTTTTGTATTTCTGCAGTGCATACGGAATGATCTTAATTCCCCGTGCACGTAATGATACGGCCGTAGATCTCCAAATTCAGGATTCAAATGGCCACATCGAACACAGTACAATGTAACAGGGCTCACTTTTTCGTCCTTATTATGAATACTTCAGCATCTATTTATAAGTGAGCCCTTCCACTCCATGCCTCCATGGTCTGGGACCACCGCCTCTCAAGACAAACACAGCAACAAGTTAGAGCTCCAAGCGGTGTTTAACGCTCTTCACCACTTTCGACAGCACCTAGTGGGTCGTTCCTTTCGAGTCCAGAGCGACAACTCCACGGCAGTGATGTACATCAACCGCCAGGGCGGCACTCGCTCCCCCAACGCTGCACCCTTGTGTGGCATCTCTTCATGTGGACGAACGAACAAAAGATCACACTCCAAGCCGTCCACATAGCAGGAACCAACAACAGCATAGCAGTCACACTCTCTGAGGGTGCCGTCCGACCAACAGGGTGGATTCTTCACCCGAACGTGGTCAGCCATATCTTTGCAAAGATCGACCGTCCCCATATCGACGTCTTCGCTTCCACCAACGAAGCCTATCTTCCGAAGTTCCGCTCCCGGTTCCCTCACCCACAGACATGGGTTACAGGTGCCCTACAGTTTGACTGGTCGGACCTTCTGGCGTATGCCTTTCCTTCAATATCCCGTGCGTCCTGTCCAAGATAAAACGGGTGCCGTGTCGGGTCCTCATCATCGCCCCGTTCTGGCCTCGCAAACCATGGTTTCCGAGACTAACAAGACTTCTGGTACGATGACCACTGGTCCGTCCGCCCAGGGAGGACATTCTTCGTCAACCCAAGTCGGGGGTCCTCCATCGAGCACTGGGGGATCTTCACTTCACGTGCTGGACGTTGTCTAACGATCCTTCGGGGTGTCGGGCCTTTCTGCAGACGCCGCGTCCATGACGGCCCGGGGTCGACAACTGTCCACTCGCAAATTTACAACATCCGACTACAACATTTTACCAGATGGTGCGACGACCACGATGCTTCTCCAACCGAAGCTCCTGTGAGTTCTGTCACAGACCTTTTTATGTATCTGTTCCACTTGGGCCTCCGGATTACCACAATCCGGAATTTCTAGTCGGCCTTGGCAGCCGTTCATTTGGGCTTCAGCGATGGATTGACAGTCTCTTATAACGCTGCTATCCACCATCTTTGTCGAGGAATGTCTGTCAAGCGTCCTCATGTCAAAACGCCTCGTGCTATCCTAGGACCTTGGAAGCGGCTCACGCGTTCTTGTCGATCCTCCCTTCGAGCTGCCTTCTGATGCATCTAATATCTATCTCAGCATCAAACTGGTATTCCTCCTTGCGGTTATTACATCAAGACACTGTAGCGAACTTCATGCTCTATCGATGGCCGAAGGTCACATCCACTGGGAGCCGCATTGGGTTGGTCTAATATCCCAGCCATCAAGTTTTTGACGAAAAGCCAGACGCCTACCTTCTGGCCTCTCGGCATATTCGTTCCCGACATAGCCTCACTTTTGGGAGATGACTTTGACAAGATATGGTATCCAGTCCGCACCCTCAAGTGGTACCTTGCCAGGACCAAGCGTCGCCGAGAGTCTAACTCTCGGCTCTTCATCACTTCGACAAAACCCTTCCATTCAGCGTCAAAGGACACTATTGCCCAATGGACGGTCTCGGCCATCATCTTCGCGAACCGACACTGGCCGGCACAACATGACGAGATGACCCGATCTCGCGTAAGGGCCCTCAATACTTGGGCCGCTTCCGCGTCCTGGTCATACTTCAGAGGAGTTCCTCTGGCGGAAATCCGCCAGGCGGCTTGCTGGAGATCCCCCTCCGCCTTCACCGAGTGCTATCTACAAGATGTTCTGCAGAGCGACATATCCCTTGGCTCAGCAACCTTGTGTTCGGCGGTCCGGACAGTGCCCAGTACTGCCCCGGGCCGTACGGTGAATACTTCATCATAGACATTTCTATCTTCTGGTGATTGTTCGCTTGAGCGACGCCCGTCTATATTCTTTTAATAACAACACTAGCTTCCGTCGCCGACCCACCTCCAGGGTACGGTGCCACTCTGCATCATGTAGGCTGGGCAGGGGTACGTGAACGTAGGAGACTCCTCCCCCACAGAAGTGTGGGTAGGGTCTCCTAGTGATACTTAGCCCTGCCCAGCCGCTCCCGCCCGTCCTTCCCCACTTTTTTGCTCCGGGGCGTTCCTGCGCTTCGAAAGGAAGGACGAACATGGAGGCGGGATCGCAGTGCATTGTAGAGGGTCAAGGGGCAGCATGCATAATAAAGTCTTCTCAGCGAATTTTAATAGGCACATGGGAAATTTGCACATGTAGGCTGGACAGGGGTAAGTATCACTAGGAGACCCGATCCACACTTCTGTGGGGGAGGAATTGAAAGAACTCAGTGTACCAGATTTGGGTCAAAGTTAACTCGCAAAAGTCTTATCGGGCAAGGTTGGGTTGCATAAGGCGTTGGGCAAATCTGGCCTGATACGGTGCGCGCACCTGTTCACGCTGGTCCAGCTAGCGCGCTGTGCCTACGTGATGCCTATAAATTCATGTGTTTTTTGCCAAGTCGTTACGCGCACGCGCACTCACATACGTAAATCTTGATGGTTTTGTCCCAAACCAGCAAAACTCATCACTGTATTAAATGACGATATAAACCATAGCGTCTGCGCGTGACACTACTATCCGCAAATCTGGTCTACTGCACACAGTACATGCACGCTGTGTACATGTATGTGCACCCTGCTTGTGTTGTGCAAATGCACACTACGCGCGCGCACTCACGCGTCCACGCCCGTCGACTCGACAGGCTACGCATGGCATGTACACACACATGTACGTGCACCCCTTCTGCTCGTTTTGTACAAATGCACACTACCCGCACTCACGCGTCTGTACCCACAGCCCTGCCCCAAGACAGGTTTTACTATGTACTGTTTTGGCCAGTGCACCGTGCAGGCGACATGCGCTGGCGAGCACAGTCGAATAGCAATACCAGTAGGGGGCGCTATATTCATACGAGACGAAACCAATCTAAAGTAGACCCTTCCACTAAAATAATTATACTCAGAAAGATAGGGGACGAAGGGGTGCCCCCTACATTTCCAATCCCTATACACACCATAGAGTATTGTTACGTAACACATTTGGGGGTCAAGGTTATCTGTGGCAAAATGAAGAGGAACAGTCCAGGAAATCATCATCAAAAAATCCAGCTCGAAGGAGTTATCCTAGTTGGAGAAAAAGAAGCATTTTCCTCAGTTTCCTTAACCACGGGAGACGAATGGGTGTACGTGCATGCATTGCGCTTCGTACATGTACACTGTACCGTACCTGTGTGTTTACATACAATATACATGTACATGTATACGATGTGCTCATACGCTGTATATCGATGTGAGTGTACATACAATGTATACGACGTGTCCATATGCCGTATATCGTTCTGTTGTTTAGTTTTTTCATACAGAGTAGATACATTTCATGAGAAAACGCTACGTTCTCCTTTGCTACCTCAACAGTCAAAAAGCTTTTTGATACATTTCACGGCAAAACAATGTACCGTATTTGGTTACCTGCTTTAGATATACAGTGGCATTTGATTTTATGCGCCAAAATAAATAATCTCCGAGGCTTTCGGTGCATTTCATCTAAAACAAAAATTGACTGTCGAGTCCAGCGGCATGGCATTTACTTCGTGAAATTTATAATTTCAAATATGTTGGATTTCATTTGTCTATCCATTAATTAAGCAAGATTGAAAATGTCAGAGTTTGCAAGTCAGACACAATCCATATAGACTTTTAACAATGATCCCTTTGATATTTAAGATACATGCTTACACATTATGCAGCAGCGTGTTATACATTTTAATACGGGAATACCTATTTGTGCTTGGCCGGACTTAAACGTGCGTTTAAGACCGGCACAGGAGAATGAACGCGACTAATGCCAGAGCTGCAGGCCAAGCATATATAGTCCGAATCATAAATACCTTTTTATTCAGAGAGTCAAAAGAAGTCCACAGAAGTATGATGGGTCTCCAACGATATTGTTCTAAACTTTCCCTTCATTTTCCAGAGCACCCCCGTCCATTTTATGGTATATTCCTATTGAAAGTTGTCCAATAGAATGACTTTGTATATAAACTTGGCGCACGGGTGGCGCGTTGCTCGCATACTCAAGACCAGCAGGGATGGAGTTAACTGTCTCGTATCCAGGTACCAGAGCGTGTTTTACGCAGCGGGCATTATCACTTCTCAGCGGGCATTATTAAATGTTAATACACTGTTAAGTTGCACGTCGTTGAATAGGGAGACTGAGGTATTAGTCCAGTCAATCTAGGAGATCTTTTTTTTGGGGGGGGGGGAGACCGAACACTTATTGCAAAAGAATTAATTTCACCGCAGGGTATTTCAGAATGATCCCCCGAACACCAGCCTAAAAGTGCTAAAGAATCTTAGCATGGGAAAATAGTTCAATTTGCATGATTTGCATATTAGCATAAAAAACCTATTTTCATTGTAATTTCAAATCTAAGTACCTGGTTTAAACAAATCAAGTATCCACACGCACATTTTCATGGTCAGAGAAAACAATAGGCTCAATTCCAAGATATATGCATATTATGCAAATTAAACTACTGTACAATTGTATAAAACTGTGCAATTTTGTAGCCATGCTCAATGGAAAAAGTGTCCACAGATCACCCATATTTTGTCCATAACTCAAAATTTCAAAACGTCAAGTTTCATCAAATTGCCTTGAGAGGGACGGGTAGCTAATTTACTATGGATCCCTTGCTTGAGGCCTGAGGCCCGATAATTTCTCTTCGACAAGAAAGCGCTGAGACCGCGTTGGACAAGACTTAGATCCACCAATGGGTGGGACACCAAAAAGATGGGATTGGGTTCGGTTGGGTTTAGTTGCTCTTCGTGTCAGCAATTTTTTAGTTTAGTGCTTGGCGCACGCAAATTCCACGTTGGTTTTGGGTTGTATTAGACAGGGCTTTAGAGACAGGTTTGGTCCGTGGAGTTACGATTGGATTGGTTGAGTTCTATCCCCTCTCAGTTGTCCATTTTATGCGGTTTTTGTTTGGTTTTTTTTTTACGTGGTGGCCTCTACGTAGGGTTAATAATTGACTAGAACAGTTGCAACTACGTTTNTTTTTGTAGGGTTGGTCGGAGGTTCACCATCTTCACCAGTCTGTCTGTAGCGTGCCTTACCTCAACCCTTCTTATCCTGGTGCCCACTCTGGCTGCTTACAGCGCTCTTCGCTTCTTCATCGCAGCAGCCGTTTTTGGTGTATACCTGGTGACATTTGTTTTAGGTTAGCTTATAATAAAAGCCGCTTGTCTGTGAATTACGACCTCAGTAAGCCACATGAGGGTATACAATGGCAACGGGAAGGGTACCTGTGAATTTCCTTTCAGTGCTGACAGATTTGAGACCGGACTCGGACGGGAATCCGGGCTGATTCCTGATTGGACTCCGACTAGTAAACTCGATTGGACTCGGACTCTCCCTCAAATAAGGAGGAGTAGACTGGACTCGATCCGAATCCGCCAAAAATAAATTATCCACGTTTAGCTTTATAGCAATTTCATAATGAGGACATAAATTTTAGGTTTCAAGCAAATATGCCTGGGAAGTCCATCTAGCTGCTCTGTTGTGTTAGCGCCGTGTAGCTCTATTTGAGTGCGGTCCGCGGTACGGTGTACGGTGAAGGCCCGGACACGTGACGTACAGTGTGTGCAAAACCATACGTACGTCCGTTAGTGCCCGTACAGGCTCGGTGGCTCAGTTCCCTGACAAAAGACTCGCATACGACACCTGATTGGATAGGGAAGAGTGAAATTCATCCTTGGAATCGGACTAATGAGACTATGCTCAACCTGCAACTTCACTGGCCTACTGGCTTGCGCGACATGGTTAAGTTTAATTTCGAGATGGTACTGTACTTTTGCAATACACCCTAGAATTGGGGCGGATCCAGGAATTTTTCCGGGGGGGTCAGCCTAAATAAGATGAAACATTGTACATGCCATACATTGTTTACAATGGTATTGAAGCACTTACTTTAGTTATTTTTATTATCTTTTCAAATTTTGTTAAAAAAAGAACTAAAATGTTTTCTGTCTATTTTCGCTAAAATGTTGAACCACTTTTTTATGGGATACACTCATGGAAAAGTTTTACTTTTATACTTCATCAAAATCGGTCATCAAAACAGCCAAATCTTTGAAAGTTACGCATCCATTGTGTTGCGTTTAGAATTATGTCTGGCATAGCCCGACTGCCTCACAAAGTAATATCCGGCAACAGAAAGTAATGTACGACCAGAGGCAGCCTGGCTACGTGGCACAACCCATCATTTTTCAACTTTGTCTTGAATTTTGGTGCTGTCATGGAAGAACGTTTTTTGTTCTCTGTGTAAGATGTTTTTATAGCTTGCCGATGGTGGCCTTCAATGTCTTTCGACGTTTCCACATAGATACGTGACACTTTCTTCTTCATTTTTACTCATTTCAAGGCCTTAACCTTGAAATAGCTTGTGCCTCATGTTTCAACAGTTTTTTTCCTTCATCACGGCTCTGTATTCTCCCAAATATTTGCTGTGCCTGACTGCTTTTGATGGGACATTAATTAAAGTAACATCTTTCTGGTACTTGTAGAGGGTTTTGTTCTCCCCCAGTGCAAAATACAGCCCCACAAGGTGTCAGCTTTTTTGGTTGGGGGTCCAAAATGAAGGCGCAGGCCCCTACAAGTAACAAAAAGCAGCAAAATATAAACTGCTTTTAATAGATGATGTCCTTTTAAACTGTCACGATGAGTGATATTTGTGAGTTGTACATTAGTGAACTGATGTCGATCAGAACACTTCTTGATGATTCAAAAAAGGACTCACACTCATACTCAGACACAAAGACTCGGACTCGAACTCAACAAGCACTAGGACTTGAATAGCAAGGACTTGGACTTCAATAGAAAAGACTTAGACTTCATACTCGAACAGTAAGGACTTGGACAAGTAGCAAGGACTTGGACTTGAATAGCAAAGACTGAGACTCAGACTCAGGTACCATGGACTCGGATTTGGGTAAAATGGACTCGATTAGTACTCTCTGTGATGTCGCGTTTCGTTCGATGCATGCTAGTCAGTTATCTTACACCGCCAATTTTAGTTGGGAAATACAAGGTTAGCGTAGGGGATACATTCAATTTTTTTACATTATTTGACGTTTTAACTGGAGATGAAGAAGGGAGCTAGTTGACCCCAGAAACCAGTCATAAACAGACTAAGCAAACATGTATTTGTGACAATCTGAAATTGTTCTACTAATTACTTCTGAAAATTGCTATGCCTTGTAAACACCTTTAATTTAATCAGTTTTGTTCCTTGTCGGCAGGCCTTCACTTCAATTTTGGCTGATCATGGAAATCCAACGGAAATCTTTTAGCCTGACACGAAATGTTGACTTCAACATAATGTATTCAAGCTCGCCATTGTCTTCGTGTCCAGGAAACAAAAACTCGTATTGGGATTTGTTTAAAAATAATCTAATGCCAGCGTTCGCGAGTAATACGTGATATCTTCGTGTACTTTTTCCTAGTGTCAGAACTTGTTGGACCTGCCTATCGAAGCTTGGCCGGTACATTATTTTCCATTTATTTTTCCATCGGCTACACCCTTCTGGCCATCTGTGCTTACTTCCTCCGTGACTGGCGCCATCTCCAGCTCGCCATCTCGTTACCCTCATTCCTGTTCTTCTCCTTCCTCTCGTAAGTTGGATTAGCTGTTGGCGGCAGGATCTGTAAACAGATGGACTGCGTATAAATTGGAACTTTTCTCCGCATTATGGTAGTCTTGAAGAGGATATCAGCGTACACAACGTACAGTACTCCGGTATCCGGACCTGTAGCAGTCCTAGTGTACACTGTGGGCTTTCTGGACGACTGATGTCCATTTCTGTCTCCTCTTAAAGAAAATAAGGAAAGTGGGTGGTTGAATGCCAATTATTGTCTCAGTACGGAGCTCTAAAAGTGCCGTCAACCTTGTTAAGATCTTGCCTTATTTTTCTCCATTAGGATGATGACATACTCTGGGTAATATGTCCACATCCCCAGACAATTTAGCAGGGGATAACGATGTCCTGTAGTGTAGAGTGTCATTATAAATCATCACATAACAAAATCCGAAAGAGGGGAGGCCGATAACCGAAGAAAGAATATCACATAAGTAAACTGTCGACTATATCTTGGGATGACAAATCATGAAAGTACGATGTTGACGTCCTAACATACCGTTATCCTTTTCCTTATTTCAATTATTCCACAAGATGTCAACATCCTGATCTCTAGATGTCCTCTTTCAGAATAATCCATCTTAAGATGGTGTCATCCCATGATGCATTATGTCAATATCCTGTCTTTAATATTCATGTCGTCGGCCTGCCATAAAAAGTGCCAGACTGTCAACGAGTCGGATGGCGCTTCTAGGGCTCCGTACCAAAGAACAAATTTCAGTCTCGGCCTATTGTACACCAGGCGCAAGGTGTGTCCTATCATGGAGCCCCTACCCGAAACTTTGTTGTCTACAGCCTGTGTGTCTGTTTTTAGATTTCTTCCTGAGTCTCCCCGCTGGTTAATTTCCAAACGGAAATTTAAACAAGCCGAGAAGGTCATCCGTAAAATCGCCAAGGTAAACGGCTCATCCGTCCCGGCGAACTTGTTTAGTGAGACGGACGAACTTCAAGAAAAGGTACTTTCTAGTTGCTACAAACGTTAACCCTAATGATTTTGAATCCAACAAGCATATGCACGAGTTCAATGGTTCCCAGTGGGTTTAAGGTTTAATAGTCGATAATGAGGGGTTATCTGGTTGATTGTTAGCGTTGGTTTCTCCATACAGGCACATGGCAAATGCTGCGTTATCAGTCGATTTACTGAGAGTCATGAAGTAGCAATGGGTGAAAAATGGTGCCAAGACACCAGAGTACATTGTACATGGATTACTACAGGGAATGCCTCCAAACTGTATTGTATTCTAAGAAGTCAATTTTAAATGATTGCTGGAATTAATTAAGTCTGAATATCAGGCTCGACCTTCAAACCACCCTTGAATGCAGACAATCACGCTATAATGGAAAACCGTGCATTTCTCACAAATATATAACCTTTTCGGATATCTGTATATTGCTTTTCTCTATCGGCCAAGACCGTTTTGACCCGGCAAGCGACCCAGATTGACCTCTTCCGAACGCCTAATATGCGCAAAAAGACGCTGAACATCTTCTACCAATGGTGAGGGCATAAACAGGACTTTTTAACGGTATAAATTGGTTCCTCTTAATATTTCCTTTTTGGGGGATCAATAGGTAGTAGGAATGTACTATTGTTTATAAAGTAATGATTAATTGTTAGAACGTCAACACGGAAGGATTGAACGCGTGGTCAATCACGAAGGCGCACAGAACTAACTTGGCCTTGTTTGCGCGAATGTTTGCACCAATGCACTGCTCAAGGAAGGGGGACTGAACAGTCAGGCGATATATCTGCAATACTCTCTATTTCCTGGAATTTACTTATTTGTCATAGCTAAAGAGGATGGGTTGGGATTTCAGCCTCCCGCCCTCAAATATCCGTCAGTGCAAAATGAATAATGAATGATTCTCTGTCACGTGATTTTTGACGGTCAACGTTCAAATTGCACGGATGTGCGAGGAAACACGAGCGCGTTCGAAGTCTCTTAATTCTGGCGTACTTGAAACTGTAGCCTTGTCCAAGGCGGTTTACGCGGCCGTCAGGTAGGGATCCAGGCCGTACACACGCAAACCACGGCAAACGAGCTGCCACCCTTGTACGGTACACCGACTTACAAACCGAATCACCGCAGACACGCGTGCGTGTACGTGTACATAAACGTACGTACGTGCGTCAGCTGTCCGTATCATGATGTCGAGTCGAAACAAGGCACGCGGAGTGGGGCGCAACGGCTTCACTATCACTCGCAAAGCATAACGGCCTGAGTGCAATATACCGTACTTGTTGAAAGCAAACCTGCTGCAGCGAAGGGTATTGCGCCGCACTCCGTGCAGTTTTTTCACCACGCACGTACAGCAGGCCTGACGGCCGGGGTTGTCAAAATCCTCACCCTGGTCAAGGCTCATGAAACTGCCAATAGAAATACACATAGGGGCCTATTTGAAAATCCACGCGCCTCCACGGACGAGGTGCGCTTTCGAAAATGTCTTTGCCAGTCTTGTTATTTCGGGTGAAAAAAACCTGTATTATTACAAATAACTGACGAATTAAGAAAAATAAACTGAACTAAGAATATGAATATTCCAAAGAGTGTATTTTTTAGTGTAATTTGTACAGTTTTTTGGTTGTTCTTGTTTCCAAAGGCGTTACATGTACATTACTATAAACTACACTGTAAAAA